>OZ023324.1:28461490-28886490 GCA_964007375.1 Ophion obscuratus | reverse complement strand
AATGATGATGATGATTATGTGTACGACATTGAAGAGCTACGCGCTTTATCAACATTGCAAATTTCTTATCTTCTCGGCTGGGTGGAACGCTAAGGGTTCCCATGGCACTTCCGGACGGTCCTTGAATTTCCGGGGAGGTTCACGCAGAGCGTTTTGGGTGTGTGTGTGTGTGTGTGTGTGTGTGTGTTATATGGGGTTCAAGTTTGCAACGTTGGAGTGCAACGAAAATTCTTGTTCTTTGTTTTGTGATTTCTAAGGATACTGAAGTTTGAATCGTTGCGATGCATCGACTTTTTTTAATTCTCGATTTTTCACGATCACCTAGTTACTTTATGTGTTTGGTGAAAATTAAAAAAAAAAATGTATGCGCCATGTACTTTTCCCGGAACTCATCCTTAGGAGGGGGTGAAGAATCAGAAAAATTATATCGACCGATGTACGTCTATCGTACATTTTCTTTTTCGATAAATCTCCTTGGGAGCTCGAAAAAGTAAAGTGATGCGGGACCATTTGACTAAATTTTTGATTGCCATGGACCACCAACTGTTTGGCGGTAATATAAATTATTATAAGGTTGTTCTATAAATAAAAGACGTATAAAATTATGTGAAACCAAGAATATTATATTATTTGCGAAAATGTAACATCAATTATATTATTTCAGAGGGATTTTTGTGACCGCATACTGTTTACCAACTGCTGAATCCTCGGTTCAGTGCTACTCAAAGCCAAACGAATGTCGGCACTGGCATCCAAACGATTTCGATGTTCATTTTTAATTGTCAAAAGCGCCGAGAATCCCAGCTCGCATAAGTATGTCGTTGAAAATAAAGTTAGGTAACGTAGAGCAATTTCTCGAATTTTATGGCAAGAAAATGTTTTTTGGCTCTAAAAACCTTCAAGTTTAATTGCTGTCTCGGATGTATCCTTGCAGTTACTATCGTGTTGCATTTCAAAAAACTCCCCTTGAATTTCATCAGGGAACTCAGAAATGTTGACACTGAAAGGATTCCGAATCAGTTTCCGAATACGTTTGTCCTCGCAGTCGAAAAAATAGCGATCGAATTCATTTTTCAACGCTTGCAAATGGATTGCCATGTTCTTTCGTATTTCTGCTTCAACCTCAGCACGGGGCGAAGACGCAGCTCTCTTTCGTTGTACTTTCGTACAAAATGTATTGAAGCGTCGTGATCCAAAACATGTAGAAGCGTCGACGGGGCGCAGGCACGACGCTTCGTCGCCCGTCTCTGCTCGTGGCCGCGCCTCGTCTTTTCTATATAATTTGAAAATTCGCGTCCGCGCCTCGTCTTTTCTATATAATTTGAAAATTCGCGTCCGCACCTCGTCCTCGCCCCGTCTTTGCTCGACGTCCCTTCTGTGTGGTTTGCGCCTTGAGAGGCGGGGGCCTGAATTAGGAGGTCCGAAAAAAACATGTTTTTTTCGGGCATTTTTTTAAACTGGATCCAGTGGGCCCAGTAAACATTGAGGTATCTTTTCATGTATATTTGGAATGTATACAAAAATGTTCAACATGAAACAATAAATGACTGCGGATTTATCAGCCTATTCCATGTGCGTCTTGCCACTGCAGTCCCCAATCGGCCTGAAAGATGCAGCTCGTAATTCTTGACTGAATCAAATAAACCAATAAAATGTTCAATTGTCATATATTTTTCTTGTGTGTGAGTTAAGAAAAAGCTGAAAAAATCGTGAAATTATAACTATTCTCAGGATTTTAAAAAAATGTAAAAAAAAACTCTTTAACGTGCCATAGAAATTATTTTTAAATACTTTTTCAACGACTTTTTTAATTCACTTAGAAGATATTTTGATACCGAAAGGAATAAACCTTGGTTTGATTCAATAGATCGTTTAGTTTTTTTTTTGCTATCACGCCCGCCAATATGGAAAAATCGTGAAAATAAAAACTGGAGAACACGCGCTTCAAAGTTTTCAGTAGGAGGAAATATCAACATCAAATATCAATCGCGACTCTGCTTTTGCCCTTGTTACTTTGTAAATATATTCTTGGATAGTTTATCTATCGATTGAAGAAATGAAAGAAAAAAAAATCGGACTTTTTAATTGAGGCTTGCGCCTTAACCTTAACGCGTCGTCGACTTGTCATTGATTCAATAATATTAGTAATTGTATGATAACTTCGCGAACCACTTCGGGTGCTTTCAAGGACCACCAGTGGTCCACGAACCACCGGTTAGAAACTACTAATATAAACCCTTTTCACCAAGTTTACGTTATGGAACCCTAATAAGGATCTTCAAAAATGTTACACTGATATCTGTCGCCTAAATGGGCAAAAACAATGGGGCAATACAGAAAAAAAAAACGATTTTCGTGCACCCCAACGATGCAAACTTAAATACCATACGAAAGTTTCGTTCCAATATTATTTTTTGTGCAAATTCAGACCTCCAGAATCGCTTAAGGTGGTTACCAAAAGATTTTTGAAGGGTGGGCGGGGAAACCAAGTCCCTGTCCTAATCCCTTGTTTAACGTCACCAGTGCCAACTTATTGTAGCAAAATATTTATGTGTCCGAATGAATATGGCGAAAATGTTCCAATGTACAGTTGATGATAATAATGATCATTTTCGTATACGTTAATTCAAAGGAGTTGCGATTATCAAAAAATTAATTAACGATGTTGAAAACTCCTATTAAAACAGACACGAGCTTTGGCAACGTAGCACGATTATCTCGTAATTCGAGTCTGTTAGGTTGACTGCAGTTACTGCCACAGGTTGCAACTGTGTGACGCGCGTTTCGTGCCCGTCGGCCTTTTTGGAGGTTATGTCGGAGCGACAGGAGGCAACAAATGATTCAGAAAAAAAGATTAGTGCGCCGCAAAGTTTCCGATGGTCACGACGATTTGTCATTGCCCGTGTTCACAACCAATGTACCGTGCTTACCGAAGCTAGAAAAAAGGGAATACATCATAATACATAAATGGATAAGTTCCCCTTACTCGCATTTGACTCGAACGCAGTTGAAATTGGCCCGCTACGTCTTCGATTGGTTCTGCTATTCCCATAGTTCCGACGTTGCTACATTTCAATACATACGTCTCAGCAAGCCGCACTTTTTCGTAAACTAGTCGCATATTTTTCATTTATTCTCAATACTCAGATCGGTAACATCTCTTTTTTGCGTAATATTGTTCTGTAGACTATCCTGCACACAACGATCGTTTTTTGGGTCACGAGAAACTGAAATGGTAATTACATTGCCTCATACAACCAAGCGATGAAGCGGAGATTGACGTAAACTTTAAAATGTAATATTTGATAAATGAGTACGGGAACCTCCGTTCACCATCTTTTGCCAATATATTCCGGAAATATACACCATAACGACTAGTGAAAAGGCAACCTTAAGGCGAGATATAGATTGGGACAGGAGAAAATTGAGCAATTTTGAGGAATTTTTAAAACGATGAAATAATTATTCTATATTTATCAATCTTTATAATACTTTAATAGTATAGTTAAGTCTACAAAACAATTTTTTTATATTAATTTATCACCAAAATGACGAAGCTGCGGCAGAGTGTTGCAGCAGTCTAGTTTCCGGTGATTTGAAAAAAAAAATTTGATTTTTTCAGTTGGCACATGTATAGATTCTATTTGACAGTAATTAAAATGAAGAGAATGCAAATTGAAGCGTCCATTCGCTGGTCGGTCTGTCCTACGATGTTCTAAAATGTCCAAGGGACGATCTTCCATCGGGATAGTTTTTTCTTCGCACTATCCAAGTGTTTCCTCTACCGTTAAAATTCCTGTGCGGTGCAGATATTATCCGCGGAACATAACAGGTTCTCGTTGTTGCGAGACGAGCTTTGCCGCGCCCCCCCCCTCCCCCCCCTCTCGCCGGTCGTTTCCTTCCTCTCTGCTTCTCGCTCGCCGCCCTCCTCAGGCGAGAAAACGGCGCAACGGAGGTTGCAATTAATTCAACCGCGATTTACACATATATACGTATATACTCGTTACTCTGGTGCGCACGTGGGTGCAAAGAGGTGCCCGATGTTTTTTCCTCGAGAGATAGCGAGACGTGATTGGCGGAGGGGGAAAGAAGTGGGGGGGATGACGATTGCATCGTAAAACGGTTGCGAGGGGGATTTCCCTTTTTCGGAAATCCGGTTAGATGCTCGACTGGCCTGCCTACACGTCCATAGATCGAGTTTTCTCGTTCGACTATGCCAATACGGTAATAACGACCGGGATAATGTCACTGTGTCGTTTTTTCTTGCTTTTTTTTCGCCTTTATCGCTTCTCGGACCCCTTCACGGATGGTGAAATTTGTAATGATATCGAAATTTGCATCGTTGGAAGGCAACGAAAATGTATATATTTTTTTTTCGTATGCCCGATTTTTTCGTTAGCACATCGGACGTGTGTCAAGTTAGCAGCTTAATTGTTAGCATCTCACGAATAATCTTCAGATAAAGTGGCATCCCGCAAAGTTCTACAGTTTTTGATAAGTTCTAACAATAGTTCCATCGATTTTACTATCGAAACCGCATTTTGAAAAAATGAGAGGCTAACTTCGCAAAATATATCATCGCATCTTATCGAATTTAGCAGATTTAACCATGCCAGAGATGAATTTAAGAGAGTTGTACGTCGTAAACCTATTGTGTAAATAGTTCTATCGGTTGAATCTAATTCGAATCGCTAACAATTGTTATACACAAAATATCCACGTGTGTGGAGTTAGCATCTCAATTGCTAGCATCTCACAAACAAACTCTAGATAATGTGGCATGCCGTATAGTTCTACTATCCGTAGAG
Organism: Ophion obscuratus; assembly: GCA_964007375.1. Taxonomy (NCBI): domain Eukaryota; kingdom Metazoa; phylum Arthropoda; class Insecta; order Hymenoptera; family Ichneumonidae; genus Ophion; species Ophion obscuratus. The sequence continues at coordinate 28,881,682 of OZ023324.1, read as the reverse complement.
GAGTGAGGTGCTGTAGTATTACTGCGAGTTCTGGGTCGTACTAAGCTTTTGAACGATAACTAGAGGTCCCTCATACAAGCTCCAAAATAGTTCCGATCTTTTGAAGATTCTCAATAATTATAAATCATTTTTATAAACAAAATATCCGTACAGGAGTGAGATGATGTTGTATGACTGCTAGTTCGCGGTCGTATGAGGCTTTTAAACGATAACTAGAGGTCCCTTACACAAGCTCCGCAAGCATTCTAGTCTTTCCAACATTCTCCATAATTATGAATCATTGTTATAAACGAAATATCCATACAGGAGTGAGATGCACATTTGGGCTACAAAAGTCTCTGAAACGAGTTCGAAAATTGTCATGAAAAATTTATAATCAAAAGTTGCAAAAAAAATTGACGCCGTTAAAGTTTGCATTGTTGAAGAGAAACGATAGTTTTCTTTCATTTTTTTATTTTTCATTATCGTTATCCAAAGTCTTGCAAAGTATTGCAAATTGAGGTCGTATATTTCTGATGAGAAGACGGATAAACGTTTGAGTGATTTTCACTGCCACATTTGGCGAAAAATTTTAGATACTGAGAAAAATACAGAAATGAATAGATCAAAAAGAATTTTCATTGCATACGAACGATGCAAACTTCAACACTATAATTTGTAAACGGGGCTCGCACAGACGCGAGGAAAAGACGTCGATGCAACTACGGTGATATGAGACGAAAAAATTACGTAATTTGCATCGGGGGAACGCAACGATTTTTTTTTTTAGTATTCTTGATTTAACATTTTTTAAATTATTATTTGAAACCGGTTTTTTTTGCAAATTGTGATGGCGAATCTCTGATTGGAATGCGTAAGAGTATTCCAGTGATTTTCGTAGCCCGAATAGGAGAAAAGAAATGTTATTAATTGAAAAAGAATTTTCATTGCGTTTCGACGATGACCGTAGGATCGTAATGGAAAGTAAACAAAATGTACTTTTAGTATGATCATGAAAGTTTCGTATAACCTGATACTTTTTTGAATGTTTGAGTATTACGAAAATGCCTATACTAGCTGTAGTAAAAAGTCGGATTTTCGTCCTAGAAATAAGTTTAATAATTTGTTATTGGCAAATGGATGAACGCATGGAAAAATCATTCGGTCATACGATAGAAAATGTTATAAACTAAGCTCCGTCCGAATTTTTGGAAATTGAACACAAATTTTGTTGCTGATTGAAGTTAAGATTAGGCTATAGAAAGCCGCAATAAAAAATCGGGTTTTTGAAATTCCAAGCTTATGCAGATTGAAAGGAGGGATAAATCTCTCTATATCCCTCTCTATATCCCTCTCTATATCCCTCTATAAATCTATACATATATTTTTTTTTCGATCCCCCCCCTTCCCCCGGTGAGGATGGATTCCGGAAGTTAAAAATCGTTTCCGATTGTTTTGTGGCTTTATTTTGCACTTTGAATATATAACGCAAATAAAAAAGATAAGAATATCGTTATCGCCTGAAATGCGATTTTTTCCTACTTTCACCCCCCGACAAGGGTGGGTTCCGGTAGTTGAAAATCGTTGCCAATTTTTTGTGGCTTCTCTTCGGCACTAAGAGTGTACGATGCGAACAAAAAACATGAGGATATCTTAATGCCGGCGATGAGATTTTTTCTAACTTTCACCCTCCGATAAGGGTGGGTTCCGGAAGTGGAAAATCGTTGCCAATTGTTTGTGCTTTCCCCTCGGTAGTAAGAATATAAAACGCGAATAAAAAATATGAAAATAAATTTATCCCCGGAAGTACGATCTTGCCAACTTTCGCCCCCCCCCCCCCCCCTCCACCGGTAAGGGTGGGTTATGCAAGTTAAAAATCGTTACTAATTTTTTGTGACCTAATCTGGTACTGAGAATACACAACGCGAATAAAAAATATGAGAACGTCTTTACCGCCGGAGATATTCATTTTTTTCACTTTTAACCCCCCGATAAGGGTGGTTCTGGCCCACCGAATCTTTCTTAACCTTTTGTATGGCCTTCACAGATATTCTGACGTAGAAATATTCACGAAAACGATGAATAAGTTTCTGTTTTTTCAAATTTCTTCGCAGTTCAACGATTCAAACGTCAGTCCCACTTACTTTTCAGGGACGCTGAAATTTTCTCAGCGAGGAAATGGAAAGTGAAACGAGAGAAAGAAAATTTTACAGGAATGCGGCGTATCATTAAGGAGGAAGATACCTATAGGCGAGGAAAAAATGGCCGATTTTCATTTTTCTCTTTCTTAAAGGAATGATTGCTTCACCATTTTTTAGATTTAGGGTATGTTTTATACTACTTTTGGCTGTCACATGGTGTTATTTATTAATCGCTAAAAATGGGGGCGGTATGGTACGGTCTGCTAAACGGGTTGCGGCGTATTTTTCCGGAACGGCGGACACGTAGCGTCGGCGCAATTATTTTGCAAAAAAATGAAGATTTTTCATTCATTGACACTCATGCGCAGATAATGTACCAAGAAAAAGTGAGAAATTGTTGAAAATCGTACGCTTTGCAACAAAAATATTGTATTTTCCGAAAAAGTGGCTACATTTTGACATTAAAAAAACCGTTTTATTTTTTTAATTTTCAGAATCATTTAGAGTCATGTTTTAGACGATAAGGTTAGAAAGATTTATACAAAATTTCATCGGAATCGGTAGATTAATTTTTTAGCTATACGTCACGCCGGTTTTGAAAATGCAGTTTATAAAACCGTGTCATACCTACGACGTTAAAGGTTGCATCGTTGGAATGCAACAATATTTTTATCATATTTTTTTTTTTATCATTCAAAGCCTTTTTGTTTGCAAATTGAGGTCGTAAATTTCTAATAAGAATACTTAGAACTGTTTGAGCGATGTTTAAAGCCTAAACCGATTAAAAAATTGAATTATTAAGAATAATTAATTTTCGTTGCATTCCAACGAAGCAAGGTTCAACATCATCCATATCTCCACCATTTTTAAAGACTAATTAAAAAAATACCACGTAACAGCTAAAAGTAATGACTCTGAAGTTCGCATCATTGGAATGCAACGATTTTTCTTCCTTCATTTTTCATTTCTTCATTTTGGACAATGTTGAAAGTCTTTTTTTGGCAAGTTGAGGGGTCGATTCTTCAATAAGAATACGTAAAAACGTTTGTGTGATTTTCACAGCGTCAATCGGCAAAACAAATTTTGAGCAAGTGAAAATAAATCATTTTCGTTGCATTTCAATGATGCAAATTTCAACGTCATTAATAGTAGTGATAAAACTGAGTCTCCTCTTAGCTCTTACATAACCTAAGTCTCAAAATTGTCGAAAAAATGCTTTATTTAACAAAAAATCATCGAACTCAACATTTGTTTTCCTCCTCGAAAGGTATCTCCCCCCATAATAAAGGGAAAGGACCACGTTTGAGCCCAAGGGCAACTACACCGGAGACAATGAAACGAGACAGAATAATATCCCACGCGCAATTTGACTCTATTTCGTCGCTCGTTGTGCCCTTCTTGACGCTCACGCACTCTGCCGCTGCGCCGCTGTTCGGTAACTCTCCTTTTATTTTCTCTCTTTATATTTCGCTGCTCCATAGACGACAGTCGGATTCTCGTTCTCTCATCATTTCAGTACCTCTCGAACTTGCACATATCATTTATTCCCCTCTTTTTCCTTCTTTGTGATTCTCCGTTGTGGCCTGCTCGAAACTGAGCGGAGAATGATACACGTACGTGCAGCAACTCGACAGTCGTATCGGCTTCCGGTTGGCCGCGCGCGTCACGCGTGCACAATCCCTCGTGTAATACTCATCGCCGTACTCGCGCGGTCGAATAACCGGCAATTTTATACACGCCCGCGACATCTCTCTCGCCCCTCACTCTTTCTTTCGTCTTCTCCCATTATTCGCGTTGTCGCGTGGGACAAAACAACACTTGCGTGAAATATCGCAATGAACGAAGCCTCGAGCCCTTGAAGTACTTACTCGTTTTTCTTCTTCTATGAGACTGAAGGCTGCACGTTGGAATGCAGTGAAAATACATTTTTTCAACTTTTAACTTTTCTTTCTCCAAATTAGGGAGCTGAAAGTTCATTGAGCATTTTTAAAAACGCCCTTTCGAAGGTCTCCCGTGTAAGTCTACAATATAGTATTTGATGTAATGATAAAATGAATGAAAAAAAAATTAAAAAAAAAAAGGATTTTCGCTCTATTCGTTCGCAAACTTGAACATGTTTTTTTAAAGAGGGGATACCTTTCAGCGGCGAAAAAATTGCCGATTTTCATGATTTTTTTGTTCAGCATTTTTGAGACTTGGGGTATGTTTGATTACTACTTTTTGCTGTTAAATAGTATTTTTTTAACTTCAAAAATGGCGGAGGTATGGCACAGGTTGCGGCGGATGTTGTCAGACACGTGACACGTAGCGTTGGCGGGATTAATGTGAAAAAAAACCAACGAAGATTTTTCTTTTCTCAACGGGGTGATCCCATGTGACAGTTATTTTTTTTCTCGCTTTTTTTTTTGTGAACCATTGAAACACACTATTTTGTAATTTTTACCACACATTTATTAACATTTTTACAGTCCCTCAGGATTTTATCAAACAAAAATAACGAGTTGAATCGACATTACACCGTCCGGAAGACACTCATGTGTGAAAAAAATTGGTTGCCGGCTGCCATGATTCCGGAAATTTGGCTCTCTGAAATAAAAAAATTAAATGGCATTTTAATTTGTAGACCTGAGGCTATCGCCAGAACTAGAGTAAAGTAAAAATATCGAAAATTGCATTTTTGGCATGGTTTTAAAAGTTAAGTTCCAAGTTTCGTCATTTTTTTTACCTTTTCAGCTTAAAGAAGAACTACGGCATATATCAAATATTCCAATTCGGGTGAGAACTATAGATGTTGACTCAACATTAGTCTGCTATGCCGAGTTAATATGGCACGCATACATTTTTGCCATTTGTGCCATACGAAATTATTCAATTTTTTTCGACCTGTCACATGGACTGCCTTAACTCCCATACGCTGAATATGAACGAAAAAAAGTGAGAAATGTTGAAAATCGATGAAATGGTACGCTTTGAAACAAAAAGATTGAATTTTCCGAAAAAGTTTACATTTTGCAATGAAAAAAGATTGTTTTTTTTTTAATTTGCAAAAAAATGTAGGCTCACGTTATAGACAATACGGTTAGAAAGATTTATACCAAATTTCATCAGAATCGATCGATTAGTTTTTTTAGCCATACCTCCACCATTTTGAAAGATTATTGAAAAAATACCACGTAGCAGTCAAAAGTAGTAGTAATAAAACAAACCCGAAGTCTAAAAAGTGGTGACGAAATCTATGGTGTTGAAGTTTGCATCGTCGGAACGCAAGAAAAATCAATTTTTATAGCGTGTCAAAGCAATTTCTTTGCGTATTTGAGCTCGAAAAATCGCTAAAACGTTTTTCAGCATTCTCATTAAAACAAAAACCGTTTTCGTAGCAGTCTAACAATGCAAACTTCAACACCTTAGAAATATTTCCTTAAAAACAAAATCTGTAATTTTTTTCCTCGCCTAAAGGTATCTCCCCCCTAAAGTTTTACTAGCAGTTCTATCGTTGGAATAGTACGTTGACCTTCAATCTGTGATTCCAGCACCATTCGTTGAATCTTCCTCATCAATTTTAGTTGCCTCAAGCGGCTTACGAGTGTTTTTCATTTCCACAGTAGCCTACCCCCTTAAGCTACCCTATACCGCATTTTTTGTCCAACTAAAATGCGTGCTCTCCATTGGGTTAACGTTTCAGTGATTTCCGCAGCCTAAATGTGTCAAAGAAAATTGGGCATGGGGAAAAAATGATGATTTCGTTGCATTCCAACTATACAAACTTCAAGCCCATTATATTCCTACATAGCAACTTGTAACACTTCGAATGGGACACTTCATACACACACACGCACGCACGCACACACACACGCGCGCGCGCGCGCGCGCGCACATATGCGTCGAGGCTCGCAGGCTGGCCGCTAGACTCGGTTCAAGAGTCAGAGTGGTTTATTTTGCGTTTATATATAGAGGGAAGAGCGGCAGCATTCGAGTTCGTCCGGTGTCACTTACCCCGACGACCCGCTCGAACCCTCTGGTATGTGTGGACGGGCGCGCGAGTTCGATTTTTCCCTCGCACGCGACGGTATGTCATCCAGATCTCTTGTCTTTGCCGCCCCCTCTGAGACCCTCCCTCGACCCTCCCTCGACCCTTTCTCATCCCCTCGGCAAGCATCACTCAAGACAAAAATAAAGCAAACCCGTCTAGCCGATCTTTCGTGGGTGTAGTTCCGGTCGGTGAAGGCGCACACGACGTCGATCTTCCGGACTTATCAGGAGACAGGGATGAACTTGAGGTTCATTGGGCTTCTGGGACGTGGCTTGGTAGGCTTTGTCAATTTTTATCGCGAATGGAAATAGAAGAGAATAATTTTGATTCGGTTAAGGAGTTTCGGGACAGCTGACGAACTGTTACCTTTCAAGTCCAATTGATGTAGTCGAATCTTTGCCATATACTGAATGCACCCTCCAAATTTTAAATCGATCGTCTAAACCGTTTCTATAAAACGTACAATTGAGTAAATACACTTTTTAATATAGGAGGATGCCTATGCTCATCCCTGAATGGTAGATTTACGCATGAAATACTGTGAAAATATGTTAACATTTTTATGAAAAACTGTCAAATCACTCAGTACATTATGACACCGATGACGAAATTGTCATCATGTACTGAGTGATTTGACAGTTTTCATGTGCAAATACCCCTTAAATTTTGCATCTTGCAATTTCCAAGTGTCGCTTTCCCTCTGTATTGGAGAGGGGGGTAAACGCTTTTTTTTTAATAATGCAACGCTGCGGTACTGCCCTGTCGTGGCGAAATGCAAAGCGGTCGCCGACCGTTTTGCGTCGCGTTTTTCTCGAAGATGGTTGATATTCTCGGGAAACGTGGAGTTACTCGACCTTCGTCCTTGCACGGCCCAGGTCGACAGACTCGTCGTTTGTTCGAAATGCCACTAGATCTGGAGAAAAACGGGTCGCAAAGTCAACCTGCCCGTGAATTTCCGTCGCTCGCACTATCGGCGCCTCGGTTGCGATTTTCACAAGCGCTTATCGCAACGACCAGAGTCACCGATTAGGATTCAAGACCAAAAGGGGATACGATTGCCCTGTAAACTCGCGCCTGCTTGGGTGGGCTTGGAACGCCCCGGAGAATTTTTGGGACTGCTCTAGACTGTCCCAAAAAACGCGCGACAGGGATAGACTAAAGGCTTTCCCCGGTGACGGCTTTTTCTTTTCTTTTTGACGTCTACGTTCCCAATGAGGGGTTCCAAAAATATAATATCCCTCGTTAGAGAGAGAGGGAGGGAGGGAGGGAGAGAGAGAGAGAGAAGAGAGAGGATGAAGATGACGAGGAAGAGGCACGAGGTTGGGCACGAGGGGAATGCACCATTCGGGATTTTCGATGCCGCACTCCTCGGCCAGTACTCGAGGCCAACAGCACGAGAGAATTTCCTTCCTTCGGCCTCTCTCCTCCTCTTCTTCTCAACCCTCGAGATCGCAAAGTGCCACTTTTCTTTCGTTCATTTTCAATTTTTTTTTCTTTCGCTTTCTCTTTTTTCTCGCACCTCGAAAAATTAGCACAAAAAATTAAAACGTACGATCATCGACGAAGTGTGTTCGAGTGTGTGTGTGCACGTGTTCGGAGCGGCTCTCAGTACGCCGAGTGTTCACTGAGATTTTAAGTATTATCTTGAGTCATGAATGAAAGCGCGGAGAGAGGGAGAGAGAAAGGATCGAAAATCCGATGAATGACAAACTCAATTGAATTCTTTCGTTCTCTCGCGCTAAAATCAAACGCACTCCGATATTAGCCGATCTTTGCTTCGTCCTGGATAAAAACAAAAAAAAAAGGCGGAAAAAATCAGAGGGTAAGAGTGACGAATCGAGATGCCTTTGAAAATCGAGACTGGCACTTACACCGTCAATCCAACGACGAACAAAAAGAACGTCGCTGCGAAATTTTTTCTCTGGAAACATTGGCGCTCCAGGTATTTTTCCGGGATAAAGAAATTGTGTGAAAATACATTGATAAGTGTGAGTTTGAGTTTTTTTTCTCGAAATTTTAGTTTAAAATTTTGCTAATTATAATTCTCGTTTAATTTTACTGATTTATTGATATTTTTCTTCATTTTTCTATTATTACTGAAATTTATAATTTTTCAATATTCTTTGGATGTTTTTTTTATTCCAATATTTTTCTAATTTAAAAATATCAATCTTTTTTAATTGTTCAATATTCCTAATATCTGGAAACTCTATCGATGCTTTTTTTTTCAATATTTTTCTTATTTTTAAATTCTCACTTTTGTTAATTTTTGTACTTTCCGAATTCTTTTCTTTATTCTCAATTTTTCTTTCTACCATTTTTTTTTACTGTAAAAGTTTTTTCCTTCCTTTCCTTCCTACCATTTTTCTTTACTGTAAAAGTTTCTGATTTTTCAAATTCATTTTCCACATCAATTCGTTCGATCAATTGTTTTTTTTTGCTTCGTACGTTTTTACTAATTGGCTTTTTTGCAATTCCGGATCTTGTCCTCAAGATTCTACCTTCCCCTTTTCCTGTCTCGCCGCAAAAAAAGAGCAGCTTAGGCGACCAGAAGCGGCGGTTCTATTTTTAAGATTGCAGTCGGAACGATCTAGCTTAGGGTGCGACAATGTAGGCTCTTATTCGAACTACTTAATTTTGTGGTTCGCTTTACGTGGAGACCCAAAAGTGCAAATTGAAAGAAAAAAAAAACTATATTAGCTCAAAGTATTGGTTTTTTTCGAGTATCAATGAAACCCACGAATAATATCGACATTAAGGACCTCCTATCGTGCCTGAACAATTATCGGTAAACATTTGATGAATCAATATTTCATGGACGTGTATTTTTTTTAATTAAATTTTCTTTCTATCGAAAAACTGTCCTATTTAATCGGTTCTGTTGAAAATTTAGATTTTCAATTTCCCTAATCTTACAAGTAATCGAAATTGGTGCCGATCCCTTTGAAAGTATTAATGTAAATTTAACTTTGGCTAATTTTTGGGCTTATATAAATGATGGACATTCTGCGAGCACGTATTCCTAGCACTTGTAATTAATAATAACAAACCAATGTTATAATAATAATAATAATGTGAATAACAACAAACAATAATAATAACAGCATTAATTGTAACAATAATTATTTAATATTGTGAAATGCGTATTTTTTCTAACGATTACAATCTGAGCGGAAAATAAATTTACAAAGAATACGTTTTTTGTTTATTGATACGATTCTCAATCACATTATTCAGGTAATGTTATTAAAAATCGTACGTACATTTTCTGTCAAAAGAGAAAAGAGTATTATTATTGTCATAATAGATATTATTATTATTGGTTTATCCTGATTGTTCCTTTTATTATTCTTATACTTTATTATCATTATTCTTATTATACATTTAAAAAAATGATTGTCAGTTTGTCGACATCATGTCAATTAATTCATGCAGTTAAGTAAATAATAAAAAGTCAAGTTTCCAAAAATTGCGAATAGAATGCAATATTAGTACTACATTTTATTATGATTATTATTATTAATGTTAATTTGTTCTTATTATTCCAATTTGTGAAATGCAACAGAAGATTCATCGAAGAATTTTTCCAAATAATACATCATCATGACGATGAAGTGTGCAGTGTTGGATGCACCGATTTTTTTGTTATTTCTTTATTTTCATCGTAATTAGAAACCTTTTTCTTGCAATTTGACGCGGAAAATCTGTAATAAAAATACGTAAAAACGTTCGAATGATTTTCATATCGTTAATCGGCCAAAAAGAAAATTTTATCAGTGAAAAATGATTCATTTTCGTCGCGTTCCAACGTTGCAAACTTAAAGATCATACATTGCGCATATTATGATCATTATTACTATTATTGCGTAACCATAATTACGAGGGGACTAAAAAAATTATGAATCGAGAGTTGATTAAGGGGAAAATATGTCCGACAGGAATAATCGATCGGAACAAACTGTAATCGGGAATCATTCCTAATAATGACGATAATAAGGATAACAGTAGTTGCGAGTAGTGTTTTACCTTTTCTCGGCTTGCTGTAAATTAATCTTCATTGAGGCCTAAAACACCTTTGGATGGTCGGAAAACAAGGCCTTTTATGGGAGTTTTTTTTAAATACCAATAAAGCAATGAAAATGAGGTTTCAACGATATACTTTTCACATATCTGTAGGTAATCGAATCAATTTTTTATGTTCCAAAAAGATACACAATGGCGGCTCCGTGGCCGGTAGAAAGGGAACGCCTTTTTTAGGCCCTCCACAGCCGGATTCGTTGTAGATGCACATGACCCCCATGGAAATTTATGTATGTAAAGTATACGCAGAAAATATATGCTGCATATATATATATATATATCGGTCGTATATATAGTGACGAAAAATAGAATAATACGAAAGAATATATGACTAATTATATGAAAATTAGAATTTGGCACATATATGCAACATATATTTTCAATATATGGCATACATTTCACATACATTACAATTATTAATAAAATAAATTTGCAGTATATTTTTGCGTATATTAATTTCCATGGGGGTGAGCACCTGCGAGGCATTTTTTGTTTTTCGTAATCTCCGTTAGTTTTAGTAGCGACGTACAGACGATTAGTACGGAATATTGGTTTTAAAAATTTGGATATCATTGTGAAAAAAATCGGCCTTCATTTATTTATGAAAACCGTAATTGTTGAGGGAGGACAAAATAGCTTTAGGTAAGGACAAAGTAGCTGATTTTCGTGATTTTTCAGACTTAGGGTGTTTTATTGCTACTTTTGGCTGTTTTTCTCTCATTAACGCTCATACGCAGAATCGGAACCAAGAAAAAGTGAAAAATGTTGAAAATCGATCAAATAGTCCGCGTTGAAACAAAAAGATTGAATTTTCCGAAAAATTGCTACATTGTGCAATAAAGAAGACTTTTTTTCAAATTTTCAACAACACTTGGTGTCATGTTTTAAACAATAAGGTTAGAAAGATTTATACCAGATATAGACATACGTAGGTGGATTCGATTTTTTTCAATTTTCACCCCCGTCTTAGGGTGACTTCCGGGAGACGTACATGTCGAATGCATGTTTTTTCTTCACTAAACACATAAAGCAACTAGTTGATCATGAAAAATCGAGAGCTGAAAGAGAAAAAAAATCGTTGCGTCTGCAACGATGCAAACTTCAGTATCATAAATTTCATCAGAATCGTTCGATTAGTTTTTTAGCAATACGTCACGCCAGTTTTGAAAATGCAGTTTAGAAGATCGTGCTATACCTCCGCAATTTTTTTAGATTAAGGGGTCATGCCATGTGACAACTATTTTTGTTGCTTTTTTCACATTTTTTATGACCTATTAAAACACACTATCTTTTTCAATGGTTTTTTAGATATCCTGGAAGAAGCCAATTAGAAAAATACACTTTTGAGAAAAACGCGTTTAAAAGAGTTGAAGTAAGATTTACCCAAAGAAAATGTTGAATCCCCATTCTGCACGTATTTTTTTGCAATTTGGGCAAAAGATTTTTTTCTCGATTTTTTTTATGTCACATGGGATGACCGCCTTGTTAAAAAAAATACCATTTAACGACCAAAAGTAGTAATAAAACACCCTAATACTGAATTCTGAAAAATGGTTAAGAAAACTTTGGCTTAAAAAGAAAATTAATGAAAATCAGCAAATTGTATCCTCGCCTGAAGGTATCTCCCCCCTTAATCGATCGTGAAAATCGTGTATACTTCACTAGAGAATCTATCCGAGAAGCTACACTTGGAAATTTCAAGTCAATGGGTTGAAAATTGTTGAAGCTACGAGTCCGCTCGATTTTTGAAAACGGATTTTCGAAAAAAACGCCTTTCAAGTTTCAAAAGCACTTTTCTCCGGACCGTATTATTCTTGGGATATTTATACCTATCAACCGTACCATAATTGGGATGTTGATACATCATTTAAGCCAACGGAAAAAAAAAACAATTTTTTTTTCTTCAAAGGTATATAAAAGCTTAATTAGTAGTTGTTATGGTCGTTGTTATTTTTTTTTTTATTTTTTTTTTTTTTTCACAACGTTTGGCTATTAGAGCACTAGAAGGAATGTTGAAAAAAACACTTTGCTGATTAAAAAAAGAGCGAGCGAGTATGCACTGGCTTCTTATTTGCACGAGAATGAGAGAAGCCTCTCCTTTTTAAGACCAAGATTTTTTATCCCTTTGTTTGTTATTTTTTCACCCGCCTTGCGCCTCCTCCTTCGCTTCCCCATTCTTGCCCTTTGGGTAAACAAATCTGAAAAAGTAAAAATGGCATCCTGCATTACAAATGATTGCTATTATTGTCAAACCATTCGTTTTCGGAGAAAAAGAAGAAGAGTTAAAACGGTTTCTAATATCGAGGGCTTCCGTTCGCCATGTTTTGAGAGAGTTAAAAAAATGTTATTCAAAAAGAAAATCTCGTCAAATATGGACACCGGGGTCTCCACGAGTTTCTCATCCGGGTTGTGCGGGTACAATTTTTATTTTTCTTCGGTTTATAAAGACGGACAAAAAAATTCTTCTCTCGAGCCCTTTTTTGAAAACGCGTATAACAAAAGAATCCGCCCTCGCAACAGGCGTTCCAGTTGATTAGAACAACGCAAAGCCTCCTCCCCGCTCCACATTTTTTTCTCCCATTCTCGCTGTCGCAACAACGCACAAGATTTCGGAATCCCCCGCACTGCAGTACAAAAGACACAAAAAATGCACTCGCTCCTAGAGCGGAAAAAAACTACACACGATCGCAAAAAGAAAAAAAAAACAAACAAAGCAAGCGCCAATCGCAAACACGCCGACGGGAAGTAAAAAAAAAAAAAAATAAGAAAGGAGAGAAAAAGGCAACAAAAATTTGAGCAGAAAAAAAACAATTCGGCAGCATCCACGAGGATCATCGAGACACGGGGAAAGCAACGGAGACGACGACGACGACGACGACGACGACGGAAAAGTCTCGTATAGCGGAAGGCGGAAGGAGGCGTCCTCGTCGAGGTCCCGCCGGTCGCGGCGAGGTGGCGGGCCTTGAGGGCAACGACGCAATCGGGCCTTTTTCCAGTTGCACCGACAACGGCAACGATTCAAAATCCCATCCCGTCGCCGTCGTCGTCGTCGTCAATAATTCGGAAGCACCAACAACAACGACGACGACGACGACGACGTCCACCACGAGCAGCAAACGTCGTCCAAGGCCGATCTCGCTGGCCGTACAACCGCTCAATTATCAACGCCTCGATTCGGACAATTTCTCGTCCTCGTACAATAACAACAACGCCGGCGACGAGGACGAGGACGAGGACGAGGACCACGACGGCCAAGCCCTCGTCGTTACGCGAAGGTGCAGCACCGCCGACAAGCAGCATCCGAACATGACCAGCCAGGAGAGCATCGGCAACTGCAGCCTCGACGTCGATCGTTCCGCATCCGACCGTTCAGGTTGGGATAACATACCCAAACAGTACTAAATAACACCAAACAATACCATATAATCCCAAATAAACCCAACACACATCTAAACAATACGAACGGCAAACAAGCTCAAGCAGTCCTAAAAGGGAAATCCGAGCGAAATGGTACAATCCGAGATAAACCCATACAAGCCAAACAATACGAACGCCAAAATCTTAGGTTAATCTGGAATTGTAGGTTTTTGTGCTTGGGTAGCATCACGTTAGCCAAAAAAGTTCAAGCAATCCCAAAAAAAATCCAACAGAAACCAAACGATCCCAAATAATGCCGAACAAATCTAGACAAACAAACAACCAAAGCCAACACGCGAACAATTCGAAACAAAAACAAAATCCTGGCGACAAATCCCGAGTCTCTAGATGCTGAAAATAATAATAATAATCATGATAATTTTAACGACACAACCACAACAATAATGCTAATAATAACGATAGTAGGATGGTAGCGTGGATTGGGAAAAAATTAAAATAGGCGTTCATGGAATATAAAGCTGACACGTTTGCATTCTTCGAATAAAACGAAAATCATTTTTTAGTCTTCTACTCCTTCATTTTTATTATTGTCAAGAGTCGGGTTCGCAAGATTGGATTGCATATTTTTTTATCAGAATCCCGTAAAACGTGGGAGTGATCTTCATACTCGAAATCTGGCAAGAAGAATTGACAATCCGGTGAAAACGATTTTTTCTTGCACTCGAACGATGCAAACTTTAACATGATGGCGCAATTATCTTTGTCCTTATATTTATATACAAACAATTCATTTTTTGAGCAATATTCTTGGTAAAATAAATCGTTTTGTCGGATGAAAAAAGTACACAGAAAACAATTAAGTTCTCGTGTGAACTTGAACGTGTGTTGACGATTTTCAGGACATGATTACTGGATTGTTCTTTGAATGAAACATTTCTTCACCATTTTTGAGACTTAGGGTATGTGTTATTACTTTTGGCTATTACATTGAATTTTTTAGAATTTTTATTCATCTTTAAAAGTGGCACGATCTTCTGACCGGATTGCGGCGGATGTTGTCAGACGGCGAAACACATAGCGTCGGCGGGATTAATCTGAAGAAAAAAAACGAACGATTTTTTTTCCAAAAAGACTCATACGCAGAATATGAACCAAGAAAAAAAGTGAGAAATGTTGATAATCGATTGAGTGGCACGCTTTGCAGCAAAAAGGTTGAAATTTCCGGAAAATTGGCTACATTTTGAAACTAAAAAGTACTTTTTTTTTCCATTTTAAAAAACATTTAGAGTCATGTTTTAGACAATGGGGTTCGAAAGATTTACACCAAAATTAATCAGAATCGGTCGATTAGTTTTCTCGCTATACGTCATGTACGTTTTGAAGATTAACGTGGTATCCCTCTCTCGAAGCCCAACTGGAAAGGCCAGAATGATAAATGTTTTTCTAGTAACACATTCGTTGTAACACAAATTAATTTTTTCGCAGCATGCTGTACACATGTTTGTGGTTACAATGCAACTTTTTCGAAAGAAAATCTTTTAAAGTGTTTGTGGCGCGGCAGTTGGCGTTGAAGTACTCCAGCAGCGAGGCTCGAAACGGCTGAATCCAACTGGCTATGGGTTCACGATCGACTTTTCGAAATTTCGAAGAACACGAAAAATGATAGTTTCTCCAAAGAAAATCTCATTTTTCTCTTGAAAAAGAGCACGCTCAAGTCATTGTTATTAACAAATGGCTCATCCACATAAAAAATGCCATTGTCAACCGAAAATGACTACTGTTTGAACGCTAACTGTGCAAATTCAAGTCAATAGTGTGAAAGTTACCCAAGATGTTCCGCCATGTCAAGATATGGAGTTTCGAGATAATCGCGTTCAAGCTCGACGGATCGCGGTAAACCCGATGTACACTGTGCCACTAGAATAGGCGTAACTTCGTCAACTTTTAGAATCTCAGAGTCCGGTTGGTCCTAAAATGTGAAAGTTCTTGAAAGTTGACACTGTGACAATCTGCAAAAAAACGACTTTTCGCAGTTTCCAGAGGGGGATGACCCCTTAATGAAAAAAATACCATGTAACAGCCAAAAGTACCAATTAAACATCACCCTATGCTTCAAAAGTGGTGAAGAAATCTTTCTTTTGAAAAAAAATCGGTTGTCTGTAAAGTCGGTTTACTGACGATATTTGAACGTGACAACGTCATAAGAAAATACTGATGGAATGGTTTCATCTTTCAAAAGAAAATTTTAATTTTATTTGTTTGATAGATATTTTGTATGGATATAGAGAAGGAGGTAAATGGAAATCACAATTGAATTGATCAAGTTACATTTATTTGTACGCATAAATACAATTATGTCAATTTTTATTTATTTTTTTTTACAATGTACATAGTTTTTACAAGTATGAGTGTGCTTTGAGCAATTGTTTTACAACTTTTATTTTTTCATAAAATTCTTCGTTCAGAAAATCATTTTAAATTTACAAAATACTTGAATAAAATTTATTGTTTAAATTTCTACTCGACTGTTAAAATTTAATTTTTGATTTTATTATTTTATAATAATAAATTTTTATAGGACATTTTTTTAACTACCATTTTCGTCTATAAATAGTGGCTTAAATAAATAACAAAACTTGTTTAATGTATTTCGAAAGTGTATTTATTAAGTGTAACAACTTTGATACCAATATCTATAATATAAACCTATCTAAAAAATTAATAAAAATAGGCTTTTTTTAGCGTCTAAAGTGAAAAGACCCCTTAATCGCATGAACAATAAAATTCGCAAAGATCCACCACCTCGTGAATACTTCGAGTCGTTGAGCCCTGTAGTCCTCGCGGGAAAAAGCCGTATACTCTTTCGTGCATTTCTCAGCCGGAATCTTTTTCTTGACCGACGTTAATCGCGAGTGCCTTGAGGGTCGCCGATAGGATTGCCCCGAAGGACCCGAAGATTCCTCGAGGACGTTTCTTTTTTTCTCCTCCTCTATTTCGCACTCGAATTAAACTTGGTACAGTTTTGTCGTGTGTCACGTGTTTCGCAGTGCTCCCGATCTCGCGTGCCAATCGCAATTAGACGTGTCCTCTCTTTGGACTTTTCTTCCAACCCTTTTTATCCATCCATCCACGTGTGCGATGCGCTTCCACTCGTACGCGAAAGTCCTGTCGGCACGAGCAACGTGTCGGACCTCGGGAACATGTCCATGGAGAAAAGATCGCGAGTTGTTAATGGCAATAGAAGAAGCAAAAGTAAAAAATAAAAACTTTCAACAAATTTTGCATTCGTTCTTGCCATTGATATAACGCGACGATCCAAGAGTATTCTTGTGCTCGTCACGTAGACTCTTCACAGCCGAAGACCGATAGCCAGGAATTCTCTTTTTTCTTCATCCGAACGTGATTGGAATTCGATAAGAATAGAAATCGCGATTTTTTCTTATTTGGATAATGATGAGAATAACGACAATAATAATAATAATAAAGAATAGTAATGAATAAAAAAACAAAAGAAAAGTGATTAATAATAAAAAGTAATAATCATTTGGTTTAAAAATCGATAAGGAGAATGAGAATCGTGATTTTTTTTCTTATTTGGAAAATGATGCTAATGACGGTGGCGATAATAATCAATAATAATTAATGATAAAAGAGCAATTATAAATATGATATTGAAGTTTGCATCGTTGGAATGCAACGAAAAGTTTTTATTTTTTCTAATTGCAAATTTGTTTGACAGATCAAAGCGACGTCAATTTTTTTTTTTCAACATTAGTGACCTACGACCAAAGTCTATCGGAAAATATTGCAGAGATGACTGTCAAAATGGAGAATAAACAAATAGAAAAGTGTTTCCGTTGCATTCCAATGATGCAAACTTCACCATCATTTGTAAATGCCAACCCATCAAAATGGGGAGAAAAAATAGAAAGAGCAATGAAAAGCGTAGGTGAGGGGACGTCTGGCAAGCCGAAATTTTTTTTTTCCTACAGCCATTATTGTTTTACTGGCAAATCAAAGCTAATGTGAACTTTTCCAAGATCCTTATTACAGACCTACAACCTAACTGTATCAAAAGTAATATGGGATAACATTGGAAATAGAGATAAAAAATGTTTATATAATTAAAACGACCATTCAATGAATATTTTTCCCTTTAGACACCCGAAAATGAGTAATTTTTTTAAAGGCGATAAAATAATCGCATCATTTAAAAAATTTTACATCATCTTATTACAACTTTCAAGTGTTAATTTTTTCTTTTCTTTTTTAAACAAAACAAAATGGCGGCGTTACAAGGTATTCCTTTAGGCGTCTTTTGAAAAACGGCTCATGTTATAGCTGAAAAAGTGATTGATCGATCTGGCTGGAATTTTGGCAAGTTTCTCACCGTAACATTATTAGAAGGATATTCCTAGAAAAATATGAAAAAGTATAAAATTAAAAATTAAGTAGGCTTTGTAAGGAAATTTTTCACCATTTCCTCGGCAATTTTTACCCCAAAAAAAGTAATTTATTTACGCTATAACCTTAAAACTTTAGGTATATCCTTCCAATAATGTTATAGTGCGAAACGTCCCAAAATTTCAGCCAGATCGATCAATAACTTTTTGAGTTATAACATGAGCAGTTTTTCAAAGGACGCCTGAAGGAATACCTTATAACGCCGCCGTGTTGTTTTGTATAAAAAAAATTAACACTTGAAAGTTGTAAGAAGATAATGTCAAAATTTAAAAATGATGTGATTATTTTGTCACCTTTAAAAAAAGGATGAAAAATTACTCATTTTCGGGCGTCTAAAGGGATTTCCTCCCGAATCTGCGATGCCCGCGCCATATGGTCGACCTTCATCTTCGATTTCAGTTGCCTCAAGGACCAAATGATATTTTTGAATTTTTTCCGCTAGCCTAACCCCTTAAACAAATAACTTAAAAAGTTGATAATCAAAAGAATCTTTTATTCACTTAACTCATATAGCTTTGTGCAATCAACTGCACGCTATACGTACCTGAGATCTCTGCCAAAAAATTGGGCAATTGAAGAGAACGAATGATGGTTGAGCATCTACGATGCAAGTTGCCGAAAATGAGCAGGTCAGATCAGAAGAGGCAGCAGCAGCAGCTCCGTTTCCAACACTCAACGACCATTCGACATGCTCTCTTCTATCTCATTGTTATATTATACCGTTGGATTTTATCAAAATTGCAGAATCGACACTGGGCTCGGTTTCGGAGAGAACTCTTCACAGTCTAAATTTGTCGTGCAACGGTCAAGTTCAGTCGCCGAGGGAGACCGCCGAGCCGAGCGGCAGCAGCGAGACGCTCCAGAAACTCGAGGACGGTCATCAGCGTAAAGAGGAACCGGGCGGACCGATTTTACGGATTGATTGTTTAAATGGGGAAAAGAGCAATGCCGAGGGTGAACAGCAGCTGACATCAGCCAAGAAGCCGAGCTACTTGGGCTTAGCGTGTAGCATCAGTGGCTATTCCGGTATCACGAGATACGACAGCAAGCTACGCGAAGGCTTTCGCTCGAGGGACAGCAGTCCTGGCTCGAGACTCATCACGAGGGAAACTAGTCCAGCGGGATTTCGGTAAGAAACACGACCTCTTCGTCTCCTTCCTTCAACAAACATACAAAAAAGATCAATTATTGAAATTACCCTACGTCGGAAAAAAACAAAATCGGGGTTCTTGCGCATATGGAAAACAGGGGAAACAGGGAAAACCGGGGTTCCGGTTTAAGGGCTCTTCTCACTTTAGATGCTAAAAAAGCCTATTTTCACAATTTTTCTGGATAGGTTTATATTATAGATATTGATACAAAAGTTGTGACACTTGATAAATACACTTTCGAAACACATTTAAACATTTTTTTTTCCTTATTTAAGTCACTATTTATAGACGAAAGTGGTAGTTAAAAAAATGTCTTAAAAAAATTGTGGGTCTGCGCTGTTGATGAAATCTCGGAGATGGATCATCCGAAACAAAAAAATCAAACGGTTTTAGATTCAGTATGTTGATGTTAACCATTTTGTTAAAAAATAACAAAATGGCGGACATTTTTCGAAAAAAAACAACAAAAAAACGTGTGTTTTTTCACCGATTTTGGCAATATCGAATTGTCAATATCAATTGTACAAAATTGTAAATATCAAAATTTAGAAAAATCCTTGATATGCGCTATAGCTATAGTTGTAAAGAATATATGGTTAACTTTTCATAAGGATCGGCTCCGTAGTTTCGAAGATTTTATCAACGAGCCATCAAAAAATGTTGTTTCGAGAAAAACGCGTTTAAAGTTTGTTTGGGTTACATGGATAAATAAATAAAAAATGTTATGTATGTGGTGTATTTACTATGTGATAGGGGATTAACTAAGTGTAACAACTTTTGTATCAATATCTATAATATAAACGTATAAAAAAATGAAATTAGCGTCTAAAGTCAGAAGACTCCTTAACCATTCCACAACCGGGAATTATTTATAACAATTTCAATCTGTTATTTAAAAAAAAGGATAAAGGTTTGAAGAAAATTCTTACTGTTCATCATTTATTATTATTTCATTTATTTTTTATGTCAAGATAAGGTGTTATCATTCACGCGATTATCACAGTGTAACGGGTCGAAGCTGATTTTCGCGATTTTCGATTGTTAAAATACGCTAATGAGTCTGATTTTTTTAATGGCAAATCAAAGCACTCAGGAAGAACGGAAAATACATTTTTAAACGTTTATTTTAAATTTTTAACGGTTGAAAATGTCTTCGAAAAAAAGGAATCCTCACGATGTGGCTATAAATATGATCTGAAACAAAATTTGTAAAGAGATTATTACTCAGTATGAAAGCCGCTATCTTGCTATGGAGGTTTTTTTAAAATTAAAATTGACAAAATAGCGGTGGTTTGAAAAAAAGTATCGAATTTAGCCTATTTCTAAAAAGTTTTTCGCCAAAAAAGATATGAAGATTAAACAATAAAAAAGCTTCCATAGCAAGATAAAGAATGGCGTGAAGAATGTTGTGTCGAAATTTGAGACGGATAGCTTGAAAACTCTTCCTTTGAGAGTGTACATCGTTTTGAAAAACGACATTTCGCGAAAAACGCGTTTAAAGTTCTAAAGAAATTGTCTACTTACGATCAATCGGCGATGTCAGGTTAATGTTTATAACTTTAATTAATTTTGTTAAATTTTACACTGTGACGATCCCACAAAGAAACTTTATTTTGATTTTGGCTCTATCTCGATTATTATTTCATCTTTAATATTTTAATTTATCTTTATTGGATACATTTTGTCTTCAAACCTATTATTATTGCTGTTATATATACAGGGTGTCCTGTAATGAATAGATAATCCTGCAACTGTCGATAGGTCAGATCATGCCCTCCTATATGAATGCAGATAAATTTCAGTTTAGTAAAAGTCCCACGGTTTTCGAGATTTTGGGCATTACGTTATTGAAAAAAAGTCATCTGCATTTGGTTTTTTGCATGCCATATCTACAAGTGATATGAATCGACAATAACTAAGCAACTTTTCAAAGTAATTGGCACTATATGCGTAGTACTTTTTTTTACACAGCAGGCTATCAAAGTCAGATGATCGAATTGGTTTGTATGAAAATTCTGCATAAGATCTTTTTTCATCAAGTTTCCTTAACATTTAAGGTTAAAAAGATGACTTTTCGAGATAAAACGAATAACCAAGAGTATTTTTTTGACAATCCGGTTCAGAAAAAGTTATATCACTTGTAGAAATGGCACGCGAAAAACCAAAAGCAGATAATTTTTATCTCGAAAACCGTGGGACTTTTACGAAACTGAAATTCCAGCTTCTAGTAGGAAATGATTTGACCTATCGACAGTTGCAGGATTATCAATTCATAACAGGACACCCTGTGTGTGTATATACATATATATGAAGACACTTTTATTCACGGCTAAGCCAAAAATATGTTTTTTTCAAATGAATTCCCATCTTTTGTTGACTATTCTCTCACTCTATTCGTGAGAGAGAGATGAGAACGAGTTAAAAAAACAAAGCTGATTTTTCGTGATCGCTGGATGAATAATTTTTGGGTTTGTTTGGTTTCGGAGCAGATCGAGCGAGAATCTCGGTGTACCGGGACTAAATCCTCCGACGAAGAGTCAGTCGATATCGCCACTTGCGATGGATCGTCAGAACGGCTTCAGCAACGGTGGCACGAAGGAGTGCAAAATGGAGAGTTTCGCCGAGACGCGGAGCACGATTGGTTCCTGTCAGGGATTCTCGGAGGTCGATCGGGGCCTCCAGTTGCACACGAATTTCGCCGACATAAGTCCCATTAGGGGAGGAACGTCACCGGCGAAAAGAACACACGCGACGTCGATGCAGATCAGCTCGTTCAGTCGTGAGAGCAAGAATTACACGTCGAGTATATCGATATCCTCGCCGCGATCGGGCTATACCGGTAACTTATTTATTACATTTTTTTTTTTTTTTTACAAAAAAAGCTCCATTTTCAATATTGTTTATTATGGGAATACGGGGTTGACGAGGTTGGGATTTTACACACCATTCATACATAGTTTGGCCAAACTTGAGTTTTTCTTTTATTGATAAAGATCGATAAACGATGAAGTTATTAATATTTAAAGAAAGTGCCGTGGTTGCCGCATGGCTAATCCGTGTAGGTCGTTCCGGCATCTAGGGGCATCTGAAATGAATAAAGAATGTACTTTTAGGATAATATAACTATAGTATGACCGGATACTTTTTTGAAAATTTGACAATCTTGAGGATGGCAAGCTTTAGAGAAAAAAAGTTTCATTTTCGACGAAGAAAACCGAATTTACGGATTTCTTGGTAACGAATGGATGGAACACATGAAGAAAATCATGCGGTCATACAATGAAAAATGTTATAAACTATTCTCTGTCCGAATTTCAAGTGGATCAGACGAATAGATTTTTAGATGAAGTTGAGATTGAGTAACTCCATCCCAAATTTTTTCGACATTAATAAAATTATAAAAATGGCAAGCTGTTTTTAAAATAATGTTGAGAAAAAGTTGCTATGAAGTTGAGATAAAGTTAAAAGATAGAGTTGAGATAAAAAAAAAACTTAATCTCCAATGTTTCGAAATTTTGAAAGTGACAAAAATGGCAAACTAGAATAAAGCTTGTAATAAAACTCGAATTTCAATAATTTGCTATTAACAAATAGATGAAAAAGTGAAAAAATCATCCGGTCATATGATAGAAAATGTTATAAACTATGCTCTATCCGAATTTGATGTGAATCGGACAAATATATTTTAAGATAAAGTTGGGATAGCGTTCGGATGAAGTTAAGTTAATACAAAGTCGAGATAAGAACTTCATCTCAACCTTTTTCGACATTTATAGAATTACGAAAATGGCAACGTAAGAAAAAAATACCATATTTCGACCATAAAATAATTTGAGTAATTTATCAGTGAAGCGGACAGATTATAAAATAAAGTTGGAAAACGTTGTCTTAAAGTTGAGACGAAGTGAAGATAATATAAAAGTGAGATAAGGTTGAGATGGAAAAATTGATCGCCAACTTTTGCGAAATTTTGAAAATTACGAAAAGGACAAACGAGACAAAGTTGATTTTTTGGCCAAAGAACAACTTGAAAAATGTGTTATTAACAATTAGATGAAAATATGAAAAAGTCGTCCGGTCGTCCGATAGAAAATGTTAAAAACTATGCTCTGTCCGCATTTGGTGTGAATCAGACGAATAGATTTGAAGATAAAGTCGATATGAAATTGAGATAAAGTTAAGATAATATAATGATGAAATAAAGTTTACATAAAAAACTTAATCGAAAACATTTTCGAAATTTTGAAAATACGCAAACTGCATTTTAGAAACAATAGTTCGATTTTAGATTAAAAAACAACTTGAATCGTTTGTTATTAACGTGTGGATAATAATATGAAAAAATCCTCGGTCGTACGATAAAAAATGTTACAAACTATGCGAATTTGAAGTGAATCGGACGAATAGACTTTGAGGTGCGTCTTACACCGTTTCGCACAACATAGTTTCGAGAATAAGGCACAAAAAAAACTAGGGTAAATCATGATCCTCCACAAAAAACATCATAACTCGGTGAATTTTTTAATTATTACTAAACAAGTCCCTCGCCTATTTCTGTTTCGATTGCAATTGAATCTTATTATTTCCCGTCGCCAAGTGTCCAACAATTCACTCAGCGAGACGAGTTTCCTGAACGGCTCAACGACGGACGCAATCGAGAACCAAACGCTGAACAATTCGTCCTGCAGCGAGAAATCGTTCATACAGCAACGGGTCGAGCGCCTCTACGGTCCCGGTGCCCTCGCCCAAGGTTTCTTCTTCAAGCGGAGCTCTGCGACGCACGCGAACACGAGCGACAACGGTCTCAGCAAGTCCCACAGCAACAACAACGACAAGAGCATCGACAACGCGAACACCGAGGAGTCCCTGAAGAATTTGCCGGTACTGAGACACCTCAGACCGGAATTTCGGGCGCAGCTGCCGGTCGTTAGTTCCCGCAAGGCTACCGACGGCACGGAACAAGTCATCAAACCCTTGCAAAGGTATTTGTCCTCGAGCGAACTGCTTTTCTTTTTTCTTTCTTTTTTTTCTTTTTCTTTTTTTTTGGGCTGCCTATATTACAGCGAGCTTTTTTGTCGCCTCCCTACGAAGGATATCCCTCACACCGCCGCAGCGCAAAAACGAAACGAGCATTAAATCGTCCCCGGGCACGAATCTCAGCTGCAACAACGCTCGCGAGAACGACTCGATCAAACTGAGCGCTAGCGTCACGAGTATACCGGATCAGCAGCCAGCCGCACCGGAAGTCGTACTGCCCGTGCTCGAGACTAGCGCGAGCTCGACGAGCATCGTCGCGACTGAACAAACGAGCCAACCCGTCGAGAATCCAGTCGAGGAAATGCACGGACTTCATTTCATGAGAGTAAGCTATCCATTGGAGCGCGCGTTATAAAGTTATACAGTTGAGATAGTATTGAGGCGAGATAAAATTAAGATAAAGTTGAGATGAAAAATGTTATCTCCGACTTTTTTGAAATTTCGAAAATTACAAAAATGGCAAACTGGAAAGAAAAAAGTTCGATTTTCGACCACAAAACAACTTCAATAATTTGTTAGTGAATCAGACAGATTTTAAAAATAAAGTTGCTATAATGTTAAGATAGTATGAAAGTGAGATAAAAGTGAAATAAAGTTGAGAAGAAGTGAAGATGAAGTTGAGATTAAAAATCGATATCTCCAACTTTTATGGAATTTCAAAATTCACGAAAATGGCAAACTTGAAGGAAAAAAGTTTGACTTTTGGCGAAAAACCAACCAACCAATCATTTGTTATTAACAAGTAGATAAAAAAAAAATAAAAAAGTCATCTGATCATACGATGGAAAATGTTATAAACTATGCTCTGTCCGAATATTAAGTGAATCAGACGAATAGATTTTGTAGATAAAGTTAGGATGAAGTTGAGACAAAGTTCAGACAATATAACGTCGAGATAAAAAGCTTCGTGTGAAACTTTTTCGAAATTCATAAAGTTACGAAAATGGCAAACTGTAGGGAAAAAGTTCGATTTTCGATCATAAAACAACTTGACTTATTTGTTAGTGAATTGGACAGATTTTTTAAATAAAGTTGAGAAAAAGTTGTAATAAAGTTAAGATATTATTAAGGTGAGATAAAGTTGAGACAAAAGATATATTCATTTGATGCGAGCAAGCTACCCAGTGGAGCGCGTGTAATGTCCCACGAGCGTTCTACATTCCTCAACGAGCAAATCCTGGACGGGCGAAAAAGTATCTGATTTTCAGATTACGACGTAAATCTTTGCTATGAACGATACTGCCTTGTACTGTTATGATACATTTTCAAAGCTAGAAAATGGTTTCGTTGATGATTAGATATGGAAGTATATTTTGAATGATCATTTTTCAATTTTTTGAAATATTATCAAATACCAAGCATAAGGGCGAGTAGGTCGAAGGATTCGTTTTTTTCCCACCAAATTGCATCGGGAATTAGACATTGGCAATTATTATAAAAAAACATTACAACGTTACGCAAAAAATAAGTTTTAACTATATAACCGATGCTTCTTTTTCCGTTATGAGAATTTTCCTAAGTTAAAAAGCGTATGAAAATATATATATATTGAAATCTGATTTTTCAATTATAATCATTTTTGCACTTTTTGGCAATATTTTTAAATAGCAAATCGCCTCTTGAAATTTAACATTGTCAAGAAAACATTACAAATTACGCAAAATATGAGTTCGAATGAACGTTGTGGGTTTGTCTACATTCTTTGGCTCTGTTCGGCAGCTGTTGAACACCGAGAGAGACAGGCTATTGGCGCTGGCCGAGTCAGCCGAGGCTGAGCTCGCAAAAGCCGATCCCGCAACTCTACCCGAAGAAGCCGAAGGCAAATTACGCTCCGCCGCCGGGAAAGCGAGACTGCTAGCTAAGCAGAAGATGCAACAGTTCGAGGGCCTCTGTCACAAGAATATCGTGAGTTTATTCCGCGTTCGAAATAATCCGCTCTCCGTAATTCTCTTGGCTCCGTGCAGAGTATAGTCTGGGGGTAAAGAAATCGAACGCAGCGCCCGGAGTGAAAAATAATTGCCATAATAGCTCGGCTATTTATCTGTCAAATCTGTATGAGCGTAGTACAAGATTTTTGCAATCAAATTAAAAATATTGCTTTATTAAAAATTGGCCATGGCAGTTGAGGGGTAATAAATTGCAAAAATACCAGAAGGAATAGTAAATGCAAATTTTATCGATACCCTACGGCAAATTGTAAGTTAGACAACGCAACAAATGGATAGCTGCAGTTTCACCTTTAAAGAAGTTTTGTAATGCGTCAAAGAAATTGAGGTTCACCTTATGACATGAGCTTGTATGATTGAACTCGGATCATGTTTTGTCCTTAATTAACTCTTCTACGTCCCTGACGTGTTCAGCAGATACAAAGTTTTCCCTTAGTTTGAGTTTGAGGTTGGAAATTAATATTCTGAGTTATACTCTCTAAGCCGGTCTTAAAAATTATGCTCATTTCGGTCTGAAAATAAAATTTCACTTATCATATTGTAAAATAGCGCAGCGACAATATATGGTTGTTAAATTTTAATAAAAGCAATTATATAGCTTCATTTTTCTCGTCTTATAGCAAAATGACAAGTAAAGAAAAATATAAATTTTAAGGAAACTTTACGTACTTTTGTTTCACTTTAGAGAAAGGAAAGACTTCTTGCCTCCTCTGGCCGGACAAAGTGATTCAATGCAAACAAATAAAATGCAATAGAGGCGCGATTTTAATTTTTATAATTTATCACAATGTTTTAACCACAATCACAGAGTCCTCCGGGCCTCTCCGTTCCGTAATAATAATAGGGTATTTAACTGCTGTACGTAAATCATCTTAAGGCGTTACCCCCACTTGTAGCGCAAAAAAACGGCCGTTTTTTGGCTATAAAACGGGCATTTTTTTTTCGAAAAAAAAAAAAAAAAAAAAATCGAACGATGAGGGACGACATTTTTATGTATTAAATAAGCCTGCAAAATTTCAAGACGATCGGTTCATTAGTGTTCGAGTAATCTTGGTCACCGACTTCAGAAATGCCATTTTGAGAAAAACGCGTTCAAAGTTTCAATTTCCGGTCGTTTACACAACGGATTCTTCTCTTTCAACGCTCATGTCTCAGTCAATTTTGTTCGGATCGACTTGAAATTTTCAGGACATATTCTCAGATACTTATACTTAAAAAAATGCAATAAAAAAAATCGATTTTTTCAAAATCGCAAGTGGGGGTAACCCCTTAAATGGTTAATTATTTTATCCCTAACTTTACCCGCGACTTCGCCGCGTAGATTTCGGATATCAACTTTGTTTGATTTTGAACGGAGAAGGTTAAGTTGGTCTGCGTATATATGACGTTTCTGATTTCACCAACTTAAATTAACGCGGAACTCCTTTTTTTTATGGATTTATCTTTCGACAATATATACATGAAGTTGTAGTTATTACCCGTTACTTTGTCCGCGCGGCATTTATGACGCCGTGGGAGTGAAATTTGTGCCGTTTTTTTCAATCCAATTCGACTAAAAAATATGTTTTTCTATACAAAATTGTCCATGCCCTTGGAACAGCTCAAGGGTTGCATGTTCGGAAGTACCGAATTGCATGTTTCATTATTTCCGGAATAGATTGTTTTACGCCGAGTTTCAAGTAAAACCAACCAAAAAAATATTGCTTTCCACACAAACTTGTCCACCCCGTAAGTAAGGGGTTGGAGGCGGAAAGGGCATTTTGGAAAATATTGGAATACGTTTTCTATTAATTGATTTGTAGAGTATTTATGCCATTTTTCAAGTCGATCCAACCAAAAAAATATGTTTTTCAACACAATCTTGTATGCCCCCTTAAGGGCTGAATTTTTTTGCAAATACTAAAATACGTGTTTCGTTAATTTTATTGGAGAATGTTTGGAGATTGTATTCGAGATTACTCGTCACAGGACTCGCAATGACAATCTGTTTACTGAGATGTGACGTCACTAGAGATCCAACCAATCCTGGAGCGTTTCCGTTCGCGTGACCAAATGTTTAAATTTATTTAATTGAAAAATTGAAATAAACGCAAATAATGCACATTTTTGTTCGATAAAATGATAGAAAATAGATTTTAAACGCTATATTCTTCTAGAATGCCAAGAAAATGAGCCATATTTTAAAAATAGTCAAATAGCATATTGCCGGTGCATCCTTAGGAATAAGAATCGCCGAAGAACCTACAGGAAAAAGCAAAAGCGCTAATCTATTTTCTGTTATGTTCTCGTTTCGCGCATGGCCGTCGTGTCACCGAAGAGTCAAGTGCCCGGTGAAAAGTTCCCCACGACGTACGAGGACCTCGCAGGATTTTGGGACATGGTGATGCTCCAGGTGGTCCAGGTCAACGAGATTTTCGCTCAAATAGAAAAACTCAAGAGTTCCCAGTGGCAAGAGGTTAGTTCGGAGAAGACGCGAGTCCGGCGCAACTCTCGTCGAGATTGCCGCCTCGAGAAAAAAGCGAATCCCGTCCCTCGATTGTCCAAACTCCCATCCTCTTGTCACCGACCAACTTCGCCGAGTTTGAATCTGAAAATTGACCTCCGAGAATCAAACGAGTCGCCGAAGCGACTCAGCGAGAAGAAGATGCCGAATTCAGGTAGCGAAAAATTGCGCTTCGCTCGCGAGCACCTTTGCGAAAAATTGTCGAAAACGAAGATAGCCTCGCGCTCGACCAAGAAAACGCGGGCGAGAGGAGGCTGCGTTGAAAAAACGATATTACCGAGCCGCCAAAAAGTCCTCAATGATCCGGATTTGGTGAGAATGATCGCGCAACAAATCGCGGGCGCGCGTTCGAGGAGAACGAACAGCCGCACTGGCGGCGACTCGAGCCTCCGAAAGTTCGGCCACGAATGTGATAAGGAAAATATCGGAAACGTGGTACCTGCGTCGACGGATAAAGCCACGGGAATGGAAAATTCATCGTTCTCAGTGAGAGACCCAAGGTAGTTGACAACAAACAAACAATCCCAATCCCAAACGAACAAACCGAAACCCAAACTGACGCGAATAAGCTCAGTTAAAAAAAACTCAAACAAACAAACCGAAACCAAAACGAACCCAAACACAAACGAACTGAAACCCAAACAAACTCATTTTTTAGCGAGTCCAAAGAACCTCGGCGGTGTCCAGGCGATGTATCAATGTTCGTGATATATCAGATTTGTCACTTCCAACTTGAGATATTCGATGCAAAGTTTCCATAGCAAGATGCAAAGTTTCCATAGCGAGATGCAAAGTTTCCATAGCAAGGTAAAGAATGGCGTGAAGAATGTTGTGTCAAAATTTCAGACGCATAGCTTAAAAACTTTTCCTTTCAGAGTGAACACCGTTTTGAAAAACGCCATTTTGTGAAAGACGCGTTCAAAGTTTCTAGTGTGAAATTTTCATATCAATTGTCTAGCTACGATCAATCGGCGATGCCAGGTCCATGTTTATAACCGTTTATACTATTGGATAATGCAACAACCAAAAATCGATTCTTTGAAAGTTTTCACCTGCGACGATCGCTTGAAGAATACGATATTATTGAGCATTTTCTTTCCGAACGGTTCTTTCAGCAGCTACAGTAGACTCGGCAAAAGTTGAAATCACACAAACGCAAACTCTCTCCATAGCCAGCCGAATGTTACGAGGAGAAACTTTCTCGTACTATTGTAGCACGAGACCCGGGTCGACCAAATTCTCACGTGTCATCGAGGTCTGGTCGAACGTAGACGAGAGCTCGGCGATTCCCGAGCCGCGTTCGAGCCGTACGATCGCCAGCCAGTGTCCCGTTTGGAAAAAGTCCACCTCGAAGGATCCGCGGATGAAAAAAATCCTCGCGGACGTTGACGCGGCCCGTGTCGAAGCGCAAAAATCCATCGTACACGATAAAGTACCGGCGGAAGATCTTCAGAGCAAACTCGAACGCATGAGAAAATACGACTCGCGACGCAAGAGACTCGAGAAGCGACGAAATCATGCGAAAAATCTTACCAACGATCATACACGCGAGACGAATGATTCAATAAAAAATTGCGATTTTAACGTTTACTTCGTCACACCGGAAGTACTGCGAGCCGAGAATTTCGCCAAGATATCCCAGCGCATTTTTCGCCACAACGACCTTGGGAGAAGAATCGATAACGATCCACGCTACGTAATGGCAATCGATAAGAAAGGAGCAACGAAGAATCTTCGGATTGAGGCAGTCTCGAAAAATATCGCAACGCCCGTACTCGCACGAATTTACGATCGAAATTATCGTCGAGTCAAACATTTTTTCACCTTCGTTCGTTTCAATCGTACTTTTTGTCGTCTCTCGCTCTATATTTATTTTTACGGGATGCTCAGCCTCGTTCTGATCATTCTCAGATTGACCACGTGCAAACGATTCCTCTTTCTGGAGACGCGAGTCGAATGAGACTCGTCACGACGGCTTCCAGTCAAATCGTGAAATCTCACAAAATAATTTAAAAAGAAATTTAAAAAAAAACGATTCTACGCATGAAAATTCAATAATAATATAATAGACAAATAATTCAGCGAGTTCAAATTATTATAAACAAAGATGAAGGTCGCAGTTGGGTAGCAGTGAACCGGTGAATATTCAAAGAGGAAACGGAAGTAGGTGCAAGACCGGAAGAGGAATGCAAAAACAGAATCGCCACGCTCCTTCCCTCTCGCGGGGACTGTGATGTTCCTGTCTCGGTAACGATTTATATCCACAAGATGGAAAATTCCATCCCCCGTGTTAATGGGCTACATCTACCTGGAGGCCCGAAAACAATGGACGAAATACTTTTTTTTTTCTCGCGAATGGTCGGTGAAAAAGAAACGCATTTTCTTTCAACACAACGATACATATATTGAGAGCCTTTAAAAAAAATCACCAAAAAATCAGAAAAACAACGAAAACATGGCCGCCAGCAGATGGTGAAATTTCTTTTCGCGACGTTTGACGGTGGACACTCCAACTTAAACGGTCCATTCGAAATGTAAAAAACCAACGGGTTATTCAAGTTAACAATAAATACGAGTCGTTGACGATCGTCGATTTATAAAATCATTTTTTTTTTCACAACGTGGCGACGAATCGAAACTCGAGCATACAAAATCTAGAGGAAAAAGTCGTCGATTTAACGTAACTATTGAAAAATGAAGATCGATTTTGAAAAAGTGAGATCGTCAACGACCTTTGAATGTTTCTCATCGTATCTCCTGTAAATTTGGAAACAATCCATTGAGTGGTTCTCGAGATATCGTGTCCACTGACTTTGAAAACAGTGTTTCGAAAAAAATGTGTTTAAAGTTTGAAGTATGTTGCTGCTAGCGCTCGTCCGACTGAATGTTGCAAGTTATTTTAGCTCATTCAATTTTCGGAATATTTCAATATCCGCGTCCAGAGGGCCTCTGCACGTATGCTTCGAGCGTGGCAACCCAAACAAACGATGGGAGCGAGGTGGTGTCGCGCGCCGCTGCCTCGGTGCTTGCCTCGCGAGGCAGCTTCGGTTACATATGCTTCAAGCACGGCAATCCGAACAAACGATGCGAGCGAGGCACGTCCACATAGTGCGAGGCGATGTCGCGCAACGTTGCCTCGGTTCTTGCCTCGGCCGGTCTGAACGCGGCTAATAAGATTTTCGAAAAATATAGCTAAAAGGTGACACCGTCGAATGAAATTTTTTTTGGCAAATGCAATTTTTCCGACCCACATAGGTAGATGTAGCCCGTTAATTTTCTTCGTGCAATGTCACTCGGACGCTTTTGAATGGTCCCGGTCGAAAGTCTTCGAGAGCCTTGGCGCCCTTAAAATATGCTGCCGGCCTCGAGTCTTCCTCTCATTTGTTGTCCTTCTCGGAATATTGTTTCACAAAGACTTGTTCACGGCTTGCAGATAACGCCGGAGAAGCAGTCGTCGATTGGTGGCAAGTCGCAGAACGGCACGTCCAAGCGTCGTCCGATCGGCGCCGGGAGACCAAAGGCAACAGCTGTAACGGTGACGAGCGAGGCGAGCCGGAAGGCGCGCGAGGCACGCGAACAGGCGCGACGAAAAATGATGGAGGAACGTAGACGCGCGATGCGCAGCAACGCCCTAAAGGACAACGATGTGGTGACGATATTCGCACCGGAGACGTAACGACGAAGCGTGCGACGGCGACCGATCGACGAACGATCGTCGAGTCATCGAATTTCATCATAAGCGTGTCTCAATATTGCGCCGTCTCAGCCAGCTCGTGTACCACTTCCGGAATCGATTTATTTCTCGATTACACGAGAGCCGAACGACCCTAGAAGCCTCACAAGCACGACGAAGCTCTTTACGAATTAGCGAAACGACACGCGACGATTGGAGAGAGTGGTTTGAGACAGAGAGAGGGAGAGAGAGAGAGAGAGAGAGATAAATACTCGAAAATCGCTTCAGGCCAGAAGAATGTAGAAAAATTAATAACAAAAATTAAAAATCCCATTATTTCTCTCTCTGCCCGCCTCTCACTCGGTAGGCTACTGCGAGAACATTTTGTTTACCTTTTTTTAAACGGAAAATTCCGACTTTCGGTGTTGGCGACCCAAAACAAGCTAAGAGACACACCATAATTGATTTCTTTTTTTTACGACTAATCGATCGAATTGTACAGCCGAATGATATTACCGATCAATCGTGATCTTTTTGGAGGGGGCGGCGGCGGAGGGAGCAAGGAGTGATCGATCTGTTGTATATCGTACGTCCCCCTTTCGATCTTCTTTTTCCTCTTTTTTTGCTTCTTTCATCAGCATGTTACAATTATTACATTTACTAAATTATATCCGTTGAATTACGCTTAATCGTGTAGGGAAGTATGAACGATCTTAGGTGTACGATCCGCATATAAATATGTATCGATATATTGGAGGAATTTAAAAAAATCGAGTGTTTTTTGCGAATTCAACTATTCAGTAGTTGGAGTGAGGTGAAATAAGACGCCCGTTAAAATATAAGTCCTTATTATTGTTATTTAGAGGAACGTTAACGGATAAACGTACAACAAGGCCCAAAACATTTATAGGAAATTGAACGCTTGATAAAAAAGATCTTATATCGTTTTATGATATATCTAGTCTTTCAAAAGTTATTCAAGGTCAAATTTGAATTTAACGGTAATTTTCAAGATTTTTTATCTCTATAAAATTGTCATTAAATAATTTGAAAATCCAATAGTTTAATAGTTGACGTCGTTTTTTTTTTTCTCTCTCCAGAAAAGTTGATATTTCCGCAAAATTGTTATATTAACCAAAAATATTCGATTTTTTTGAGAAAGGTTGCTATTTCCGTGAAATTGTTATATTAACCTAAAATAGAAACAAAAAGACGACAATTTTTTCAAAGTTACTCTCTATTTTTTATGTACAATACGAAAAAGTTATTGAGACGTTTTTTTCATAACTTTTATATTCAAAATTAAAAAAATATATTGCTTTCGAAAAAAAAACTATTCGTGTTTTGCAATTTTTTGTCAACAGTAAACATTAAAAAGTGACTTTATCAAAATTGGCGTCTTTTTATTTATATTTTTCATTAGTACAACAATTTCACAGAAATAGCAACTTAACAAAAAAAATGAGTTTGTAAAGCCGTTCATTATCAAAGTACTGCATTTTTAAATTATGTATAACATGATTTTATAGAAAATGCAATGTTCTACAAAAAAAGATCTATGACATATTATGATAAGTCTGATAGTTTCGTTTGACATTTATTATAAATCCAACGTTGACCTTGAACAACTTTTGCAAGACTAGATTTATCATAAAACGATGAGAGAACTTTTTTATAGAGCGTTTAATTCCCTACCAAACTGCTTCCTGGGCATTGTTGTCCGTTCACCCGTTGGCGAGTTATAAAATGTAAAGGTAACAAGCAAAGTTTTCTCCGTGTTATTGGGATGGGAAGTAGAAAATTACGATGAGGAGCCTCTAAATGCTAATATTAGAGGCTCATATCTTAACAGGCGTCTTATTTCACCTTTACGCATATGGAAAATATGAAAAATTGAGGAATTTCTTTTCTTTTGAAATAATCAGGGAAAAGTCAGGGAATTTTGAAAATACCCCGGAATTTTTCCATAATCTACTTGCAAAAATTCCGGAAAATGAACCTTGAAAAATGAACTTGAAAAAAGACTGAAAAGCATAAAAATTAATATTTTCGTATATTTTACATATTTATATTATCCTTCATTATATGCAAAAAAATTATTTCTATTTACTCTAAAGCTCTGTACATTTACATTCGATTTGTCGATACACAACCACACAATTATTATTGTAGATAAGTGTTTATATTTATTTTTTATTTATTGGCACCGACATCCAAATTTTTGTTTACAATAACGAAAATGTTCTGATTTGCTTTAAATGTTTCTTTACTCCACAATGCTCAAATTATTTTTCGAACTTCAGTTTTTTTTCAAGTTCTTCATTTTGATATTTAGAATTTTCATATATTTGATGTTAAAACATGATTATGTTCTTTATTTGATCCCAATCTTCCTGGAATATTTGCAAAACTTGGAAAAGTCAGGGAATTTCTGAGTCAATAATGCATAACAACCATGTGCAACTACCGAATACGGAAATTTGAAGAAAAAATATATAGTTGATTTTTTTTAATCACCCTAATATATATATATATATATATATATATATATATATATATATATATATAATGGATAATTATAAATTAATCGTCACGCAATTGTCGACGAAATTGTTGGACTACTGGAACCGCACCCGCTCACCACTTTGTTCGTTCCTTCGTTCGGTTGTTGGTTTTTTTTCGTCTTCTGTCTCCTTCGAATTTTGGTTTTTCGTGTATAACCGGGTCCAGACCGAGCGAGCATGTCTCGCGAGTCAATGCCTCGGTTGGTGTGGATGTGGCTCAGGTTGCCTCGGCCGAGCGTGCCATGCGAGGTCGGTACGGTTGCCGTGCTTAAAGATGCCCCAGTCTGAGCTGCTCGCTCGGACGGTCGTGACGACGCGAGCCGAAGCAAAATCAAAAAAGGGATGGGACCGACTGTTTAAACTGACTCACCTTGGCTCGCGAGCTTCGCCTCGTAACCCCTTCATTCTGCTTCGGAGGTCAGGGCTCGCGAGCCGGAAGTCCGAGGGTGGCTCGCGAGGTATGCTCGGTCGATCTGGATCCGGCTTACGATCATAACTACGAGAAAAGGCAGCAAAGAGACAAGCCCAGAGACATTCCCGCGAGAATTGTCGCCCAATTGACCAGAGAGGACTTGAGAATCGAAACTTCAAGTTCACCAAATAACTTGTATAGCTATACTAACGAAAGAAACGAAAGAGGCAGGAAAAAGTGTGATCCTTGCGGTATGAGAGACACGAGGACGAGAGCAAGGGGAGTAATGTTTTCATCGTTACGGGCGATTATTTAACATTTGGAATTGTTCCAAATCGGCTTAACGATCAAATACGCGTAATGTATTATATATATATATATATATATATATAAATGTTTTTTTTCCTCAGAAAACCGGAAACGTTTTTTGTTCGTAGAGTTGGGGGCTTTTCAATTGTTGCTTGGGTTTG
The DNA here is from genome assembly GCA_964007375.1 of Ophion obscuratus. NCBI lineage: Eukaryota > Metazoa > Arthropoda > Insecta > Hymenoptera > Ichneumonidae > Ophion > Ophion obscuratus. The sequence goes on along the minus strand of OZ023324.1, from coordinate 28,845,854 downwards.
TCCCTCGACCCAATCACACGGCATTCTCATTCAAGTTTGGAGATTTCACGTCGGGTTTTTTTTCCGAAATATTGAGAATAACTCGTTTTCCAAGCGGTTTTTGTAGAAAATTTATCTTATAGACTGCACGTTTAGATTAAGAAAAAAAAGATCGAAAAACGTGGACCGTTGGGGTCAAAATCCGGTGCACCTCGAAGAGTGAAATTTATTTTCAAAATTCTCGAACCATACTTACTGTTGGATCGTCCAAATTGCAACGCTGAACGCTTTTATTATCATTCATTTTTCAATGAGACGATTAATCCGTTTTTTCTTTTTCATCCTCAAACGAAAAATATTCTAATTTGTACGTAAATTATTCGAATCGCAATTCAACTGCGAATTCCGACTCGTTGACACGTCAGTCCCCCCAACTCTGCGCGCTCCATGTGCAGCCATTATCGGCTCTTCGAATTTATCTCACTTTTTTTTACGCATCGTAGTCGAACGGATTCGCTCGTTTTGATACGCGATCGAATAATTATTCGAAAAGTAAAAGAAAATAAATATAAATGACAATTGATGAACGAAGAAACGGATTTTGCAATTTTTGTTTCTTCGCCGATCGAATTTTCGGATAAATTTGCTTTCCCCGAGCCGTACTCGCTGCGAGAGAGCGAGAAGGCAGCGGCGGGGCGCATGCGAGCGTCCTCATGACAGTGACAGTTGTACATATGTGAGCGGGGAGAAAGAGCGACGAGAGGATGAGTGTTCTTTTTTGTACTCACGAGGGACGAAATCAAGCAGCGATCAAATTTACGAGCGTTTCATCGATCACCCAAGCCCATCAAATCTCCGCTAAATTGCTTTGTTTTTTTGACCAAAGAGATTTGAGAGATACTTTATTAAACTGTTATATCTGATCTAGGGCGAAAAATGCCTGTCGCCCATTCGTCGATGAAACGCACGGCTCTCCCGAACAAACAAACAAAACAATAGGGTATTTGACTGTTGTACGGAAATCATCAGAAAATCCTTCATTATTTTATATTATGCTCACAATATTTTGTTTATCTTCGTGAATGTCAGTATTTACTATATAAATCGGCAATAAAATTGAAACATTCAACCAGACCGTCAAATAACGCTCTGGTTGTCAGATATATAGTCACGTGACGACTGTGACGTCACACGCCAGTAAATAAGGTTAAGGACTTTAAGAATCTATATCGCCGCTTAGTTGTCGCACAGCAAGCCTTCCTTTCCATTCTTATTTAACAGCTGATAATATGCTAACCATCACTATAAATAACTATGAATGAAAAGAAAAAGGCACGGAAATACACGGAAATGAACTAGACAATCGCTCATTAGGCGTAACACGACTCGCATTGAAAATCTGTTTACTGACATGTGACGTCACTTCAGATCCAACCAATCCCGGAGCGTTTTCGTTCACGTGACTAAACGGTAAAATTTGTCGAAATAACAAATTTGAAATAAACGAACATAATGCATTTTTTTCTCGATAAAATGATAGAAAATACGGTAATTCTTTAGATAAGTGAGCTTTCCGAAAAATTAGCCTAAAATGTTTTTTTGTTGCTATTTTCTCATTTATTGGATTATAAATGATGATAGTCGAGGGAAGTTGAAATTCAATCCCCCTCCCCCATAAAAAGTTATGCGGTTTTGACGTTCGCGGAAACACGTGATAGAATAGAGCCTTTTTGAAAATTTCGACGCTTATATTGGGTTTGTTTGGAAACAACCATTTTTCGGAAGCCACTTATCTAAATCTAAGCTGCCGAAAATACTTTTTAAACGCTATATTCTTTTAGGATGACAAGAGAATGAAGCATATTTTCAATATAGTCAAATACCCTATTCATCACGAAAATGAATCAAATGGTGTCGTTTTTGGTTTTTTTTTAACTCAACTTCATTATTCATGTAAATTATTACAAAACAAGTTCGCTTCCGCGGTACACATGGTTTTTTCCCGCTGCAACGTAATTTGTATTCCGAGCACATCCATCGCAGCTCTGCCTCGATTTGTTTCTCCGATTTTTTGTTCTTTCGATCGACAGATTTCGGGCGTGATTTCCGAGCTGGATGTCAACAGTTGTTTCAATTTTCTTCCCCTGCGTTTCCGCGGATGTATTTTTCTTCTTAGGCCCCTTTTTGTTTTTCTCGCGAGACGACCAATCTTTTTGCGAACACTGCGCGACGATACTGTTTGTAATACAGCTTTTTTTTCTCCGTTGAATATGGCGTTTCGTTTTTCTTCTCAATAAAGGGCGGAAAATTTTTCCCGTTCGCCGGAGAATTTGCTGCGGATTTTTCAATCGAGCCACAGGCAGTAATTTATCTGAACTTCGGAAAACGAAAGCCTCGGATTAAGGCCTCGAGGGCAAACGTGTATACACTACAGGTGAAAAGAATGGGAAGACGCGATCGAAACGAAAGGTTACCGGACGTTTTTTTTCGCGATTTATTATCGGCAATTCGCTGTCAACATTTTTTTTGCATTCTTACTCAATTTTATTGGTAGCGCGGAAAATTCGCTCTAAATGAAAAATGAAGTTTGCAGATATCGGGAGGCGAAACATTTCGCTGGATAAAAATGCAAATTGGAAAAAAAAATGAATCTTTCGCTTCCGGCGACTTCCGGTCAAATCGCGGCAGACTTGCCAAACTTTTCACCAGTAGTGTATATATATATATATATATATATATATATTTATACATATATATTTTTCTTTTTTTTTTTGCGAAAAACAACGAGTCTACGCACTTGGACAATTTGACGCGACTGAATAATTTTAATGATAATAATAATAATCATAGCTGACGAGAACCATACAATTGTGGCGTTTGCGTTGTTGGCTATTTAAAAAGAAACGAGCCACGTGTAGATGGGAAGGGGCAAAAACGCGCACATCACGCGAGACAAATGAGCGTTTTTCCCTCGTTCATTTTGTCCTGGACCTTGTCGCTGGCCGTCGATTTTTCTGCCTGGGCGCTGAACACGGCGCAAACGAATGTCAACGCTATACCTATTATCGCGCTGTAGAAGGCCCAGCCTGCAGAGAAGAAAAAGAAACAGAGAATCGAGCACGTTACGAAAAAAGTAAATAAATATATATACGACAAATAATAAATAAAACGAAGTGTAACGCCTTTCTTTAATTCACGCACAAATCTATCCTATTTTTGTATGCGGAATTTTATTTATCGTCGTTTCACAGATGGAAAGTTTATGTTTTACACCTTTTTTTAGTTTGGATGGTAGGATTTCTAGCAGCGGACGAGTTGTTTTATCGTTTTGCTTCGAAGAGAAGAAAATTCAGACTGTTCGGGGTTACGTAGAGAAGAGTTAACAATTATTTTGGCAGGTATAGGGTTCCGTTGGAAATTTCGAAATTTCATTTCCTTCAAATACACAGGGTGTTCTGTTATGAAAGGCACGTCCTTCTAAAGGGTGTCCCAAAATTCATGCAAGATTTTAATTTTGCGCAATTTTCGTACGAAAATGTTCGGTGATATGGACTTGATCAACTGTGAAGGGATTAATTTAAAAAATTAGGGAGACTGGATCAATTAGTGATCTTCTACACTCTGGCCATCCTTCGTCATGTCGTTCAACACAAAACATCGAAGCAACAGTTCGTGAGTATGTTGCTGAGAGTCCAGGAACATCAATTACCGGTACCGTAGTCAAGAATTGGACATTTCGAGAAACTCTCTAGGGCGTATTCTCACGAAAGGTTTGCATCTTCATGCAAAAATCATGGCCGCGAAGGCAATTTACCCAATATCCTATTACACACACAACCCTAGACTGTATGCTTTATGAATCAATAACAAATGTACAATTTGAAATTAAAAACCTGTGTGTTTCTATCAAATTGACTTGTTGCATAAATTTTGGGACATCTTGTATGTGCTGGAATCTCAGTTTAGTGAAAGTCCCACGGTTTTCGTGATAAAAATCACCTGCTTTTGGTTTTTCACATGCCATTTCTACAAATAACTTTTTTTCACCTGGTTTTAAAAAAATACTCTTGGTTATTAGTTTTATCCAGAAAAGTCTTCTTTTTGACCTTAAAGGTTAAGCAAACTTTATGAAAAAAGATCTTTTTCAGAATTTTCATACAAACCAATTCGAACATCTGACTGACTGATTGATAGCCTGCGGTGTGAACAAAATGTGGTAGGCATATTGTGCCAATTACTTAAAAAAAGTTGCTTAGTCATTGTTGATTCATATTATTTGTAGAAATGGCATGCGAAGAAACAAAAGCAGATTATTTATGGCAAAAAAATAACATAAAACTCAAAATCTCGGAAAACGTGGGAATTTAACTAAACTGAAATTCCAGCATATAGTAAGACATGATCTGACCTATCGACAGGTTTCGGGTTATCCATTCATAACAGGACACTGTATATACAGTTTCATTTATTTATTAGAGCTCTATACTGAGTAAATGCAAAAATTGGGAATATTCAGGCTTTTTATAAACAAAAGGTTTGTCAAAAAAATTGGAGTTTATTGTTAAAAAATCCGAATAAATTTAGAATACATATCGGTAATACGATTTGTTTAATCTTCCAAAACTTCCTGTATTTTTCAAGCCACAATTTCGCGACGGAGAAAACAATGAAATTCGATTTTTTTCATTGTTGCAAAAGCTGCAGAATAAAAGATGCACAAATTGAAATTTACCAAAACTGCAATCGCCGAGGTAAAAAGCATCGGCTTCGGGACCGCAAATTCTTCGCACTCTCTCGGCACCCCATCCGGCGAGATACAAAATAATTCCAAGCACGTAGAGGAGTCCTGTGTAACGAGAGAAAACGAATTAGTGGAATTATTCGAAAAGGTGCGTTAAGTGTAGAAAAGAAAATCGTAAAAATTCGGGAGGAAGGTTTAGCGACTGCCGTTCATAATTTATGTTTGTTTTTTTGTTCTTCAGGTTTTGCCTCGCCTGCGAATGCCTGAACGACTCCGGTGAGATTGAAGATACTCTTGCGGCAGATACTCTGAACGCAACAGCCGAGAAAAGCAGCGCACACGCTGATCGCCATGACCGTCAACCCGAGAGCCAAGAAGAAGAGGGACGCCTTCCAGCAGCCCGGAAATACACCGGGATCCGTCGCGAACCCGTGAATGTTGAAATTTCCGCAATTGAGACGCCCGAAAGTACCGGACAAGCGGGCGCAACGATTGAAAATTCCCAGGGTCGGTATGTCCAGCAACTTCGATCCGTTCCCTACGTAGCAACGCAAAACAAAACAACGATATGTAGTAGAAGAAAAAATATATTTAAAAAACAAACTTTTATTTAATGTACTAAAAAGTGGAAAATACTTTCTTTTACCAAGTCACATACATGTGACTATAAAAGCTTGGGGCGCTCAACTTTTTAAATGTTTAATTTATTTGATCAATTTAGTTTCATTGAGTCAGTAGTCTGGTCGATTTTTCTGTCTGATCGAAAATCGAGTTTTTTTTCCTTAATTTTATTATTCCTTGGACCTTTCTTAATACGCTCGTGAAAACCGTTTATTGATATTTCACAAATTATCAGAGTAATAGAAATTATAAGCAAGCCGCGTGCGCTCAGGTAGCGCGGTCGGGAAGCACCTTTGCACGCGTTTATCTCAAAACGATGTTTTTCAAATCGGCGCCCATGATATCTCGATGAGTAATTGACCGATCGAGCTCAAATTTTGCACATACCTTTGGTAGCCTCTTTCTGAGGAATGGTAGCAGGATTGAGTCGAACAATAATTTTGCCCACATTTTATAACTCGTCGAATACCCGAAAATGTATGAAATATCGTTAATCAAAGTTTGACAGGCCGCCATTTTGTAAGAAATTTTTTTTAAGTACTAATTCGGCTACCCCTGCTCAGAATACTCATACAGATTGAGAATACACACACACACACACACACACACACACACACATATATATTCAGATGCGTAGAACATCACCCAGAGTGGGCGCCGATTGAGGCGGTTTTCGGCGGACCATGTTGTAAGAAAATAAAAAACTACATGAAAATATTTAAAATATTTTAAAAAACCTATAGATACATTCTCAAAGGAATAATAAATACATATGTAAAATTTCATCAAGACAACTTCAACGGTTTTAAAGTTATTCAAACCCAAAAATTACGTAAAAAATCTCGCTCTAGAGCAGACTACTACCTTAAGGCCGGAGCCTGAATTAGAAGGTCCGAAAAAAAGCGTTTTTCGGGAAGTTGTTTAGAAGGATAAAAAACAAGTGGGCCCAGTAAACATTGAGGTATCTTTTCATGTATATTGGAAATGTATTAAAAAAATGTTCAACACGAAACAATAAATGATTGCAGATTCATCCTTAACCGTATTTAATTTGATGTTATGAGAATTGTGTAGAATTGTGCCAAAATTCAATTGAATAACAGTTCAATTCAGTTGAATTCAGTTGAATAAAAATTCAATTGAACAGTTATCACACGTTTATACTCAGTTTTAGGATTTTTCTTTAAGAAATCTAAGGTTGTTTTACAGTAAATCAAATACAGTTATGTTAACGGGGATTCATGTAAATTGAAGATTATATGTCTGAATTTTTAGCGCCTCAAGCTTTGATTTGTAGCTTTGATATATGTGCGGGGCTACTTCCCCACTTGGTGGAAAAAATTATTTCTACTTTTGAGTCTTTAATCGATTATACTAGTTAGTCGTTAATAACTAGTATAATCTCTACTAGTTTACGAGTTCTTACGTTAGGAACATGGAATGCTTGTAAAAAATAACAAAGACAAAGTAATTGGGATTGAACTTATGACTAATTGCTGCATATAAACTTTTCACATACAAACACAGTCGGCTACGAATTTGTTTGTATGTGTTAGTGAGATTTTATATGAATGATTAGATATCGCTAATTTGACAATGAAAAGTTGAAAATTTTATGGACATATTTTTTTTAAGTTGATTCGTGCACTTTCACCTCTTAGAGGTATGCTTGCCGCGATTTCAGAGTTCCGAGTACCTAGTCGGGAAGTCGGTAAAATATCGATATTCCGTTTTGCATCTCACAGAAATTCAAGTTAAATAAAAGCTTGGAAAAAAGTCAGAAGTCACTGAACGCACCCAACCCATACTCGGATGGGTGACCGAGTACCGACCGACCGACCGACCGACCGACCGAATAATTGGTCGTTTGTGCTGTTTTTTGTTTTATTATGAAGCGTAATATTTTCTTACTTGTGGTATTGATGACCGGCCGCCCGACGATCCATTTCGGAGTTATGACAGCTGCCAAAACAGCCATAAACGAGACGAGCGACAGCACGGCCCACAAGAGGCTTCGGCCGGTCACTATGACGTAACACATTTTTCTCTCATCAAGCCCGACTGATTTCTTTCGTCGCCTCATCTAAATCCTCAGCTTCCTCGAGTAGCCGTGACGAGTTCGCGAGAATCTTTATTCGGAAAAGAAGAAACACAGAATGATTTTTAGGTCCTCATAAGATAATATATTAATGAATCTAAAGCTTAGATTCATTTTTCTAAATAAATGTTTAGATCTTTTGATGATTCATGTTATCGAGAATTGATGTTTAGATAGTTGGATTAATGTTATCTTTAATCGATGTTTAGATCTTTAGATTAATGTTATCTAAAAGTGATGTTCAAATCTTTAGATTTATGTTGTCCAAAATCAATACTTAGATCTTTGGATTAATGTTAACTAAAATTAATGTTTAGAATGTCAGATTAATGTTATCGAAAAATTAATATTTTGGCCTTTAGATTAATGTTATCGGAAATTAATGTTTAGATTTTTAGCTTAATTTAATCTAAAATCAATGTCTAGATCTCTAGATCATTAGATGAAGGTGATTTAAAATTCATGTTCACATCTTTAGACTAACGTTATCTAACATTAATGTTTAAATCTCTAGCTTAATGTTATCTAAAATTGATGTTGCGATCTTTAGATAAATGTTATCGAGAATTAATACTTAGATCTTTATGTTTAGATCTTCAGATTAATGTTTAGATCTTTACATTAATGTCATCTAAAATTGATATTCAGATATTTAAATTAATGTTTTTGTTAAAGAAACAATAACATTTAGAAAAGCGTTGCGAATTAAGTGACTCCGTAATTCACAATGATGAGAATTAAGCGACTAACGCTGCTCCAGAGGCCCTGAAAATAGTTGTAACGTTTTTGTTTGGGTTTGTTTACGGTTAATTGAAAGACTTTTTTGCGCTTTATTAAAACCCTTTTTGGGGTTAACTATCAGAGAAAATCGGTTTTAATTCTGTTCGTTATACTTGCGAGGTTGCCTGATCGATTCAATGAGTTTCACATAGATACATCGTTCGTCCGATACTTCCGTTTCGATTTACTCCGGCTGCCTTAAGGCGGGAGCCTGAATTAGAAGGTCCAAAAAAGCGTTTTTGCGGGAATTTTCTTTAGAAGGGAAAAAACAAGTGAGCCCAGTAAACATTGAGATATCTTTTCATTTACATCTGAAATGTTAAAAAAAAAATTACAGCATAAAACAATAAATGACTGCAGATTAATCAGCCTATTCCATGTGCGTCTTGCCACTGCAGTCCCCAATCGGCGGGAAAGATGCAGCTCGTAATTCTTGACTGAACCAAATAAACCAATTAAATTCTCTATTGTCATATATTTTTCTTCTGAGTGAATTAAAGCTGAAAAAGCTGAAAAAATCGTGACATTATAACTTTGCTCAGATATGAAAAAAATGTGTTTAAAAAACACTTTAACGTGCTATGAAAATTATTTGAAAAAACTTTTTCACCGACTTTTTTTAATTCACTTAGACGAGATTTTCATGCTGAAGAAAATAAACTTTGGTGTGATTCAATAGGTCGCCTAGTTTTTTTTTTTTTTTTTTATCACTCATGCCAATTTGGAGAAATCGTTAAAATGATAACTGGAGAAAACGCGCTTCAAAGTTTTCAATTGGAGGGAATATCAATAGCGTCTCTGCTTTTGGCCTTGTATCGTCGAAAATATTTACAATTGGCCTCTGTAACTTTGTAAATATATTCTTGGATAGTTTATCTATCGATTTAAGCAATAAAAAAAAGCCATTTCTTCGATCCTTCTAATTGAGGCTCCCGCCTTCAAAGAAGGGGACATTTTTTTCCCGCATTCGATTTTAATTGGAGACTCGATAATCATTACATTGTTATACACAAGTGTGCGTGGGCGGCTGGGTGTATTTATTCGTTTTTTTCCCTTCCAGTTACGCTCGGAAATTCGTCGGAGGAGCCTTTGGACTTTTTTTCATCGAGGAGAAGCCGCCGAGCGTGAGTGTACTTTCTCAGGCTGGACGCGCGGGTGTGTCCCCTCGCGTCGAATTCAACCGAATTGTGAATAACGTCGTAAATCAACGACCGCGAGCTCGGCGGCCCTCTCGTTCTTATTTTCGCTTTTTTTTTAATTCCCGTGCGCGGCGATTCGGGAGAATAAATTATCGCGCGCTCGTATGCAAGCAGACAATGCGGAGGGCGAAGAACACAAACTCGGCATGAGACAGTGAACGTATTGTGAAGAGAGCGGGGCGATTCAAGAATGCGAATTAATTAATCCACGACTACATTTTTTTAAATCTCCACTGAAATATAATTTTCTACTGTAGCTTACTCGAATATCCATCTTTTCTTTAAAATGTAATATCCTATTTTATTTTTTAAATCGATGTTCAGTTTCGACGAATAATATTTAATTGTGCATTTTTTTTATCAATATTTAATATTTGATTTAAAGAGGACGAGGAGCCAAGATGGCCGAAGCGTAAAGTGGTGCCAAAAAATCGTTCCAGTGAAAAAGTGGTGTATAAGCGGCAAAAGACGAAGAAGGTGTAAAATAGGTGCCAAGTCGGAAAAAGTGTGGCATAGGAAAGGTGTGGAAGTGAAAGCAACGCGAAAATCAAGAGTAGCTGAAAGATCTAAGCAAGGAAACATCGACAAATTGTTGAGGAGGCTAAAGAAAAAAAAAAAAAAAAATGACGAGCGTGGAAACATTGGCCTGGGAGGACGGGAGCGGCAGCGACGGGAGCGACATCTGCCGAGAAGAGAGCGAAGCGGATCTGGACAAAACGGCAGCGGAGCGGGAAGCGGAATCTGCGGTACCGACTGAGGCGGCAGAGCAGGGAAATAAAAAGAAGAGAGGCAGACCGGTCGGCTCGAAAAACAAGACGAGAGGAGGCGCCATCCGGGGAAAAACAAGCCTGGAGAAATACATCGACGCTTTTGGAACAGGAGGAAAAGTTCAGAGATCCCCGCTGGTGAAAAAAGGTATGACACGTGCAATAATTCACAGTGAGGAGACGATGGTTAGGCCGAAGGAGCAAGGGGAGCAGCAACAACCGAGAGCGTGCGGGCCAATAATAGTCGAGGACGAAATAGTGCTCGTATCGACGTCCATGGAAGAAAGTCGAGGAAGAGAGGAAAATGGGGCTCAGGAAGAGGATTTGGAGGACCCGGATGACCCGAACACGCTGGCGGATGGAATTCTGCATAGCCTGCAAATAAGCATGAACCATTCCATTTGGGAATTAAAAGAAGAAACCCAGCGCATAATTGAAAGAGAGTGCAACAAGGTAATGCAGCAAATGTGTCAAGAAGTAAAAGGCCTGAGGGGAGAATTCAAGAAAAAAGAAAGGGAGTGGGAGATAGAAAAACAAATACTAAAAACAAGGTTAGAAGCAGTGGAAGGCAGGCTCGACAAATACGTGCACCACAATAATATCAGCGATAAAAGTATCAGACAGGAAAAGATAACCAAGACAACAAACGGGATCTACGGGCAGCCAAATCAAAGGAAAGGAATGGGCGAAAGAGAGATCTACGGGGACGAAAACCAAAATGAGAAGGAAGAGGAAGATCGGGAAAGGACGTCGCACAATTCCAGCAGAGCAGGGAAGGAGGGTATACAGGCGAGCATCCCAAGGCGAATAGAGGAGGAAGCCGGAGAATGTTTACAATTCATAGAGAAGGAACAACAACCGGGGGCTTTGAGCGAGGAGGAATGGAGGAGAGAAGTGCAAGAAAGACGGATAAGAAAACTCAACATAAGGGTCAAAGGAATACCAGGGCCGGGGCGAGAAGGAGGTAGGGAGATCGAAGAAATATTAAGGAATGAAACGGGCATTATGCCGTGGATTAAACGCTGGAGAACAGATCGGAATGGCTGCACAGTTGAACTAGGATCTCTACAGAACAAGATCCAGTTGATAAAAGCGGCGCGGTGGAGGGGATGTCGGGTCGAAATCAAAGACGATCTAACCTGGAGAGAGCGGAAGGTTCAGAGATGGCTGGCGGCAAAGGCGGAAGAGGGAAGAAGAGGAGGGGATAAAGACGCAAGAGCTGGTCACCTGAAAATCAAGCGCCATGGAGTGTGGCATTATTGGTGCGAAAGGGAAGGAAGATTGGAAAGATACGACTCCAGCAACGACATCAGGGCGACCAGAGAAGGCCGGGGGTTTCGAGGACGCCCCGAAACAACGCAGCGGTACGGAAGGATGCAGGCACCAAGAGCGACGGACTCAAGATGGTCACGTGGAATGTGGCGGGAATAAGAAAAGTGGGAGAAGCGTGGGATTGGTTAAAGGACTTTGATGTGATAGCGATTCAAGAAACGTGGCTAGAGCAAAAAAACGAATGTAAAGTAGTGGGTAGTTTAAGCAGAGATTTCACGTGGAAAACCAAACCAGCCATAACAGTAAAAAAGAGGGGGAGGGCAAGCGGGGGGCAAATGGTGGGGGTAAGAAAGGGACTGTTGGGGGAGGGGAAGATGGAAGAATGGAAGGACGGAATAATCATAAGGGGGATGAAGCTCGGAAGAAAAGATGAGGAGGAAGGGGTTATAGTAACCATATATAATGGCGACGGCTTCAAGAAGATGGAAGAAGACTTGGAAAATATTGTAAACACAGCGGAAATGGATGGAAAATGTGTTATAATAATAGGAGACATGAATGCGCGGATAGGGGAAGAGCAAGGGGGAGTTGAGGAGGATGAACAGAAGGAAGGGCAGTACAGGCAGTCGAAAGATAAAACGATAAACGCGGAAGGAAGGAGGATGCTAAACTTTTGTGAAAAAAATGGCTTAGTGATCCTGAACGGACGTTGCGAAGGGGACAGGGAGGGAAATTTCACGTACATCGGAGAACAAGGCAACACGGGTTCGATAATAGACTACGCTATAATGTCAGGGGGAAACGAACTTCTGGTGGAGGGATTAGAGGTCAAATTGAGAACGGAGTCGGATCACCTCACATTGGTATTAACCTTGGAGAAAAAAATTAAACCACGGCAAAATAAAGGAAGAAAGGGACAACCTGAAACGAGAAAAGACAGATACGTAAGAAAACTAGTCTGGACAAACGAAAAGGCGCAAGCTTATGAAGAAGCGGTTAGAAAAAACTGGGGATGTAGAAGGGAAGCAAACGGAATGCAGGATCGATGGAAAAGGCTTATAGAAATTATTAAAAAATCAGCTGAAGAAGCGGGGCAAACTAAAGCGGCGGGTAACCAAAAAAGGCAAATGAAGCTAAGTAAAGTAGTAAGGGCCAAGAGGAAAATAGTATGGTCAGCATTAAAAAGATACATGAAAAAACAGAGAACAGACGATAAAGAAAAGTTGAAGGAGGCGAGAAAAGATTTAAAGAAGGCAAGGAAAAAAGAGAAAAGAGAACATTGGGAGGGAAAAATTAAAGCGGTGGTAGAAAGCAAAAATATGACAGAAGTATGGAAAGCCATCAAGCCATTTAGACCCAGTAGGGTACGGGGGGGCATTGAAATAACAAAGGAAGAATGGGTGAATCACTTCACACGGCTACTGGGAGGGAGCGAAGGCCAAGAAGACGGAGTCAACGAAAGCTGTGAGGATAGGCGAAACAAGGGTAACCAGGAGCAGGTTGGGGGGAACGGGGAAGTAGCCAACGAGTGGAGCAGGTATTTGTTGGAGGTTGCAAATAGAGATATTGAGGAAAGGGAAATAGAAGCAACATTGAAGGAAATGAAGTCAGGCAAGGCGGCAGGAGAAGATGGAGTCGTGGTGGAGTTCTTCAAATTTCTACCGAGAGAAGGGGCAAAGGAGTTCTGCGAGATAATAAAGGGTTTATGGAAAAATGGGGAGATAGCGGAAGGATGGGAAGTGGCGCTGATATTCCCGATTCATAAGACAGGAGATACAGGAAAGGTGGAAAACTATCGAGGAATATCGCTATTGAACACGGGATACAAAGTATTGGCAAATATAGTAAACAAACGACTAGGACACTGGTTGGAGGCAACGGGTAAACTCAGTGAGAGCCAGGCGGGATTCCGTAGAGAAAGAGGGACGAGAGATCATTTATTCACGATAAACACGGCAATTAACAACCGGCTAAAGCACAAGGGAGGTAAGCTTTTTGCGGCGTTCGTCGACTTCAGGGCAGCTTTTGATACGGTCTGTAGAGAGAAAATGTTAGAAAAGCTCCAAAAACTAGGGATAAATGGAAGAATATTAAAGATGGTCGAGAGAATATACCAATCCACTGTGAACGCGGTAGTAACGGAGGAAGGACTAACAAATACATTTGAATCGGGGAGAGGAGTTAGGCAAGGATGCCCTCTTAGTCCAACGCTGTTTAGCGTATTCATAGAGGACCTGGCGGAAGATTGGGAGCGGAAAAAAGTAGGAGGCACAGTTATCGGGGGAACAAAGATTTACGAGCTAAAATTTGCCGATGATGTGGTATTGATAGCAGACGACGCGGAAGGATTGAGGGGTCTACTCTGGGAATTGGAAAAATACACACAAAAAAATAAGCTAACGGTCAACCGGGAAAAAACAAAAATTATGATTTTCAGAAAGGGAGGAAGGATAAAAAAGGAAAGAGGCTGGGAGTTCAGTGGCAGGAAACTACAGATAGTAAAGGAGTACAAGTACCTAGGAGTGTGGCTGTCGTCGGGAAACACGTACGAAAAGCATCTGCGGATGGTGGAGGGCAAAATTGTTAAAGCAATAAACATGGTGTGGGGGCTCTGTAGGAGGGCGAGGATACATAGCCTGAAGCGAAGAATACAACTAGTGGAGGCTTTAGTGAGGAATGGACTACTATACGGAGTAGAAATTTGGGGGTGGAAACGGTCGGAGCGGCTGGATAAGTTGCAGGCAAGATACATGAAAATGATTATGGGACTGAGGAGAAATACACCTGCGTACATTTGGAGACGGGAAGCGAATGTAACTGGGATTGGTATTAAGGCTATGGAAAGGGCAGGAAAATATGCGTACGAAGTGTTAAAAATGGAGAACAACAGGCTGCCAAAAATCTGTCTTAAGGAGGAGGCGAGGGGAGCGACGAACGGAGCTCCAACGAAATGGGGGAGGGAAGTACGGAGGGCAATGGAGGAGGCGGGAGAAGGACAATTCTGGCAGCTTATAAGAGAAGGCAGCGACCGGGATGTCAAGAAGAAAGTAAGCAGGGCAATAATGAAGAGGAAAGAGCAGGAAATACAGCAGGACTGGGCGGGAATTGATAAATCTAACTACTGCAAGGAATATAAAACAAGAAAGTTAAACCAGGAAAGGGAATATTATTGGGAGGACAAGCACATAACGGGCGAAATTAAGGAAACTTGGGCCAGGATAAGATGTGGGAGTGTAGGCAGAGAAATAGAAAAAGGTTTTAGGGAAACAGCGTGTCGGCTATGCAAACGGATGGAGGAAACGTTGGCCCACATCTGTAAATGTGACAAGGGGAGGAGAAAGATAGGCGGAATTATTGCGGAGAGGATGGGGGGATGGACAAAAGGAAAGAAAGAAAATGAAATAAAAGAGGAACTGGAACTCTTGCTACAAGCAGGGCAGCCCTGGGTAGATCTATGTAGGTACATAAATAAATTCGAAAAAGCGGCGGACAAGCAGTAAGAAAATGTAAAGCGGTCGTAAAATGCTTGTTATAATATATTATATTAGATGTAAGATATATATTAGTTCTCAAGAGAACCCTGTATTATGTAAACGCCCGAAAGGGTATACCTGGAATAAAACTACTACTACTACTATTTGATTTAAAGATACAATATTCAATATTAAATGATA
Organism: Ophion obscuratus; assembly: GCA_964007375.1. Lineage (NCBI taxonomy): Eukaryota > Metazoa > Arthropoda > Insecta > Hymenoptera > Ichneumonidae > Ophion > Ophion obscuratus. Next base: position 28,830,723 of record OZ023324.1, on the reverse strand, counting down.
AATAATGCAGATTAATAGGTTCGAAAAAGAAAAAAATTAAGTAGCCCTCAAAGATCCGAATTAAATTTCCACCGCCAATATTCGATTAAATCTAAAAAAGTGATACATATAATTAAACTCAACATCAGAAAGAGAACAGACCAGTTGTCAAGTATTCGAATTTCAAGTTACCACCATAAATATGTAATTAAAGATAAATATATACAAAAATGATAATAAAGATAATCGAACTGAACAATGAGAAGAAATGATGAGAGAAAAAGAACTGATCAGTCCTCAAATAATCGAATTAAATCCCCACCCTCCATATTTGATTAAACTCAAAAAATAATAACGATAATTACACTAAAAAATCAGAAAAAGACCAGACTTCAAATATCCGAATATTCCACCGTCAACATTTAATTAAACTCAATAAATAATAAAGATAGTCGAAGTAAAAAATCAGGAAAAAAAGATCGGTCCTCAAATATTCTAATTAATATCTCACCATCGATATTTTATTAAACTAAATGAAGAACAAAGATCATTAAACTGAAAAATCAGAAAAAACAGACCAGTCTCTAAATATCCTAATTAAATACCCAGCGTCAATAATTGATTAAGCTCAATAAGTAATCTTCTCGATAAGCTGCAACGATGGCGACTTGTTTAACGGAATAACAATAACGACCACATTGGAATAATACTGAAACGACTCGTGTTCTCGACTATTCAGGAATTCCGGTCGAAGAGCGAAAGGGTTTCGGGACGCTCGAGTCTCGAGAAGGCGCAAGGATGCGAGAAGAGGAAGAAAAAAACAGTCGCGCGGACACCCACTTGTTGCATAATCCGCGGCGTGGCATATGCCCGAAGCAACTGGTCTACGCAGCTGGCCAGCAGGTGTTCATATCGCCATGAGCCTCCTGCTGCATGGCCATTTTCTCTCTCTCTCTCTCTCTCGCTCTGTCTCTATTACTCTCTTTCTATTTTTAAAATCGTCGGCCTTCGATTTTGATAATGACGAAAACATGGCGGGAGGGATTGATGAGCATCAATCCCAAAAACAACCGGCGAAAAGCATGAACATGTCACGGACTTCCAACCGGATGCAGGCGCCAACTCAAAATTTCTAAAACGTCGATACTTTTCTTCAATCTCTAATAAGCCAATTTTTTCCCTCAGACCCTTTTGATCCACAAGATATTTTATTGCGAACCCCATAGTGCTCGAGTTTATTCGAAAATTCGATAAACTGCACTTAGATCGGTATGTAAAATAAATGTTTAAATCTTTAGGTTAATGTTATCTCGAATTGATGTTTAGATATTTGGATCTTTACATTAATAGATGTTGAGATATTTAGATGAATTCCTCCTAAATTGATGTTTAGATCTTTAGGTTAACGTTATCGAAAATTGTAGCTTCGATATTTATGTTGACGTTATCTAATATCAATGTTCAGATCTTTAGATTAATGTTATCTAAAATTATGTTATCTAAATAAACCCCACAGTGCTCGAATTTATTCGAAAATTCGAAAAACTGTACTTTGCAAGAAACCGAATAACCTGGTGCCAAAACAAATACGGAAAAAAAAAAAAAAAAAACATTTTGCAGTCACCTTACAATCTCGGCCCCTTCGAAGCCTTTTCATTCTTGTGATTTCCCAACCGCGAGTTTACAATATCAAGAAAGTCGTAAAACCCTGTTCAAGGTCAGTGAGTGAAAAAAATAGAGAATAAGAAAAAAGCAGGATGGAGCTAGATTTCTTTCATCCTTCAAATAACGACTCCATCATTCCTGTGTGTCTTTTTTCGTTCGGGAACCGCAACTTTTTGTCCCGACTGAGAATTCGTATGCGTCGTGCGTTTCGCCGGTAGTGTAAACAAGAAAGGAATCGACGAATGAGAGAAAGAGAAAGAGAGAGGGAGAGAGGGGTGGGGGAGAGAGTAATATGGAATTCACATTCCGTATGGGAATAGGCTTGAAGAAGAGAAGAATCGTGGTTCTGTGTTCGTCCTCTCTGAACCAAACAGTTAGTGCGTGTCTCTTCGAGAGCTTTTCCCAACCGCAGCATACTCAGTGGCTGTGTCATCGCGCATCGTGGCCTCTCTCTCCGCGCGGATAAATCATAAATGTATATTTAAATGAAACCGTACACGGAAGAGGATCAGGATGCGCGCGGCACGAGACGTATTTCGACGCGATCGTTGTCGCGAAACGCTCTTCCTATTGCGTCGTTTTTTTAAAACCAGATATTGATCTCGTTTCCGGTGAATGTTTCAAAATATGTTTATTCATGTATTGTTTTTACGTAGGTATGTGTGTTAATGTCATTTTCCATAGGGTGTCTAATGCACTGATTATTATGGTACATGGATTTTCATTTTTGGGTTTCACTCTTTTTGGAGGTTTTGCCCTTTCGGTTTTCTGATATTGGTTGACTGTTGAGGGGTTAGGCTAATGTGAACGCATGAAAAAAATCGATAGTCGCTTGAGACAACTCAAATTGAAGCGGAAGGTCCAACATATGGCGATGGAATCGCAGATTGAAGGTAAACTTATAATTACAAGAATAGAACTGCTAGTCAGAAAGGGTGTCCCAAAATGACCTGACATTTTAATTTATCAATAACACGTGTTATTTATTTAAAAAGTACGAATATTTTTAGTTTCACGTAAGATAAGCATGGAGGTTATGTTGCGGGGCACAATATCCGATAAACGGCATGAACTTGGAAGGCCTATTCTTTCAGCAAGATGGCGGAACCTGCCACACGCGCGTTAATTGGCCACCAAGATCGGTGCGGTTTGACGACACTGGACTTCTTTCTTTGGGCTTTTCTGAAAAGCAAAGTGTGTGCTAATGATCCACAGACCAATCCGGAGCTCAATGAAGCAACTGGACGCACCATTAATGAAATTAGTCCCAAATTATGCCAAAATGTGATTGAAAATTTCGTCAAAAGAGTGAACATTTGCAAACAGGGACGAGGCGGCCATTTATCGGATATTGTGTTCCACGCATAACCTTCATGTTTGCACCTTATATTTAAATAAAAATTAACGTACGTTTCAAATAAATAATATGTTTTATTAATAAATTCAACTGTCAGGTCATTTTGAGACATCCATTGTGAACGTGTTTTTCTCGAAACTATGATGTTCAAAACAGTGTACACAATTTATCAACATCCGATGAACAGCTTGACTTGAAATTTGGTACACTTATTCTGTGTAATAGTAGTTTAGCATTGCCCGACGTTTTTCTTCTTAATCTTTTCTTTTGTCATTAGTTATTTATAAGAATGTCATTTTTGCTCGAAAAATTGAAAAAACATTCATAATTTTTTTCTGTGATTGAAACGCGATAAGAAAATAAGCTCCGTCAAGTCTTAGCCAATATTATCTATTTTAAGAAAAGAAACTCGTTTTTTCGTTTCAGACCAACCAGATCAACCAGTTCGCAGTTGTTTCCCTGTTCGCACATGCGTCAATCATATCAAGTGTCGTATATTAAGCGAAAGCTGAAACTTGTGTTTACATTTTAAAAGAATATGCATCGAGATCTGTGACGTGTAGGAAGTGTAATTATATTTTGAACGTGGAAGAAAAAAACGTGTATTTTCGATGCATTTCGCATTTTTATTTCCGAAAAGACGAAATCACGTCGCAAACTCACAAAAATATATGCGCCGTGTACGAAGAGAATGCCGCAAGGGAAAGTGTGCGTCAGAAGTAGTTTGCGAAATTTCGTTGTGGAGATTTTGATCTCCAAGATTCTCCTCGCTTGGGTCGGCAAATCACTACCGATATTGATAAAATTAAGGCTTTTATCAACTCCGACCGGCATTGAACGACCACAGAGATTGAACATAACCTCAACATTGACCAATCAACTGTTTCGCGACACTTTTGCGGAGGCTTGGGATGGTAAACAAGCTTGATGTTTGGGTGCCGTACGAACTGAACGAAAAATATTTTATGTACCAGCCTTCAACTTGCGATTTGCTGCTCAAACGCCATCAAAACGAACCATTTTTAAAGCGAATGATTACTGACGATGAAAAGTGGATTGTCTAGAACAATGTCAGTCGAAAAAGACCCTGGTCGAAGCGCAGGGAGGTTGCTCAGACGGTCGCAAAGGCTGGATTACACCCGAGGAAGGTCATGCTCTGCATCTGGTGGTATTGGAAATGAATCGTCTATTATGAGCTGCTGCCACCCAACGAAACGATTGATTCGACCATGCACTGCTCACAACTGGCCAAATCAAGGGGAGCAATCGATCAGAAGCGGCCCGTATCGGTGAATACGAAGGGCGTTATGTTCCACCAGGGCAACGCTAGACCACACGTTTCTCTGGTGACCCGGCAAAAGTTATTGCAGCGTGGGCGGGATGTTTTGGTGCATCCACCGTATAGTCCGGACCTTGCACCTTTAGACTATCACTTGTTCCGTGCGCTACAGAACAATTTGAATAATAAAACCTTCAGTTCCCTGGATCTCCTCAAAAACCACTTGGATGACTTCTTTGCCCAAAGATCTCAGGACTTGTGTGGAAGAGGGATAATGAAGCTCGTGGAGAGATGGCAGAAAGTCATAGAACAGGATGGAACATATTTACTTTATTAAAATTGCCCGTTTTTATAAATATTTTGCGTTTAAAATGTACTCAATTTTCGCCACGGAAGCATGCATATAAGTAAATGTCCAAACGATTTATCAATCATCTTACTTATTTCTACAAAGTGATTTTTTTTAATAACCCTGATTTTCGGGTGTTCACAGTAGCCTACTCCTTAACTCTTTAACTGCACACTGGCTCATCTTGGCCCTATTTTTTTCAACTGACTGTATCGCAGAACGGGTTATCCTATTCGGCCGCAGTGCGGCGCTTGAATGTTCCCTCACACCTACTCTACAGGTGGACACACAGCCCCCGTCCTACAGACTGCCCGTGTACTGAGGACAGCTGTCGAGAAAGAACCTGGGCTCGAATCGACTCCGTTTATACAGTAGTGCGCAGAGAGTGACAACTTTTTGGGTGAAATTTGGTGGTTTATTACTACATGTCACGTTACGATAGAAAATGATTCATAGATATTTTTTATTTTGCCCTACTATGGTAAATTGTGTATTTAGAATGCCGATGATAAAACTGAAAGCAAGTGCCCGTTATGCAGGAGGGCTATGTGCAACGAGCCCCGAATCTGCTTATGCGTCGATTCCGGTCAATGTCAATAATAATAAGCCACTGAAATAAAAAAATGCGAAAAATATACGCATAATATAATTTCAACAATTAATCTGCCGAAGGGGTCGATTTTTTCCATTTTTCACTATCTCGAAAATGCTGAAATTAAAAAAAAAAATTCTCTGAATAAATATACTTTTTGGAAAGACGGTCGCCACTGTCTTTTTCGTATCTACAAACATTCCTCTTTGAAAACCTCAAAGGACTTTTTTTTATATTTTGAAAAAACATGATCTTTTTCGTGCAAGTACGTATTTTTCAACGCATCTCCCACTTTGAACGAATGATTGAGGTCTTAATATTCGTTTTTCTTGAAAAATATAAATGTTGGGCCATAAAATAAGGATCATTGACTACAAAAAACATCTCTACAAAAAAAAATGCCTGTTAACCGGAATACAACGATCTGAAAAACGTCTGGGGTCGGATCGATTCCATATGCAGTCACAAATGCGTGTAGGAAGTGTACAGTCGAAGGGTTAAGTTCGTTATACACGTGGATGGTCCTGTGACTTTTAGGATCTCTCGTGTCACCATTTTCAGTCCCATTACCATCTACATATTCTTTTTTGTTGATACTCCAAAAAAAACCATCACTTTCGGCGTCTTTTTACCCCCCGCCCTAGTTCTGTACTAGAAGTTTTCTCTGCGTATAATTGATTTTCGCATTTTTCCACAAATAACGCCGTAGATAAATAAAAGAAATTGCAGACGCGAAAACGAGAACTCAAGCAGAAGTGACAAGTTTTATGCGCACGCGATATTTCGCGACTCGTGTTGTGCATAACACAGGCGATGCCCACGCAAGGGAGTCATCGCGCGTTATCCACGGTACGGCGCATCATCTGCCCGGGTATTTCCTGAACGAGGCGATACAAGCCGCAGGCACGCGTGCACGCGGGTGCGCGATTTTTCGCGAGGCCGAGATTAAGAACGCATGGGAGTTGAAACGCTAGCATGGCGATAAAAACCGAGCACATTGTTGCCTCGTTCGATCCACCCCTGTGTGCAACATTTGACACTGCAAAGCTTGCCGGACCGTGCAAGAATTATTGCGATATTGAATAAATTCTCGCTGCTTGTTTTGCAAAAATTAATGCTTTGTTGAAAAAGATCGTTGCCAATTCTTTCAAACGTTTCGAAACTGTTGTGTGATCAACTCCTAACGATTCTGTAAATTCAACTAGCCTTTGACATCAGTCTTTATGAAGCAATACCTCCAATTCAATACATAAAAATCAATCTTTTTGAAGCGTCTAAACCAGGCCTTACCTGAGTACCACTAATTGCGAAACACTAGTCTGAACCAATCTTTGCATGTTGCTTCCGACAGAGCATGCGTCGCCGTAAGTCTCAACAAGAATTCTGTGTGCTTCGGCTGCAGACTTAAAAAAAAATAAAGTAGTGCAGTAAAATTCCCCGCAAATACTCTTTGTCGGCACAAAATTGAAAATGTTTAACACTATGGAAAAAAAAGTCGTTTACACTTCAACGAAATGGCATGCACTGGATGTCAAGCTTGCTTATTGGCTCCGCGCGCAACACTGGCGCCACGTAGCGTTCGTATTTTTGTCGGCTCTGGCAAAGGCTCTGTGATTGTGGTTATAATATTCTGATAAATTATAAAAATGAAGATCGCGTCTCAATTGCATCTAATTTGTTTGCATTGAACCAATTTGTCCGGCCAGAGGAGGCAATAAGCGTTTCCTTTCTTTAAAGTGAAACAAAAGCGAGTAAAATTTTCTTGAAATGTACATTTTGGTTCACTTGTAATTTTGTTATAAGACGAGAAAAATGAAGCTCATAATTGCTTTTATTAAAATTCAACAAATATATATTGTCGCTGCACTAGTTTGTAATATGATAAATCAAATTTTGTTTTCAGACCGAAATAAGCATAATTTTTTAAGACCGGCTTCGAGATCATAACTCACAATATTAATTTCCAACCTCAAACTCAATCTAAGGGAAAACTGTTGGTATCTGCTGAACACGTCAGGGCCGTAGAAAAATTAAGGACAAAACATGACCCAAGTTGAATCATTTAAGCTCATGTCATAAGGCAAACCTCTATTCCTTCGACGTCTTACGAAACGTCTTCGAAGGTAAAACTGCAGCTATCCATTTGTTGCAGTGTCTAACTTTCAATTTACCGTAGGGAGTCGATAAAATTTGCATATACTATTCCTTCCGGTATTTTTGAAATTTATTACGCAGCACCTGTCGATGCCCATTAAAAATAAAACAATATTTTTAATTTGATTGCAAAAATCCTCTCACTACGCTCATACAGATTTGACAGATAAATAGGCAAATTTATACAATTTTTTTTCACTGCGGGTGCTGCGTTCGATTTCTTTGCCCCCATCCTATCCTCTGCACGGAGCCAATAGTGTTTCTTCATAGATGCGTTACCATCTTAAACTACACACACACACACAATTCTGGTAACACCGTCTGATGGGAAACAGCGAGAACTTATTCAATGTCCTTATAAAATACTTTTTACCTACAATAGTGTCGCGTGCGTTCTCATCGGATGTTGCTTTACTCTCAGGCGAGATGAGAAAGAGCATTGGGAGCAAATTCAATCGAGGAGTCTCAAAAATTACAAAAAAAATAAGAAGATGCTTTTAAATTGTGATAGAACATTTTGAGAGACGTCGGAAAAATTATTATAGCGGCGGGCAAAAAATGCCAAAAAGAAAGGGAAGCGTTAATTTGGTACTCTGGAATCAAGATTTCCTAAGAGTACTGTGCCAAGAAAAGGGAAAATACATTGCACTTGTATGTAGATTATTCGTAAAGGAAAGTAAAACAAAATGAGCTAAACAAAGTGAAGTAAAGTAACTACAAAAGTAAATGGAAAAGAAAGAGAGAGTGAAAGGGTGAGATAAATAGATAGACAGACAGACAGATAGATAGATATGTTAATTACTGCTCTTGGATCAACTCACTCTGGCGCACAATCAATCATGTTGCATGCAGTAGATACAGGAATACAAAAAAGTAAAGAAAGCGCAATAAAAATAAAAAAGATGCAAAACGAGAAACGCAAATTAAAAATAAGCCACAGGTTACACACGCAAATAAAAATAATATGGCAGCAGTAAAGAAAGAAATATGTTACGAAAGAAAAATACAAATAGACAGATAGACAGGCAGGCAGACAGACAGACAGATAGATAGTTTATTAGTGCACTAGACTAGAAAAATCCTTTGGTTCGCGAACCGCTAAAAACTATAACATTTTTTTTATGAAAGAAATAGCGAGAGTGTTTTTTATTTCCTACTCTAAAGCAACTGCTAGGTGAGGATGCGGTGCACATCAGGATACAAAGTATTGTTATTATCGGGAGCTTTCCACCTACGACACAGTGCACATATTTCTGGTGTGTTCCTTTGCCCGGATTGGCTGCTGATGCTAGAAATATGTCCACTATGTTGCACTGTGTCGTAGTTGGAAAGCTCCCATCATATAGCGTTCGGCGTAAATAGTTCGTAGTCACTATTATTACTATTTTTCAACAATCCAGAGCCCTGAATCACTATTATTACAATTGACTCCGAAATCTATACGATAATAACAATACTAACAGTAGCAATGATAATATAATAATAATAATAATAATAATAATTAATAATAATACTAAAAATAAAATTCAAACACACAAGCGCTTTTGAGGAGAGAGAACGAGAGAGAGAGAGAGGCAGACAGGCATGGAAAGTGTGTGGGAGCAGGAATCTTCGTTCTCTGTACAAATAGGAAGTCGGGACGCGTTATTCGTGCGTGCACACGCATCATTTAACGCAGACCGAGCAATTAGAATGCGTCGCGTGTGGCTGCCGATCCCTCACTTGCCTATACACATATTGGGTGCTTGGAATCATTCTGTCTTGTTGGCATCGTATATATGCATACATACATATATATCTGTATGTGTGTATATATATATATATATATATATATATATATATATATATATATATATATATATATATATATATATATAAATTAGGCACATACCGAGGCGCATGTATGGGTTCTTCCACGTTCAATAATCGATCGATCAGTCGCCGTCCAATTCCGTTTAATTTCCTGTTAGATTTTTTACAAAACTATTCTTTTGAATGGAATGAAACTTTTGTTGAAATAAAAGTTGAATATACTTCAGATATGTGAGTGTGGTATTGAAAAATACATATGAAAATAATAACGCGTAGATAAAGAGACGTCGAACCGGACTGAGATTCTTCGTGTGATAAATGACAAGTTTAAATTCCGATCGTATACATGAGGCTTGAATAGGGTATTTGCCTGTTGTACGGAATTTATCTTAAATGGTTAATTACTTTAGATTATGCTCATAATGTTTTTTCATCTTCGTGAATGTCAGTATTTACGATATAAATCGGCAATAAAATTCAAATATTCAACCAGACCGCCAAAACGCTTTCGTTGTCAGATATGTAGTCACGTGACACCTGTGACGTCACATGCCAGTAAACAAGGTAAAGGACCTATATTGCCGCTGAGTGACAACTGTGCGAGAGCACAGCAAACCTTCCTCTCCATTCGTATTTAAAATACGCTGACATAAACTAGAAAATCGCTCATTACTAGTTACAGGACTCGTAATGACAATCTGTTTACTGGCATGTAACGTCACTAGAGATCCAACCAATCCTGGAGCGTTTTCCTTCACGTGACCGAACGTTCAAATTAATCTAATTAAACATTGAAATAACCGAAAACAACGAGATTTTTTCGATAAAATGAAAGAAAATACTTTTTAAGCACAATATTCTTTTAGAATGATAAGAGAATGAGCCATATTTTTAATATAGTCAAATAGCCTGCGTACGCGATGAAAGTTAGTTTCAATCCTGAATCCCTTGGGTTTGAGTTTGAACGATTTTGAGAGTGCGCGGAGAGAGGAAAAAGGGTGCAGCTATTGTTTTATGAATTTGTAGGGATGTGGCGAAGCCTGTATTTATTTTATGTACGCATTGCATATGTGTGCGTGTATTCGTGGGTTCGCCCAGCTCGTGGGATGTACACGCATATTTTTATACAAAGCTTCCCCGAAGGAGAGCGCGGGGAGAGAAAGAGAGAGGCCAGAGAGAGAGAGAGAGAGAGCGAGAGAGAGAGAGAGGAGGAGGAGGAGGAGGACTTCGTAAGGGAGCGATGACACGTACGAGGTTAGGCCTCTCTCGCGCCAAGCACAAAAGAAGGATGAAAACCCTCGTGTGTGCGTTTACATACGCGTGCGTTGACGGCATAATGTGCCGGGCATGCCAGGGCAAGATCAGACTTGTGCTCTAGCGCCCGCGCACGCTTGCGAGCCTCTACAGTAATGTGGAAGAGAGCCACAAAGAAAGGAAAACGAGGTTTATCCACGAAGATGTGCACGCGAGAAGAGCGTGGACAAGAGTATAATATTATATATGTCCGTGTGTGTGTGTGTGTGTGTGTGTGTGTGTGTGTGTGTGTGTGTGTGTGCGTATGTACCCGCTCGAATTGTCGGACAAGTACACCAAACGCGCAGGAGCCGCGTAGTGCGCATGCGCGATAGATCCTCGCCTGGCACGCGCACCGCGGCGTACGAACGAGGCACTGGTTGAAAAAATATTCGATGAGAGGAACAAAAGTGAGTTGCCTTTCGACGTTTTATCGTTGCAAATTTATATATATATATATGCGCGCTCGAATTTCCGGACAAGTAAACCAAACGCGCAGAAACCGCAGAGTGCGCATGCGCGATAGATCATCGCCTGGCACGCGCGACGCGGCGGACGAATGAGGCACTGGTTGAAAAACTACTTCATCATAGAAACAAAAGTGAGTTTCCTTTCGACGTTTTATCGTTGCGAATTGATAGTCAGAGGAGAAATTAATTTTGAGTCCTTCTATTTTATGTTTGAATTTTTTATGTCGCTGCGTAAAAGCGTTTCGGGTCAAGTACAAATGTAGGATCGAGAGTCGATGGAATGAGACTTATTTTTGGCTGCAAAGGTGTCTCGTAAATGCAGCAGCTTCCGAATTAGGTCAAGGCGAAAGAATGTTTAAAGAATTAGGAGTTAAACCACCTATTGGAAGTTTCACTGTCACCTCAAGGCGCTATGATGTGAAAAAGGCGTTGAAAGTCAACTTTTTATACATAACATCTGAATTCACGTCAGTATGTTTTTCTTCGGACTCCGCACGTACGGCGCGGCAAACGACAATTTGAAAAATTTCGTCGTGGTCATTCGAGTAATACGAATGTTATATTGAGAGGTTAGGCTACTGTGGAAATAACGACGTTCGTCGCTTGAGGCAACTCTAATGCAAGAGGAAGGTTCAACGTATGATGCAGAAATCGCAGATTGAAGGTAAACTTGCGATTACAACGTTAGAACTGCTAGTTAAACTGTAAAGCGGCCATCCCATGTGACTGGTTAAAAAAAAACGAAACATTTGTTTTTGTACAAATTGCGAAAAATGTGTGCGCGTTATATGGACCCGACATAGCAGACTAATCAACATCGTCAATATTTTTTTGTGTAAATCGTACTTGAACTTTTAAACGCGTTTTTTTTTCTTCAAAACTGTAGTTTTAAAATTGGCTTCCGTGATGTCTTAAAAACTATTCAACGGATTTCGCTCACTTTTTTATGGTATAGTCAGGCCATCTATAGTTCTCACCCGAACTAGAATATTTCTGGTATCTGTCATATCTTTTAAGCTGAAAAAGCCGAAAAAAAACGACGAAACTTGGAGCTTAGCTTTTGAAACTGTGCCAAAAATGCAATTTTCGATATTTTGACTTCACTTTAGTTCCAGCATAGCCTCAGGTCTACAAATTAAAATGCCGTTTCATTTTTTACTAATTAACAATAATGGCATTTTTCCGAAAGAATCGAAAAAAAAACTTTAAAAAATGTTGTTTGATGATTGAAATGCGACAACAAAAAAGCTCTTTCCAGTCTTAAGACGGAATGACACATCATCGCGGTCGGTATGGTAGAACAATTATAGATACCCAAAAATCTCTGAAACGGCTCTTCAGATCCCGTCGAAACTTTGCCAAACGACGTCAAATAGATAGACGAACAGCTGTCTGCTCCTCAAATTTTCTAATTTCGAGAAAAAAAAACGTAGATTGACTTATCATAAGCCAATTTACGTTTTTTCCCTCAAATTTAGAAAATTTGAGGGGCAGACAGCTGTTCGTCTATCTATTTGACGTCGTTTGGCAACGTTTCGACGAGATCTGAAGAGCCGTTTCAGAGATTTTTGGGTATCTATAATTGTTCTACCATACCGACCGCGATGAGGTGTCATTCCGTCTTAATCAATATTGTCTATTTTAAGAGAAAGACTCTTTTTTCGTTTCAGATCAACCGGGTGGCCAAAATTAAGTACACCGCTGAGCCCCTCACGTTCAAAGGTCCTTTGCGAGATTGAATATAACTTCTTTGATTATTAATAATTCCGTAATTACATTTGGTACACTACTTTGTTAATGTACATACAAATAAATGCTCAAACTATTTTTCACTTATCTCACTTATGGGGAAACGATTTACTGATTGAGGAGTAAAAAGCACTAATTTAGGAGTAATTATTTACTAATTTACGAATAATTGTTTACTAATTTGCCAGTAATTATTTAGTGGATTGATGAACAATTATTTACGAATTTACGTATAAAATTTTTCGAGTTCGCGAGTAAAGCATGAAGAAGTGAACTTACTTACTTACTAAAATTGCCCACCTACGATTGGAACTCATGAAATTTGCGAAATTCACATTCGTCAAGTTACGAATAAAAATGACCTCCTTATCGCGTAACGGACGCGAGAAAAATCATGCGAACGCAAGTAGCAATAACGAGAAAAAGTATCGAGGCAATTTTCAACCACATCACGATTTTTTTTTATCAAGAAACGAACTTTGACAAGGGGCACATGCTTCGTGGGCGGCATGCACATCGCCCTACATCCACACACACACACACACATGAACCCACATGTGTGTGTACACACAATTTGAGAGGAATCACCCACGCTTTGAAAAAAAAAAAAAAAAAAAAGCGCGCGCATTCAGCGTTCCAGCGGGGATATAAAAGGGCGCGGAGATAAAACTCGACGAGATGAATAAAAATAATAAATGGAATTAAGGGATCATCACAGTGTAAAATTTTCAAAAAATCCATTTTTTTGCATTACACGATAGTATAGACGGTTATAAACATGTTGTTCGTATACTTACACAAACGTAAGTAGACTATTTACATGAAAATTCCGCACTCGGAATTTCAAACGTGTTTTTCAAAACGGTGTACCCAAAGGAAGAGTTTTCAAGCTATCCGGCTCAAATTTTGACACAACGTTCTTCACGCCATTCGTCATCGTGCTAAGGAAGCTTTTTTTATCTCCATATTTTTTTAACGACAAACTGTCGAAAAAATAGGCGAAATTCGATACTTTTTTTTTAACCGCCGCTATTTTGTTAATTTTAATTAAAAAGAGGACTCCTTTTTTTCGAACATTTTCAACCGTTAAAAAATCGTCAAAAAAAATAATTAACGTTCAAAAATGTATTTTTTGTTCTTCATGAGTGCGTTGATTTGACATAAAGAAACAGACTGATTAGCGTATTTTAACCATCGAAAAAAAATTGCGAACATCAGCTATTTCTCGTGCCGTTACACTGTGTGATGACCCCTTAAGTTCTATCGGCTGGTGGTAATGTATTATTCATGGACAGGATTGAGAATACATTACGAATGTTTGTGAATCGAATTGATCGAGCCTCCTCTTACAATTGAATTTCTTTTCTCTCTCTCTCCCTCTCTCTCTCTCTCTCGCCCTCTCTTTCTAAAAAACAAGAGAAGTAACTCAAAGCAATAATTACCGAAGTTTGTCACCACGAAAAATGTATTCCCACCGACGATATTCCCTATCCGATTTCCGGATACTTTTCAATTTGTTTTCGGTCCTCCGGAGTAGGTGTGATGTTTTTTTGCCTTCGATTATCGCGACGAAATTTTCTTTCACTCACGATAAGCACTCGGAAGAGTTTTCTTCTCTTCCCTTTTTCTTTCCAATGTTTTTCCTGGCACGTTATCTCGATCGGGCGGCGAGAAAAACGAGACAAGGGGACATATATCTTTTGGTCGAACCGGCGCGGCCCAAGTGCCGAGCTCAACTGGATGAAAATGCTGGAACGAGAGAAACGAAGAGAGAAGAGAGAGAGAGAGACAGAGAGAGAGAGAGAGAGAGAGAGAGAGAGAGAGAGAGAGAGAGAGAGAGGAGCGCGAGCGCGCGGTCTTCGCGTCGCGTGTATGCCCGTCTCTCGATGTGGGTACACACTTTGACGTGCCTGCCGAAACGTTTCAGGGTGGCGACGTCGCGAGCGGTTTGGTGATCTTTGTATCGCATTGTATTCCGTAAGGATTGTCGTGTTTCTTCTCTTGCTTCCTCTTCTTCTCTTTCTTCTTTCCGCTTTCGTCGTTCTTTGGCGTCTTCCTACTTTTATTGTCTTTTTTCTTTCCTTCTCGATGTCTTCTCTCTCTCTGTGTTCTTTGGTTTTTCGTCTAAGATTCTTCTTTGTTCTTCCTTCTGTTTGGCTGCGTCCTCTTCTCTTCGTTTTTTTTATTCTCCTTTTTCGCCGGCCCTTGGCTTCTTTCGCGGTACTATTCTCTTGCTTTTTCATTTTGTTGGTTTTTAACTTTTTTCCCCTCGTTTTCGTTCGTTGCAATTGCTTTGTACTTCATCTTGAACTTATTTTTGCTGCTCTTTTTATTTGTTTCTTCTCTTGGTCTTCTCATTTACTTCTCCTTCTTTCCTACTCTTCATGAGCAACTTCTTCTTTCTTCTTTTCTTCATTGCTCGTCTTTTTATTCGTTCTTCCTTTCCTTCTTTTCTCTTCGGGTACTTTTTTCTCATTCGCTCTTCTCATTGCTTGTCGCCTCATTATTCTGCCTCGGTTCCCCGTCCGCTACGTGTCTCCCCTCGCCGCCAAACAAAAAAGCAATCATTTCCGGCGCCATGTTCGAACGGAAGAAAAAGTCTCATCGCGGCAAAGATGTCACGGACGATAATGTCAGCCTCGTACCAGGTGATACCATCACGCGAATGTGCCAGTATCGATCCGTTTCAATTATTTTCCATTCGATAATATCTTTTGCCCTTTTGTGAAAATTAATCTGCAGTAGACCTGTCGAGATCGGCTTCGGAAAATTTTGTTAACCTATTTCTCGCCCTCTGCGAGGAATACGATGTCACACCAGTGCCGAAAATTTTGGTAAATTTTTGGCTCGTGTTTCTTCCCCTGCTTTCGTGCAATTTTATTTTCCTTTAACATACAACGGACGCGCAATTTGTTTGACTTACGGAATTTCTTTTCAGACTGTCGGCAACATCCTCGCTGCAACGACGAAAGTTGCGGCGAGACGACGATCCGATCACAGAGAAGTTCTGCCAACGCGGCTCGAAACACCAAGCGAGGTGTGTATATATATATATATATATATATATATATATATATATATATATATATATATATATATATATATATATATATATATATATATACATACACAGGGTGTCACTCTTATCTCTCCCACCCGAAATAACTCGGTAATTATCGACGTCAAAAAAAAATGTTCCAGACAAAAGTTGTACGGTGTGAAGGGGGCCATCAAATGCGACCATTTTTTTTTTATTTCGGTCGAGATGCACAATGAAGGTTACCTCCACTTTTTAAAATGGAATGGTACATTTTTTTCGCCCATCTTGTGGAGCACCTTTCAAGGTCATCAATCAAAATGAAATACAAATCTAAATATCTCGGATCACTACCAAATATTTGGTAGTGATCCGAGATATTTAGCTTTGTATCATCGCTACTTACCTTGAATAACCTTGAATGACTTTGACTCCCTAATATTTTTTATGCGGCCAGAGGTGCTCTACAAGATGGTTGAAAAAATGTACCATTTCATTGAAAAAAGTGGAGGTGACCTCTATTGTACGTCAGCGCCTCCACCGAAATAAAAAATTGATCCCACTTGATGGCCCTCAGCTCACCGTACAACTTTTGTCTGGAACATTTTTTTGTGACGTCGATAACTACCGAGTTATTTCGGGTTGTAGAGATGGGGACGCAGGAAAGGGACACCCTGTATATAAATTGGTTTCTTCCTCATAATACACGCTGTTAGCGCTTTTACCTGTCCCCACCTGTCCCCTTCCATCTCTCCCTTATTCAAATACCTTAACCTTCATATCTCTTCCCTGTTCCAATACCCCGCCAGAAGCTAACCCCCGTTGCGACCACAGCCGACTTACGCTATAGTATACCGCATTTGCCGAGTATACGGGGAAACTGCGGAAAACCCGTGCCCGCGTATAGACGGCCCTGTATTCTTCTGATTCCTTGGTATACAGACTTTTTGTTAAAGTATGTACACCAAGGTCTGAGAAAAATCGGCCTCCCGCTCAATGGTTGATGCGCCAGCCAGAGCACGACTAAGCGGTCACCACTCCCAGTATCAGCCACGCGTAGCGCTTCTTAACTTCGGTGACCACCGATCGACCAACGGCAGTCGGGACACCCTGTATATATACATATGTTCTCGTTTTTCAAACGTATTTAGCTTATTTAAATCTTTACCAATTGTTATTTGTCCATTCGATTTTTATTTCCCATATTTGCGAAAATTTCATAAGGAAACCGATACGAGTGCTCCTCCTCTGATTTACGTGACGTACGAGAAAGCCAAGGAATTCGGCAATCCGGAGAAAATTGAGTGCAGAGGACACGAAATATCTGTTTGCATGCTCGATGCTCTTAGTACGAGCATCGACAAATTCCGCAGCGTCACGACGATCAGGTGAATCGAGAAAATAAAACATTGATGATCGGGAAATCGTTCTTGTTTTGAAGATAAATTAAGTAGAATCCTTTACTTCTCGATTCGGTATAAACGTCGATTTGTTGCATTTACTCAAAGTATACATACTCAAGAAAATGTGAAAATATGTTCAATTTAACGTTTTTTCTCGAAACGATTTTCTCGACCTGGCCGGAATCCTGACTCTAGCTATTATTATCCGATTTTCAATTTTTTTAAACTGAAACTCCCGTGATTGCAGCAGTTATCATTGTACTTGGCCTTTTTTTTTTTTTTTTTTAATTTGACCCTTCGACTGCAGATTTCCGCCACGAACTTCTGGCTGCATATGGGATCAAAGTGACCTCAGATCCTTTCTCGACAGCTGCCCTCAGTACACGGGCAGGATGTAGGATGGGGGCCGAGTGTCCACCTATAGAGTACAATATGCGGCCGAATAGATTACCCCGTTTTGCGATACAGGAAGTTGAAACAAAAATGGGGTCAAAATGACCCAGTGTGCAGTCGAAGGGTTAATATTGTTTGAGCCCCCGAATAAAAGTAAAAATCTAACGAAAATTGAACTTTTTTTAACACCCGCCATTTTGCGATTTTTTTTCTCGGAAAACGGCTACGTATAACGAGAACTACATTTATATCGATTACAAAACTTGATTATTTTTCAGACCAACCATTGGTAAGTTATCGATCCGGCCGTACGACCACCTTTTTCATACAGTGGTTGATAACGTTGTTAATTTTGTATTTTTTGTTGTTAAATAACAATTAACACGACATAATCTCAATGTATGGTTAATAACATATGTGTTTTCCAAATTTCGAATAAATAATTTAGTAGAAAAAAAAGTCAGAAGAAACGACCTTTTTGGGCCCGTCACAGTGGTGTCCTCCCTTAAAATCAATGATAAAATAAATATTAGTCGATTTTTTTTATCATTGAAAAATATAATTGATAAAAATTAAGTATTTAATAAACATTATTAAAATTTGATCAATATAATGAAAATATTTAATAAAAAATGAAAAATATACAGAACATGATATTACAAACCCTGTATATTCCTTATTTTTCTTTGCCCCTTCCAGACTACGAAACTGTCGTATAAATGCATACGGCATATCGCAAATAGGCGAAATAATTGCGGGCATTGGATGCGTGAGGGACTTGAATCTCGACATGAATCCCAACACCCGGGAAAATTATCATCTGCTGTGTTCACCAGCAGGAAAGTATGCGGCTGTTCTTCTTCTTTATTTCTCTAATTTATTGGACAGTTTCGGAAGACAAGTGACGATTCTTCTTGTCCAGGCTGCGTTATCTGTCCCTGAAATATTGCAACATAAGTGACCGGGGTCTCGAGAAAATAGCGAATGAACTGAAATACCGGGAGGCGGAAACGCCACAGTTGATTGCTCTCGATCTAGCGAATAATCGTATCACCGATCTGGGAGCTGAGCACATCGCGGCAATGTTGCAAACGAACAGGTGTCTCTTTTTCTTCTTACACTCGATAATTAAGGACAAGTTACCGTTGATGATGATGAAAAGTTGGATTTTTTTTTACATATTAGGACATTGGATCAGCTCTCGCTCCTTTTCAACAGATGGCGTTACCAGAACTGCGTGCGTGTACTTTTAGGGGTCTTTTCACTGTAGACGCTGAAACAAGGCTATTTTCATGATTTTTTTTATAGGTCTATTTTATAAATATTGTTATAAAGGTTGTTATACTTAATGAATACACTTTTGAAATACATCAACATTTTTATACCTGTTTATGTAACCCAAACAAACTTTAAACGCTTTTTTTTTCTCGAAAAAACGTTTTTCGGCGGCTTGCTGATAAAATCTTCGAAACAACTGAACCGATCCTTATGCAATTTTAACCACATATTCTTTATGACTATTGTTGTAGCGCATATCAAAGATTTTTTAAATTTCGATATTTACTATTTTTTGCCAAAAACGGTGAAAAAACGCGTTCTTTTTTTTCTCGAAAAATGTCCACCATTTTGTTAGTTTTACATATATTAAAAATCGTATGATATGCGCTATAGCCATTAACAACTGAATCTAAAACCGCTTGATTTTTTTTGTTTCGGATGATCCATCTCGGAGATTTCATTAACAGCGCAGACCTACAAGTTTTTAGGACATTTTTTAACTACTATTTTCGTCTGTAAATAGTGACCTAAATAAATGTATTTCGCAAGTGTATTTATTAAGTGTAACAACTTTTATATCAATATCTATAATATAAAGCTATGAAAAAATTCATGAAAATAGCCTTTTTTCAGCGTCGAAAGTAAGAAGCCCCTTTAAGATGGTAACGCATCTATAAAAAAGTACTATAAGCAAGCTTGAAATTCAGTCAATGTCAATACGCACAAGAAATCTGCAGCTAAAGTACACAGAATTCTTGTTCAGACTTACGGCGAACAAGACTTCTGTCGGAAACAACATGGAGAGATTAGTTTAGACGCTTCAAAAAGAATGATTTTGATGTGTTGTATTCGCGAATTTCACGTCCTACAGATCGCGCAGCGATATTTCAATATGACCGGTCATATTATAGCCTCAATCGTAAACAATTACTTCGCTATTGACTTCTTGCAAGTTGGCTATTGGATTTACCTCCATGGTAGATCGTAAAAGTGCTACTGCAGTGCATAACTTGTAGAAAATTGGAATTTTTTTATTCGGCTGCCGACATTTGAAATATTTCGTTCGGACGATGAAAGCTCGTCGCTTCGAGTTAATTTTTCAGAGACGATTTTTCTGTTCATCTCACTGGAGACACCGGCAGCTTATCACTTGCTCTTCCGCCAGATCTCTGCAGAGCCTCATTTTGGCCGGCAACAGGATAACCGACGACGGCGCCGTCGCGATGATCCGAGAATTGTGCATGTAAACGAAAAATCATTTTTGCCACATCAGTAGTCCGGACAAATTAAATGCTAGTAAATAAATAAATATATTTAAAAAGTTAGAAGGTTGCACGTTGCTCCCTCATCGATTAATTTTGTTCGCAAAGCTGACGGTCTAAAAAAAAATCATTTTTTCTCCGTCTCCGATTTCCCTATGAGGAAGCAATTAAGCAATTGCCTTGTATACCTTTGAAAAGAAAAATCTATCGTTTTTTTTATTGGCTTAAACGATGCATAAAAATTCCAAGAATAATATGGTTGATGTGTATAAACGTCATGTTTTTAATCCCAAAAAAGCCTTGTTTTCTTTGTTTTCCATCCAAAGGTAGTAGTAGTAGTAGTAGTCTTAATTTCCACGATATACCCTTTAAGGGTGTTTACACATAGGCCCTCTTCACATTCTCTGTTCCTTTACATTTGTTCTTGCGAATTATATACACGTAATTTCATTTTCGTAACAATTACATACCGGTATTTCCTTCTCTTCGCGCTACCGGTTTTGCCAATAACCGCGTCCAGACTAGCTTCGCGAGGCAGCCTCGAGCTCGCAGTAAATCGTCATGAGACTTCCTCGCGCGGCGAGTGCAGTCCATAAGTTATCCGAGGCATGTCAGTATCCTCAAAAGCCCAAATGGCACACCACACGGACGTGCCTCAGTTGCCATAGTAGCTTTCTTGGTGATACATCGAAATTCGACGAACGGTTCAATGTTGAAAAAGATTTTCCTTAACATTTCTTTTTCATTTTCATAATGAAAAGAAACTCTCTTAACATTTTCTTTTCTTAAAAGAAAAGAACATGTATTGAAAAGAAGATATAATGAAAAAATCGTATGGAATACGGAAATTGCCTGTTACGAGAAACTGTCATCGACAACACAGGGTACAATTTCACGAGGATGATGCTAGTGCTCGTAAGCCGTCCCTAGTGAGCGAGCGAATCATGACCGAGGCAGCTTTGCGCGTCGCGCAAACTGACCCTAACCACCGCCGACCGCTCACAGACCGAGGCTGCCGCGAGCGCGGCACGTGCACGTATAGTCCAGTAAAAAATACGAAAACCCAGCACTTTTTATCGTAGAATATGAATTTTTAACTGAAGGTAGATGGTTGCATACTGAAAGTAAGCCTAACAAAATGTTGCCCCTCAACTCGCTCGAATCCTGAGAAATAGGGGTTGAAAACTTAAAAATCGCGTTATCTCGATAATTAATAGCCCGATCAATAAATGTTTCGAACAAAAGTTTTTTAAAATAATGAAATACGTATAAAGTTATCTGATGTCCAATCCCCTATCTATTACACCTATCTTTGAAAATAGCGGCAGAAAAAAAAACGAGAGCACCACTGACCCAGACAAGGACGCAGCGATATGTCTACTCCGCTCGCGGACGTATCGACCCCGAAGTGTCGAATTGTTTTTCTGCCGAAGCTGCCTCGGTTCTTGCCTCGACAAATCTGGACGCGGCTAATACCTAACATTTTTTTACGTACGTCCATAACTTTTTACCGGGCTTAATTCTCACCATTTCCTCGAATTTTTGTCCTGGTGCTTCCCTCCCTTTGTATTCCAGTATTTCTTCAAGTTTTTCCACTACTTTCGGCCTGATTTCTGATCTCACCGCTTTGCAGTCACAAATGTATTCCAAGCTCTCCTCCTTTTCCCTACACATCCAGCAGCTATTGACTCCGTATCCCTAATAACCTTTTTTGCCTACATTCCCGGACCTTATCATTGCCGATATAATCCCTTCGTTTTCCCTCTGAGCTTCTTCATCCCCCGGTATTTTTCCATTTCTGCGTTCTTTTTTCTGCTCCTCTACTCCTTGCGGTACATCGATTTGGCAATCCGCACCAGTCGTTCCGGATTGCTTGTTCCATTTTGATTTTTACACCCCTTTCAACTTTTTGCTCTATTTATCCCACGTTCTCGCTTCTATTGCCTGCTATATTCCTCCTTCTCCAAATTCCCACATGGCTTTGGCAAGGTCGTCTCCCCACTTTGACGGGTTCCCATTGATAGTTCCTCTTACTTCTTCTTTAAGGCGGGAAACCAATTCAGGAGTACGTATTTTTAGTGATTGTCATGATTTTTCGACAAGGAATGAATGAATGAAATTTATTGAAACTTTGGGAATATTTTATACATATATTTTATACATAAAGATATTAAATTTTTTTTTAAAGCATTTCCTCTGATAATATGGAACATATAACCTGCCGCCCATGGAAGGCCATCAGAATTTGCTGCTTATGTACACTCTGGAGCAGGCCACAGTTTTCATCGTAAATCAATACGGATCAAACATTACTTTGCTTGAACCTTGTTTTCCTTCTGTATGAACCTAACTGCATTTTTTAGAGGTGTTTAAATAAAGGGGTATAATTTCTGCCATTATTGTATAATCTTTTTTGCTATAAATAAATATACTTTATACAATGATGTTGCCCCCAAATTTAGGTGTCACAACAAACTGACTATCACTTTATAAAATTATAGGTTAGAAACTTTTTGAACTACGGTGTAGACAAATTTAAAAGAAAGTTGTTTCGTGAAAAAAGCGGTCGAAACAAATTACCGAAAACAAAAAATTCAAGGCAGTAATGAATTGCTTTAAGAACATATTCTTGAATCGTTTTACCAACAATTTTTAGATGACGCAAAAAGACGCAAATTTTTTGCCACATCTAAACTTCTTTCCCGCTAGACACGCCTTCGGCTACCACCCCTCTTCCATATTTATTATTTCCATAAGGTATTGCGCTGCATTTTTCCAGGCCTACCATCCAAACGTATATAAAGCCTTAATGACGATGCGAGCACACAAAAGTGACACGAAACCTACAATAATTTTTTTTCAAGTGTGCACGAGTGAGTAATCGGTTTACAGGTATCCTTTGAGCCACGACGAAATCGTGAACCTGCGCCGAATGAATTTCCAACGACTGCTGGCAAATCCAGCCAACAAATCGCGCGATTCTATTCGCGATGAGTCCCGAATTTCCACTGCTTCCAGTCGCCAGTTCTCGTCTAGGAAGAGCTCTAAAACAAAGACGAGAAAAACGGGAAATAAGAATAAGTTGATGAGCGATAAGAGAGAAAGTTCATCAGTTGATAAGAACCTGCGGGATACGGGGCTCCATCCCTTCATCGCTGAGACGCGCCGAATCAAAGGACAGATAATGGTCGCAGGGAATTTTGAATTGCAACATTTGAACCTCAGTTGTACGTGAGAGGAAATTATATTATACGATCAAATTATGAATCCGATAGATGAGCATGCAAGCTAAATGAATTTTCGTCCTCAGACAATCACTTGACGAACGAAACTCTGAAAGAAATGGCCAAATGTTTGTTTTATCAGAACTACGAAATGTTGGGTGACCCAAGCAGAGGTCTCATCCATGTAAACTTGGAGGTATTAGCGAAGATGAGAAAATTTCACTAAAGTCATCGTAACAAAGACAAATAAGTTTTTAAAAAATTGAATTTTTTCTAGAATTGATCGTTTGTTATAATAAAACAGAATGTCAAAAGGGTTTTTCCTTGAAATGATTCTAAAGATAATTATTAATCGTTTTTTTATAACAATAATTCAAATGGTAGACGTTGATGGCGCGAAATGCCACGCTATCGACGCTGGCGCGTGTCGGGTCACCGTTCGAACGCGACCGAATAGGCTATGTATACGGCTTACACGCAAGTTCACGCAAATGGGAAATTTGACGTAATTTTATATCCGAAAACATCTGGAGCATTCTGAAAAAGTCGAAAGCTAGTTCAGTTTTCGTGCAACGATGTGCGAAAATGGATTCGATTAATTTGTCGACCGTGGATTTTTTTTATTAGGTAATAACTTGATAACTTGATAACTTGAGTCTTGATAACTTGATTACTATTAACCTTGATAACTTGAGTCAGTTATTGTCGCTGCGTATGATAAGCATATTAAAGAAGACATATTTTACCCCTGCGTGTGTACACTGTATTTTTCGAGACACGGTGTGTAGACTGGGTCTTTTAGGGATCAGTCGGATTTGCAGTTTCCTAGGCTTTCAAAAAATCGGAAAAAAATCTAGGTTACTTCTTCAAGTGTCTACTACATGGCCCAGAAGTTGCCGAAGTAAAAAGTTTAAAACCGTTTTTAATAAAAATTGAAGAAAAGTCGAAAAAGCGGGGTAAAACGGTATTTTGTTTTAAAAAAAACTCGTAACTCGAAAATAAACAAACATTTTAAAAAACGGTTATGAGCTTTTGTAGCTTAGACCATGAGCTTTCAAAAAAATACAGTGTCTTCGGCTTGGGCTCCAGAAATTTGAATTATTTGAGCAGCTGAAAATGCTTAAATAAGGGGAATATTTTAGGAATTCAGGCGTGTCATAATAAACGGAACGGCAATTATTTGGCACAAAATGAGTTTTTATTGTTGCAAATACAAAAATTATGACATAATAATAATTAATGAGACAAAAATGTACAGTGTGCAAGAAAACGTTTTTTTTCTTCGTGAACTTTTTCTCTATCGGCTTCATTTGAACTTTGCTCATCGGGAAACACGTCAGGTCGTGTAAATTGTACATAACCTGACAAGCACTTCTTGCGCCCATCTTCAAAAATGGTTAGAACAAAAAAACTTTTTTCAGTAAAAAGCGTGGACTAATTTTAAAAAACCAAAAAAGCAACAACGTAAAGGAAGCAAAACTTTATTTTCTATAAAAATATGGAAAAATAGCGGACTTGTAAGCCAAAAATACAAAAAGTTTTGCTTTTGAGATAAAAGTCCGTAAAAAAAAAGCCGAAACAGCATGATATTACATAAAACATTTATTTTAGCCATGAAAAAAACTGAAAAAGTACGAGAGAAGCAAACAAACAGCATTCACTTACCTTGGAAAATACCGACGCCGTATGTACACTGACCCTTTTAGGGAACATGCATGACTTGCACTGGCTGGCCCTTGCAAGTAAACTGCCAGACCCGGTCGTCCCTTGGGCCTTTAGTCCCCACTACTACCAAGATTGTTTAGGGGGGCTAGCCGAAACCCGCCCTCTATATAATCATGAGGGAAATTTGAGTTTCAAATTTCGACTGTTCCTCCAATGACTCAGTGTGGACACGCAGGGTTAAAAAATATGTCCCTACAGTTTATCTTATAACACTTTTACACTTACATCAAAGTGGTATTCACAGCAAAAATAAGCAGACGATGATTTCGAATTGACACGTCGTGCTGCATCGAACCACGGATTTTGACGTTTTACGTCTTATGGCACATTCAGAAATATCTTATTAGGGGGCACTTTTCGTCGTATCTATACAAAGAGGAACGAAACAAGCCTTATACGATTTTGCCGTTGCCATCGCTGACAGAATACTCGTATTACAAGAGTAGTTCGTATGCCGGCTTTCGAACGGTGACGTGACAGAGTGCTCCGATAACATCGGATGTTCTCGGCGCGTTTTTGCCGCGTCCAACAGAACAACAATTTCAAAGTACTATATCGTTGTTAATTGTTGAAAAAAAGGAAAATACTTTGGTTTTAAAACCGCATATAATCTTGACAATGAATAAAAAATGATACAATAACCCAAATGTTGAAATGTTAAAAATGTATAAAGGACTTTTGTCACTAACGATCGTAGGGTAACGATTTCCAAACGGAAGGAAACGAGAGTTTTGATCAGCTTCGGGAATTATTGCGCGACCGAGGATCGTCGGGTGAACGAGCAAACGAAGAACTGATCGAGGCTTGAGCCAACTGACGGCCAAATTTTGCGATCCTTAGCCACCAGGCAAAAAGGTATCTGATGATCGCCGACGTTTTCCACCCAAGTTTTGTTTTTATTCAACGACCTGCCGAGGGAATGTTCGGGGTATTCTTTGGGTTTGTTTGGGTTGTAACGAGTATTCTTAAACTATCCAAGCGAGCGATTCGTGTCCAGCGCGATAATTCGTGGTGCGACGACTAGTCCGCGTAATCCGACTCCTGGAAGAAGTCGACGTTTTCCAATCCTTCCGGCAAATAGTTCAATCCGGATTCATCTCTGTGCAACATGTTGTAGCCTCGTCCGCATCCTGCGAGAAAAATATTTGACGCGCGTACCATTTATTTTACATTGTACGAAAGTCACGGATTGTTACCTACGGACTTTTGCGAAAACGACTCACCTAGATTGCGCATCAGTTTCGTCGGGGCGTTTCTCAGGTGCAACGGAACACCCGGCTGCGGGCCTTTGTGATCAGCGACCAGCCTCTGCGCGGCTCGTAAGGCGTCCTCCATCAGTCTTGATTTTGGTGCTCTAGCCAGATACGTTACGCACTGAGCCAGGAGAACGTCGCATTCCGGCATGCCCAACATTTTGCAACCATGCATCGTATCGACTGCTACACCTAAATGAATTTTTATTTTCGTCTAAATACACGCCTGTTAAAAAATTATTAATGTTGTATGTATGCAAATATTAAAAATTGTCATTAGGTACTTTGTTATTATTGTGTAGTATCTAATTGTTTCGATAATAAAATAGATCATCATTTTCCAAAAATTGGAAATAGCGGGGGAAAGTAAGTACCTAGAGGTTTGGTTTTCGTTGGGTAACTCCTTTGGAATGTACCTAGGGGATTGGTTTTCGTGAGGTAACTCGGTCCAAAAACACGCGCGGATTGTAGGAGGAAAGAAAAGCAGGTAATCGATGCATGATGGGGAGTTTTCAAGAGTGCAAAAATAAACAGCCCAGAAATAAGACTACCATGTGAATTCTTTAGCGAAAAGTGGAACGTTCCACGGGGTCGAGATATGGGGATGGCGGAAGAAAGGCATGACTGAAAGGCTGCAGGCTAAATGCACCAAGATGGCGATGCGCGTAAAAGAATACGGTATTCGACTGTTGTACGGAAGTCATGTTAAATGCTTAATTATTTCATATTATGCTCACAATATTTTCTTATCTTCGCGAATGTCAGTATTTACGATATAAATCGGCAATCAAATTCAAATGTCTAACCATACAGCGAAAACGCTCCCGTTGTCAGATATGTAGTTAGTCACGTGGTGCCTGTGACGTCACACGCCAGTAAACAAGGTAAAGGACCTATATCGCCGCTGAGTTGTCGCACAGCAAACCTTCTTCCATTCTCATTCAAAAGTTGATAATATGATAACTATGACTGCAAATAACTAGGAAACAACAGAAAAAGCAAGGAAATGGGCTGATAAACTAAAAAATCCCTCATTACTCGTCACAAGACTTGTAATGACAATCTGTTTACTGGCATGTGACATCACTAGAGATCCAACCAATCCTAGAGCGTTTTCCTTCACGGGGCAAAACGTTCAAATTTATAAATTGAAATAAACGAAAATAATGCATATTTTTTTTTCGATAAGATAATAGAAAATGCGTTTTAAACACTATGTTAATTTAGGACGACAAGAGAATGAACCGTATTTTCAATATACTCAAATACCATATTGGTATAGAAATGTGGAAGAGAGCCGCGAGATACATAGGTAAAGTTGATGCATTTTTCATGCCTCTCGACGTTAACCTCCCGTTAATTATCAAGGACGAAAAGGCAAGAAATATTTGTCTCGTACACAAAGCTTTCGGGTCCTCGAGGCCAACGTCCTCGCAGGCCATTCTGACGAGCCGTCTGGCAATGTAGACGGGATCCTCGCCACCGGCCATCATCCTCGTGAGCCAATACAAGGAGGCATTCTCGTCGCTCGCCCGAACGGATTTGTGAAGAGCGGATATGATGTCGTAGTGTTGATCGCCCTTGCGATCGTAGAGCATGTGAGTCTTCTTGAGGCTCTCCTCGATGTCCCGAAGCCCAATCGTGGCTGGTCCTCTCGTCAAGAATTCTTCCTCCGTCGGTACGAGCGACTGTACAGCGAGCTCCAAACCGCCGAGAGCTATGCGGGCGTCACCGTCGCAAGTCTCGCCCAGCCATTGTATCGTACTCGAGTCGATGAGGAATCTTGGAACGTCCTCGTCATCTCTCGAGCCCACGCTCGTTCCGGCGACATTATTCCTCGCGTCCGACGAAACGTGAATCCTTCCACCCAACGAATCCACCCCTCGTGACAATATATCGACGAGATTCGCCGTGCTCAGCTTCTCAAGTACGATGACGCGGCAACGACTCAGCAACGCTGAGTTCAAACTGAACGATGGATTCTCCGTTGTCGCACCTATCAACGTTATCGTACCGCTCTCGATGTGCGGCAAAAAAATGTCCTGCTGCGACTTGTTGAAACGATGTATCTCGTCCATGAACATCACCGTGCGTCGCCCGAACGACAATTCGTTCGTTGCTATCTTCACGGACTCCTTGACCTCGGCGACGCCGCACATCGCCGCAGACAGCTTCACGTAACGCAATTTACCGCTCGGACTCTTCTTGCAAATGTTCGCTATCACGCTCGCCAGTGAAGTCTGTAAGGAATAACAGTTATCGTGGGGCAAGCTCGCCTACTTGCAGTTTCGCCCAATGGGACTAACGCATTGTTGTTGTCAGACGGCACGGATTAAGGGCTAACACAACTGACGCGGAAACGCCAAGTCGATTAAAAAATATATTGACGGAAAAATGGCCATCGCTTCTACGAAATACACACGAAGAAGAGTAGAAAAGTTTAAGGATTTTTTTCCACCCTTAAGGGGTGACGCTACTGTAGAAAAATTTCATCATCTGCCGGCGGCCATGTTTTCCTGCATTCGCCCTGATGGAAATCCGCTTATTGGAATTCAACAAATAATGTTGAAATCTGTTAAAAAATGTCAGAAACTGTGAAAATGAATAGATTCTAACATAATTTGATGGAATCGTACATATTTTGATAGATTCTGTCGGAAATAATCTATGAAAATCGAACAGAACCTCACATATTATGTTAACTTTACGGAATGTCATAAAATCACAGAATTCGATACTTTCTGTCATCTTTTTGTCAGAAAATGTCATCTTTTAACAAAAAATGATAAAATTAATTTTCCATTTTTTGACATATTGTTGCATCGAAAAGAATGACAGAAAATGAAAGAAAACGATAATTTTTATCATAATTTGTTGTCACATTTTTGTTGAATTCTGACAGATTTCAGCTGTCATTAAATCACAGAGTTTGATACTTTCTGTCATCTTTATGTCGGAAAATGTCATCTTTTAACAAAAAAGGATAAATAAGTTTTCCATTTTTTGACATATTGTTGCATCGAAAGAAATGACAGAAAATGTCAAAAAATGATAGAGAACGGTAATTTTTATCATAATTTGTTGTCACATTTTTGTTGAATTCTGACAGACTTCAGCTGTCATTAAATTACAGAATTTGATACTTTCTGTCATCTTTATGTCGGAAAATGTCATCTTTTAACAAAAAATGATAAATCAGTTTTCCATTTTTTGACATATTGTTGCATCGAAAAAAATGACAGAAAATGTCAAAAAATGATAGAAAACGATAATTTTTATCATAATTGGTTGTCACATTTTTATTGAATTTTGACAGATTTCAGCTGTCATTAAATCACAGAATTTGATACTTTCTGTCATCATTGTGTCGGAAAATGTCATCTTTTAACAAAAAATGATAAATCAGTTTTCCATTTTTTGACATATTGTTGCATCGAAAAAAATGACAAAAAATGCAAGAAAACGATAATTTTTATCATAATTTGTTGTTACATTTTTCGTGAATTCTGACAGATTTCAGCTGTTAGTGAAAAGGAGCTTTATTGTGAATAAAGTCAGAAATAGCATAAACTACATTTGTATGGAATATTTATTTTATTCAATATTTATTCTAATTGTCGATTGTACATCCCTGTGGTATAGTCGCTATATATTTTTTTTCGTCGATGTACATTAAAACACACGGACTTTTTATATCTTTAGGTTCACACACAATCAATTTTTCAGTACATTTACATTCCTGGAGATGGTTTATTTCAACTTGCAAATCGCTCAAGGAGGAATTCTTTTTTATTACTATTTTAAAAAGTAAGACCACAGTTTTCACACCATCGTTGGCTGTTGATCTCCACAGTTGCCAAATATGTGTCACCAAATAAAAGTATTATTGAATATAAAATCCCAAATTTCTTTCTTTCAGCATTTCCATTAAAATTTCGAAAATTATATGTAAATTCCATCAAATATTGACGAATTCTGACAATTTATTATCAGAAAGAATTCCATTTCATTCCATTAAATAATGACATTTAATGACGAAAATCTCACAAAAAATAAGAAAGAATGATATAATTCGACAGATTCGGTCATAATATTTCATGAATGTTGAAGAATTCCATTTTATTCCATCAAAAAATGACATTAAATGACGTAAATCTCAAATAAAATAGAAAACTCTTACGACATTATATGACATATTATGTAAGATTCTGACAGAAATTACTGAATTATAACATTACTTTTCTGATAAAATATGACAGATTCTGTAAAGCATGTTCCAATTTCCGGTCAGAAATCATGAACTTCTCACAGAAAATGTCAAATCTCGAAATAATATGACAGATTCTGTCGAATAAATGACATATTCTGACATTATTTCTCATTGAAAGTTGACGGAATATTATCAAATCTGACATTTTTTGTTAAAATCTGACGAATTCCAATAAGCGGATTTCCATCAGGGCGTTGGTGATTTTTTTCAAAGCCTCTCAATATATGTACCTTTGTGATACAAAAAATGTGTTTCTTTTTCACCAAACGTTTTCCAGAAAAAAAAATTCAGAATTTGGCAATTTATTAAATGCTCAGACGATTTTTTAGTCATCTTACATTTCCTTCAATTTTTTTTTAACCATGATTTTCCGGTCATCGCAGAAGCCCTTAAACGCGGGATACTGGTGGTCTGCCCAATATCATCTTTTTCCACTGATACTCTGGGCAGGAATTTTTTTTCACTCTTTAGAATTGAACCTGAAGTGAAATGCCAAAGTGTCTCTCAATGTAGATGTAAAACGCTGGGGAGCTATCGAAATTACTCAGACTCTCGTTTGCATTGCATTTTTTTCCAACATTTTTTTAAAAATGTTATGTGTGGTAAGGTGGAAAAGTAGATGGTAGAAAATTGTATAAAAATCCACTTGTCTGAGACAATAAGAAAATAAAATATCAACGGTTTCGGAAAAATGGCGTTTTTCAACGAAATTACGCACTCGCGTTTGCATTGCACTTTTTTGAAGACTTTTTATAAAAATGTTATTTGCAAAAAAGTGAAAAGGTAGATGGTAGAAAATTGTAGAAAAATTGACTCACTTCGGATAATAAGAAAATAAAATATCGAAAGCTTGTTTGCGTTTCTCTCAGAACATCGTGAAAAGATAGTCGAGTGTTGCAGCGAAAATTTCTACCTTTCCACAACCAGGTGGGCCCCACAGAACAATGTTGGGTATCTCGCCCTTTTCCAAAAGCTGGAGCAGCATACTGCGCTTTCCCATCACGTGGGACTGTCCTATATAGCCGAGCAGCGAAGTTGGCCTCATTCTCTCAGCCAGCGGGACATGATCCACCCTCTTAGCAGGTTTCTTACAAGCTCCGTCAGGGATCTGCGATTCATTTCCCAACGATTAAATTTACTTCCAACTCGCCTCAGAGGCGATTGGATACTTGTTTCATCGCAACATTCTGGAGGGCAAAATGATCCCTAAGGAATCGGATAAAGAAAACGGCCGTCCGTAGGATCAGGAAAAAGGTATCATCGAACGGCGACTAGGACGGAAGGAAAATCAAAGATGAAAAAAGTACATTTTTTTCCGCAGCATCTTCCAAAGTATTTTCAGAGTTATTGACGGCAAGCGTGGGCGTTTTGACAGCTTGCTTGCTGCTTTTGACGACTCGCTGTTTGTTGGCGGGTCTCTTAGCCACAGGACTCTGCTCCTTGAACGGTCCACCCCCGGAGTTTGAGCGTTTCAGGAAGTTTTGACTCTGATTGTTATTTCTGGAAGTTTCGTTCAGGAAGAGACACTTGGAAGCGTGAGCTTCGATGAGCGACGCGAGAAACTTCTTGGAGCATATCGGACACTGGACTCCGTTGGACTCCTCTTCCATTTTTCGAGATCACGATTCTTACCTTAGAAAAATTATAATTCGTTCGATAAAATTTATTCGTTCCCTTCGGTGTTTGGGTTTATGCAACGAGGTTCATTTCCGCTGTCGGTATCACGAGACAACAACGTACTTTGAATGCAACAATTACGGACAATTTTGGCGTTTTTTTAGTGGTTACTTTACAAGGGCATGTTTTTCTTACGAATTCGATTTTGTGACTGACTGAAAATAATGCGCGCTTCGAATTTCGGCAATTGCGAACTCGCAGTGTAGAATATTGTAAACATCTATTACGATAAATACAACGTCGAATGTTAATACGAAATAGTGTTCCGAATCTTGAAAAAATAGATGTTCGTTTCGCAACGTCCTCGGATTTTTGAAAATTCGTAAAGGATTATCATACGCACGAAGAAGAAAGGCGACTGATACTCTTCTTCGTCGATTGGCGACGCTGGGTCCTTCAGATAGATCGTGGCTCATGACCACGGTCGGTAAGTTAGATTCCGTCGGTATTGGCGGAATTTTACTTACCATGGCGAGGGACACACCGCTCCATAGATAACCACCTACCTACGACTCTGGTATTCGCAGTAACCACGTACCGTAAAACTACACAGTTGGTTGTAAAAAAATGTCCGATTTTTTCTTTAGTATTGATCTTTTGTGATAATAAAATAAAATGCCCAATAGGTTTTTCTTTTAAATAATGCTAAGCATAATTATTAAGTGTTTTTATATCAGGATCATTCAAATGGTAAATGTTGGCGCGAAATGTCACGCTATCGGCCATGGAGCCTAGATACCAGGAGGTTCAGCGGCAATGCAAAGGCGCTGAAGAAAGCGTCCCCGAAAATGGCCCGAAGTGATGGCGCTGGGGTGCAGCGCGACCGACATATATAGTAATATATTGGTCAACGAAGTGAAAGTGATCGGATGAGTTTCTAACCTCACGACAGATCGATCGTGACATCAAACGTCGAAATATCCGCCGTTTCATAATTTCCTCATGACGGTTCGGAAAAAAACGCAAAAGCGAGAAAAGATCTCAAGCTCAAACTCAAAATGGCGGCAATATAGTCCATATAGAAAAACGTGTTTTTTTTACATATAGCTTCACGGGAGAACGGTTTTATCGTAAAATATAAGACCTGAAACAAAAACCAAAAAAAATGATATTATATATTATTAGCTATGAGACTACCTAGAAATTTGCTTTTAATTTTTTTTTAAATAGCGCACTTTGAAGGAAATAAATCGATTTTTTGCCAAAAAAACAGTAAATTGTTTATAAAAAGAAGTTTATATTTAATCAAAAAACGGATACGTACTCCCACAAAGAATATAATTGTGAAGCTGCTGTCAAAATTTCAACCTCGAAATCGATGCATGCAAAGGTGGTCGAGTAATCCGTCTTCCGAGATCGAAAAAAGTGGTTTCGAGAAAAACGCGTTTAAAGTTGTACGAGCAACTCAGCGCGCGCTCCAAGGCGCTGCGGCCAAAGCGATAATTGAACCTTTAAATAAAAAAAATTGCTACAGGACCAATTCCGTATTGTTTTTATGACACCAAAGTATTTTTAGGAAAGAAAACGTCTTTCCAAAATCCTAGAGTGGGGTTATCCCTTAACAATAATGAGGGTTAGGTACATGATCTGTGATCTGTCTTAGATCACACCCATGTTTAGCGTATATCTATATACATATAGGTTGCGGAGCACCCCAGCGCCATCATTTCTTGTTCTCGTTTTGGGGACGAGTTGAAAGGCCTCGCTGAACCTCCTGGTATCTAGGCTCCATGCTATCGGCGCTCGCGCTTGTGACGTCACCGTTCGAACGCGACCGAATCGGCTATGTATACGGCTTACACGCAAGTGCACACAAATGTGAAGTTTGGTGTCATTGTACATTTGAAAACACCTTGAGCATTCGGAAAAAGTCGAAAACTTGTTTAATTTCCGTGCAACGATATGTGAATGTCGATTTGTGACATCAAATTCGAGTAATTTGCCGACCGTGGATTTTTAGGTTAGGAGAGGCTTGATAAATTGTGTCACTTATTGTCGCTACGTGTCATAAGTATATTGAGAAGGGCATATTTCACTACAGTTTATGTTATAGCACGTTTACAATTATATCACAGTGGTATTGACAGCAAAAATAATCAGACGATGACTTTTGGTTGGCGCGTCATGCTGCATCGACCCTCAGATTTTGACGGTTTACGTCTTGTGGCGCATTCAGATCAGGGTTGCAAATAATGCATTACTTTTTGTAATGCATTACCGTTTTCATTACCCATTACTTTACATTTTGTAATGTAAAAAAATTCCATTACTCATTACATTGGATTTTGTAATGTAAAAAATTTCCATTACCCATTACATTGGATTTTGTAATGTAAAAAATTCCATTACCCATTACTTTATATTTTGTAATGTAAAAAATTTCCATTACCCATTACTTTATATTTTGTAATGTAAAAAATTTCCATTACCCATTACATTGGATTTTGTAATGTAAAAAATTCCATTACCCATTACTTTATATTTTGTAATGTAAAAAATTTCCATTACCCATTACATTGGATTTTGTAATGGAAAAAATTTCCATTACCCATTACTTTACATTTTATAATGTAAAAAAATTCCATTACTCATTACTTTATATTTTGTAATGTAAAAATTTTTTTTTACATTACAAAATCCAATGTAATGGTTAGTGAAAATTTGTTACATTACAAAATATAAAGTAATGAGTAATGGAATTTTTACATTACTTTTTCGCGTTGACAGGTAGAGAGAGAGCGAGAGAGAGAGAGAGAGAGAGAGAGAGAGAGAGAGGTGGGTGGCCGGGTGGATGGATGGATGGATTAGATGGATGGATGGATGGGTGGGTGGATGGGTGGATGGATGGATGGATGGATGGATGGATGAATGGATGGATGGATGGATGGATGGATGGACGGACGGACGGACGAACGGACGGACGGACGGACGAACGGACGGACGGATGGATGGATGGATGGATGAATGGATGGATGGATGGATGCGGAATCATTTGTAGGTAACAAACACATCGATGAAAATGTTCATTTAATATAATCAGATATTGGTTCGGAAATAACCAAAAAGCAGATACACGTTTTTCTTGGAGACCCTTGATATTTCGAGGAAAAAAAGAGTTTCACCTCATTCGCTGACGAAAGGTGTACAACTTACATTTTCCTTTGAATATAAAGCCTCTCCGAACAAAACGTGTAGCCGGAGTTTAACTGACCAGGCAACTGATTGATCACCTTAAATGAAAAATAGAAAAATGAAATTTGACTAATTTCTCATCATTTTTCGGTCAAAAAAATTCATTTGCTTATATAACCTCGACTTTTTTCCATTATTATCTTTTGGAATTCGTTTGAGAGAGAGAGAGACGGAGAATGTCATCTGCGGATAGCTCAAATTCCCGACTTTTGCCGCTATGTGGCACATAAACGTAACGAGAAAGAATAAAAATCGACGTTTATCAGCATTCTCGAGAAAAATGAAAGGAAAAAGAAAAACCAGAAATGATTTAATACTTCCCTTGATTTTTTTGCCGTCAAACTTTAAATTACATTACGATTAAACTTCGCTGTGATCGAAAATTAAAATTTTAGAGCTAACTTAGCGGTGCTTTTTAATTCATAATTTTTTTCGTTACGCTTATGTTAAAAATATATTTAAGGGGTCTTCTCACTTTAAACGCTTAAAAAAGGCTATCTTCATGATTTTTCCTTAATAGGTTTATATTACAGATATTGATATAAAAGTTGTTACACTTAGTAAATACACTGTCGAAATACATTTAAAAAATATATATTTACTTAAGTCACTAGTTATAGACGAAAATGGTAACTAAAAAAAATTCCTAAAAAAAGTAGGTCTGTGCTGTTGATGAAATCTCGGAGATGGATCATCCGAAACAAAAGAATCAAACGGTTTTAGATTCAGTATGTTAATGGCTACAGCGCATATCCAAAGATTTTTGAGATATGCAAAAATAACAAAATGGCGGACATTTTCCGAAAAAACGGGTTTTTCTCACCTTTTTGGCAAAAAAAATAGTAAATATCAAAATTTTAAAAATCCTTCATATGCGCTATAGCTTTAGTTGTAAAGAATATGTGGTTAAAATTTGATAAGGAGCGGTTCAGTAGTTCCGAAGATTTCATCAACAAGCAGTCGGGAACCGTCGTTTCGAGAAAAACGCGATTAAAGTTTGTTTGGGTTACATAAATACATAACAATTTTTTTTAAATTTATTTCGAAAGTGCATTTATTAAATATAACAACTTTTATATCAATAACTATGATATAAGCCTATGAAAAAAATTATGAAAATAGTCGTTTTTAGCGTCTGAAGTAAGAAGATACCTAAATCAAATAATCACGGTCAAACGAATTCCAAAAGATTATAATGGAAAAAAGTCGAAGTTATATATGCGAATGGACTTTTTCGACCGAATAATGCTGAGAAATTAGTCAAACTTCATTTTTCTATGTTGCATTTAAGGTGATCAATCAGTTTCCCGGTCAGTAAAACTCCGGCTGCACATTTTGTTCGGAGAGGCTTTATATTGAAAGCAAAATTTAAGTTGTACCCCTTTCGTCAGAGAATGAGGTGCAACTCTTATTTTCCTCGAAATATCAAGGATGTCCAAGAAAAACGTGTATCTGCTTTTTGGTTATTTCCAAACCAATATTTTATTATATTAAATGAACATTTTCATCGATGTGTTTGTTACGTACAAATGATTCTGCATCCATCTATCCATCCGTCCATTTATCGATCCATCCATTCATCTATATAGTACATCCATCCATCCATCCATCTATACATACATCATCTATCCATCCATCCATCCATCCATCTATTCATCCATCCATCTATCTATTCATCTACCCATCCTATCTATGTATTCATCCAGCCAATCAGCCAATCCAGTCAATCTATACATACATCATCTATCCATCCATATATCCATCCATCCATCCATCCATCGATCGATCGATCGATCGATCGATCGATCGATCGATCGATCCATCCATCCATCCATCCATCCATCCATCCATCCATCCATCCATCCATCCATCCATCCATCCATCCATCCATCCATCCATCCATCCATCCATCCATCCATCCATCCATCCATCCATCCATCCATCCATCCATCCATCCATCCATCCATCCATCCATCCATCCATCCATCCATCCATCCATCCATCCATCCATCCATCCATCCATCCATCCATCCATCCATCCATCCATCCATCCATCCATCCATCCATCCATCCATCCATCCATCCATCCATCCATCCATCCATCCATCCATCCATCCATCCATCCATCCATCCATCCATCCATCCATCCATCCATCCATCCATCCATCCATCCATCCATCCATCCATCCATCCATCCATCCATCCATCCATCCATCCATCCATCCATCCATCCATCCATCCATCCATCCATCCATCCATCCATCCATCCATCCATCCATCCATCCATCCATCCATCCATCCATCCATCCATCCATCCATCCATCCATCCATCCATCCATCCATCCATCCATCCATCCATCCATCCATCCATCCATCCATCCATCCATCCATCCATCCATCCATCCATCCATCCATCCATCCATCCATCCATCCATCCATCCATCCATCCATCCATCCATCCATCCATCCATCCATCCATCCATCCATCCATCCATCCATCCATCCATCCATCCATCCATCCATCCATCCATCCATCCATCCATCCATCCATCCATCCATCCATCCATCCATCCATCCATCCATCCATCCATCCATCCATCCATCCATCCATCCATCCATCCATCCATCCATCCATCCATCCATCCATCCATCCATCCATCCATCCATCCATCCATCCATCCATCCATCCATCCATCCATCCATCCATCCATCCATCCATCCATCCATCCATCCATCCATCCATCCATCCATCCATCCATCCATCCATCCATCCATCCATCCATCCATCCATCCATCCATCCATCCATCCATCCATCCATCCATCCATCCATCCATCCATCCATCCATCCATCCATCCATCCATCCATCCATCCATCCATCCATCCATCCATCCATCCATCCATCCATCCATCCATCCATCCATCCATCCATCCATCCATCCATCCATCCATCCATCCATCCATCCATCCATCCATCCATCCATCCATCCATCCATCCATCCATCCATCCATCCATCCATCCATCCATCCATCCATCCATCCATCCATCCATCCATCCATCCATCCATCCATCCATCCATCCATCCATCCATCCATCCATCCATCCATCCATCCATCCATCCATCCATCCATCCATCCATCCATCCATCCATCCATCCATCCATCCATCCATCCATCCATCCATCCATCCATTACACTTTGTAATGTAAACAATTTCCGTTATTCATTACATTGGATTTTGTAATTTAAACCAATTCCATTACTCATTACATTATATTTTGTAATGTAAAAAAAATCCATTACTCATTACATTGGACTTTGTAATGTAAAAATGTCCATTGCCCATTACAAGGTAATGTGTAATGAATTTTTTTGTCATTACATATTACATTGCATTTTGTAATGAAAATATTTAACATTACAAAATGTAATGTAATGAGTAATGGAAATTTTTTTACATTACAAATTCAAATGTAACGAGTAATGGAATTTTTTACAATACAAAATATAATGTAATGAGTAATGGAAATTTTTTACATTACAAAATCAAATGTAATGAGTAACGGAAATTTTTTACATTACAAAATATAATGTAATGGGTAATGGAATTTTTTTACATTACTTAATGAAATGTAATGGGTAATGAAATATTTTTCCATTACTTTTTAAAGAAGTAATGAATAATGCATTACTTTTTCATTACAAATTTCGCAACCCTGATTCAGATATACCTTATTAGGGGCACTTTCCGTCGTATTTATGCAAAAAGGGAACGAAACAAGCCTTATACGAATTTGTCGTTGCTATCGTTGACAGAATACTCGTATTACACGAGTAGTTTGTATACCGGTTTTCAAACGGTGACGTCACAGAGTGCTCGGGTAACTTCGGATGCTCTCGGCGCGTTTTTGCCGAGGCGAACAGGACAACAATTTCAAAGTGCTATATCGTTGTAAATTGTATGAAAAAAAATAGTTTTTTTTTCAAACCACACATGATCTTGTCAAAGAAAAAAAATCATTTAAGAATCCAATTTAAACGAGTGCCAGGAGGCTCACCATCAACCCAAACGAACCCGCTGGAGCACGCTTTGCGTCTCATTATCTTACATAGTTTGTTTACTTATTGTAGTTCGTGTATATCATCATTAAGTCAGGCTATGAATTACATTTTCAACAGGGAACAAATTTTTCCCAAGAAATCTTGCAATAGAACAATAAGGCGAATTTAAAGGCAAACACAATTATTTTGAACAATATTATAAATTCTGGGAGTCGAAAATGTCAGTTCACTTATAAAGCTTAGAGTGCTAATTTGGCATTTGCCATTCACTTTGATTCAAATACAGCCCCAATCGAACAGGCACAAGGACGAAATTGAGATAGGAAAATACATCCTGAAACAGGTAGTCACCAAGCAGAAGACCTGTCATTGGAAATCGAATCATGAATCATACGAGAGCAGTCCGTGTTTTTGGTTTAAAGTTGTGTAAAATCGAATGGAACACCACGATATTTTATTCAAAAGTAATACATTTGCACAATGAACCACACTATGATTTTCTTTTTGGACGTATATACTGATCTCTTATCTAAAAGTCGGAAAATAATCGTTATTACAGATCGATTTAAAACTTTTTGTCTTATAGAAAAACTCGTTTAGTAGAAAGTTACTCCGATAATATCATCGCGCCTTCGTAGGTCCTTGTAATTTTAATTCATTTATTTGACGATCGATTCTCTGGATCATAAATGCCGAAGCCAGAATACTGCCGAGACTGACTAGAAATGATAATCCTTGAAATATAAGTTTTGGAGCGAAAATCTTCCAGGTCATGAGATGACGGCAGTGAATGGTCGTTGTCAACATGCATCCAAATGTCTAGAACAGCAAACAGAGATAGTTCGAAATGACTCATTTTTATAACATTTCGATTTCATTCACATGCTTTGACATTAGTTATGAAAACCTTGGTAACATATCAATTAAAAAAAAATTATCCATACTATTGCTTATTTGATAGAAGGTATTTCTTACAAGGAAACCGTTTCCAGTGTCCCTCTTCGGTTTTGTTCAATTTTTTTATCTATTATTTTTCATAAAAATCTAAGGGACACGTATTTTTTTTGTCTGCAGAAAAACGTTTTTAAAGGGTGAAAGTTAGTCTTGAAGCTGG
Organism: Ophion obscuratus; assembly: GCA_964007375.1. NCBI lineage: Eukaryota > Metazoa > Arthropoda > Insecta > Hymenoptera > Ichneumonidae > Ophion > Ophion obscuratus. Next base: position 28,790,135 of record OZ023324.1, on the reverse strand, counting down.
ACTATAGTGGAAGGCATAGTGACTTTTGCAGTATTGCATATTTCCAGTGAAGATATTCGATTAAAACGAATTGGAGGATAATGCCTATGGCGAATGATGAAAAAATGCCGTTTTTTTTCCAATTCCGCAGGGGTGAATCGGTAGAAATATATGAGGTTGATAGTCGAAAAATGGGTATATATTAAAAACTCCTCATTACATTTTAACGAGACCAATTGCATTTAAGAGAGCTTAAAAAAGTAGAGGATACGTATGACATGCAAGTTGAGAGAACAAAATAAAGGAGTGGTTCACCACTTTATGTTTAAAAATTTTACTCGTAGTCGATTTTTTATCAGTTTACATAAAAAGCATGGATAATTCCATTAAAACCTCCAAAAAAATCTCGTAGCCTCAACGAAGCTTTCTTTATGAAAAACAATAATACTTATGAAATAATGTGCCGTAAAATAATGATGTATGGAAATTATCATAGTAATAAATTGTGTTTATAGTATTATACCCTCATCCCGTGAAGTAGAATGTATTTTCCATAGACCGAAAAGAGTGCATTGCGAAAACTTGCATCACGCTCGAAAAGTACGAATTCGCCTCTCCTCATCCCATTGTCAACATGGAATCTCAGCTTCGCTATCGTAGGAATCATCGCATAAACTGTGAACGGAACGATTGTGAGTAGGGGCAGGGTCATTGCGGCGATTAAGTGGCTGCCGAACGTGTTTAATCCTGCAAAAGACAGAAAACTATTAATACTTGATAAGAACAAAAACGATAACATACTTCCTATTAGTTGTAAGCTCAATACCTGATAAATACGCACAATTTAGAGCACATCAGTAAAGTACTATTTGGTGCTTACCTACGAGCATTGTAGGAACAACAATTCCATACAAATTTCCACCTGTTCCGATGAACGCTGCATTCCAATGGATTGTGGGAAACGTTGCCTGATGACCAGTTCCATAGAAAAAATATTCTGCTATAAGAAACCAGCAAAGTATTGCGGTATTCGGTACTCGCAGCAAGTCGGCTGAAAATACAGAAACGTATCCAATGTATGAAATATAATTAATAGTTCAGCGTTTTTAATTTTCCTGAAAAAAAAAAGGATAAGCTAACGTGGTACATATGTTTGAAGATGTCCTCGCCACTGCACATTGATTTCTAATATTTGATCGGGTTCATAGGCAAAGGATCCCATCGCCAAGATCGGATAGTCTCCTCACCATGTACCCTACTGCATTCTATTCTGCGGCACGCGGTGGTGTTAATTTTTAAGTTATAACGACGAGTATGCGCTGTCCAGATGTACTGTAGGTTAAATCTACATATACAATTTATAGCGATAACTTTGCCATAAAGTTAAATTATTACTTTATAGAGGCTGCTTTGTCAATCATGAAAAAAATAATGCACAACTTGAACCACAGCCGCTGTCACAATCGTATAAGCGAACGGCTGTTGCAGCGTAATAGACGGATATATTTGTAAAGAGAGTGCCAGACGAGGCATACGTCCGTATGGCACTGGTGGGCTTGCACGGCCGTTTCCAATATATGCCTGATATTAAGCAATAAAGGACAGTGTAGTTAGTGCCAAGAGGGATACTACGAACTACATATGCATCTCCTCATTAGCTACTCAAATATTTACAGCACTTGGGAAGTTGTTTATCGCTTTTTCACACTGTTCTACGAGTCACCTGTGGAATAGTACGATCCTCCATAATCAAATGATCTGGTTATTCATTTTAATAGCGACCACCTGGCCATGCTTCAACATCGATAGCCAAGCCGAATATTCATGGAATAAAATTCATGTTGTGTATTGGGTAGGATCAGCTTGGTGTCGTGTTTTATGAGTTGCTCAAACCGAACAAAACCATGACCCTACCGAACACAGTTGATGAGATTGAGCTGAGCACTCAAAAGAAAAAACGCGTCAACTACTGCTCCAGACACGATAAAACTAGTTTCCTGCATGATAATGCTCGTCCACATGTTGCGGCGCCCGTCAAAACCTACTTGAAAACACTCAATTGGGAAGTTTTACGCCACTCGCCGTTTCTGCCAGACATTGCTCCCTCTGACTATCATTTATTTCCATCGATGGTGCACGGCCTGTCTGAGCAGCAGTTCACATCATATGGAAGATACCAAAAATTTGGTCGATTTGTGGCTAGCCTCAAAAGCACTTTGAACAAAATATAAAGTACCGGTCTTTTACAATAAATACACAATTTTTTTATTAAAAAAAAAAACTGCGGAGACTTATTTGTACTCCCAATAGGATAATTATTAAAAATGTTTATCAGCATCTCAACTATACAAATGTGATTTTCTAGGAGCACATATACTCCCATTCATTTAACTTTTTAATTCGTTCAATGTTTCTTAGGTATAAATTCAGCATTTGGATGTTAAAATACTGAAATAATCTTGGCTCATATTTTAAAGATCAATATTAAAATTTCTGGATTTCTCACAAACGGACAACTGTCGCCAGCATCTTCCTGCAAGACTACCCCATAACGTTCAAATTTTGCAATATTTTTTATGAAACCGTGTATTTAAACAGTTCAATTGTGTAATCAATTGTAGCTGCAGTTTGATGAATGGAAAATGGTTGGTTCCTTTAAAAAAATAATCAAAATTGGCTATTTTTTCGCCGTCTACATGGATTTCTTCCCATTATAAACGATTTTCTCAAGGATGTCGGACAAGTGCGCTGTATCACTTCACCAAGGGCCGCTACTCGTGGTTCACAGTGATACAGCAGAGTTGCAGCCAAATATGTTACCCAACTAGAACAATCTCTTCTTCCTCTTGGAAGATCGACTCTGTGTCATCTTTGAACCAAGATGCGTAACATCATGCACAGCCACGCATGCATACGTTAAAAATATACGTTTTTAAATCGTGCCTCGACACAGAGCGTACGTCGCATACGGCACATTATTAATATCCTTTAGAAGACTTACCAACGTTATTAGCGTTGCGAAACCGCTCCATCGCTACTATTCCGAGAACTGCGGTACAAGTGACGAACATCGCAAATGTTCCAAGCGCGAAAATGTTACCGAGTACCAAGGCCCAGAGCAGAGTAACGAAAACACTCAAAGAAATAAAAGCGGAGCTGTACAACGTGGTTGACCCTGAAACAAGGATCTCCTCTGAATCCGCAGGTGACTTTTCCGGATAAAATATGTCTCTGAAGTTGGCGAAAAAAGTTTGAGCATTATGGTCGTCCTTGCGAGTAGCCACAGTTGAGTAACTTCTTCGCGGCACCAACGATATGCCGAGTGGTCTACAGTAGACAACGACAATACCTAGTGAAGCAAAAAAATAGGCGATTCCTGGTAAGGCATTGATTTGTCTTGAGATGGAAACCTTGACTTTGACGTCTTTAGGCAATCTTTCGTATACCCAGTAGCAACCGACGGTAACTGCAATAACCCCATAACAATATCGCACGATATTCGTAGTGTGCAAAAATCCCGAGAGCCGTTCACAATTGCGCAACCAATTTGTCACTACCGTGACATACATAGCAAGGGCTATAACACTAACAATAAGGAAAGTCCTATCGGCGCCCTGATTATTCGACGAATCCGCTTTTCCCGTTGGAATCGTGCACGTTTCTCGGTCCTGTTCTTCGCGGCAACGCCACAACCAACTCGAAACCCTTACGACCGCACAAGCGACGAATCCAAGTAAAATCAAGAAGCACTCTAAATTCCTCGAGCTCGCGAGCCTCCTTTCACATCGCCATTTTTTTTCAGTATTCCCAGGAACGGAATAACTTCCTTCGTCGAATGTTTTATATACCATCAGTGCTATCGTCGCTACGAGGAGAAACAGCATGACCTTGTCCTCTTCCACGATATAGCTATTCGAAAAGAGACCACAGAATGCGAGCAATAAAATTCCTCGCTCCACATAATCGACTAGTTTCCGTTTAGCGCCGTAATACCACGTTGAAGAAATAGAATCCCAGTTTTGCGCCACGAGTAACGCCAGCAACAGTACAGAGACCGAGCCCGTGGCGAAGGAATTAGTGTTCTTAAATTCTTCTATAAACTCCAGCTTCCGCAGTACATATACCGTACAGGCAGTCGCCGTATTAACGACAACAACAACCAGTATAAAACCCGAATTCATTACATCGGTTGTTCGAGTCTCGTCGAGCGCCGTCACCAGTATGTAAACGAAAAAGAGTACGGAGAAAAAAATGATCAATCCTTTAGACATTAAGCCTGGATCGAATTGTATCCAAACATCGGCGCACAAGTCTCTCACCGTTTTCAAATACAAGTGCGAGCTATCGAAAAACCTCCGGAAGCCCGCCTCGTCACGTGCGCTCTCCGCGTCCTTTCGCGCGTTATCAAAAAGTTTGTCCAGATTTTCCAGCTCTCCTTCGCCAAACAGGAAAGTCTCGCGCGAATAAGCTGCTACGTACTTCCTTGTTTGCATCACGTTTCTCCAAATGGAGTGTCCTACAAACCAAGGGAGTATATTCCCACCTCGACCCCCATCATCCGCAGGTAGCGGCAAACACTCCGGCACGAGAGCACCAATGTTCGAGAACGGTACAGGAATTCCCAAAATCGCAGCGATCGTCGGAACGAGGTCGATCTGGTTGACCTTCTTGGCAGGCCCGACGGAAGTGCCGAAAAGCGGAAGTTTGGAATAAACGAACAAGGCCGCTTCGACCTCGTCCACACTCTCGCCGCCGTGATCGCCACTCCCCGTCATTCCGTGATCGCCCATGACAAACAGTGTGGTGTGGTCGTCGAGCGAGTCGACAATTTGCGCGATCAAACGATTGGCGTCGCCCAATTTTCTCGCCATTTCGGGATGATACGGACCGTACTTGTGGCCACAGTGATCAACGCCCAAAGTGTGACCGATCAGGAGAGACCAATCTTTCTTTTCTATTTCAAAGGCCATTCGGTCGCGCACTTGACGATCGACCGTGTCGAGATCCCAAACATGGAACGATGGAGAAGGAAATTGACGCATAAACTTGGCCGGAAATAGAGAAGTCCAAGTATCGTCTCCGGTGAAAACGACGCCGCCGCGTCTGCGGGTCACTTGCTCTATGAGATTGTCCTCATCTATGCTTTCCGTGGCAAAATTCGAGCTGGCGTCGATGAACGTCGGCAACGTTCCCGTCATCAGAGCCTTTATTCTCTGCATTGTCGTGGTCGGCGGATCGGCCATGAATTTGAAAAGTCTCGTGTTGTTCGGTCGTGCTCGAGATAGGTCACGTATCACCGGTAGTTTGTTCAGATGATAGGTCGAATCAACGTCGATGTTCTCGTGCCAATTCGCAAACTCGTATTTGAGAGCGTCAATGATCAACAGGACCAGCCGACTTCTCGGAGGAAGACAAATTTTCGGTGATTGTTCGATATTTTTGAAAACTTCACTCGGATCGCAATCCTTGAGGGATTCGCATAACGAGCAATTGGAACGCTCGGTTCTCGCGGTACGAGTGAGAAAAAAACCCTCCGTGTAGAGAAGCAGCGACGAAGCCAGGAGATACGATATCCAAGCGATAAATAACATATGATACCAGTGATTAGCCATTTTGAGCGGTGTGTGGCTTTTTTTGTTTGTACACAGTATCTACTCGCCGTATTGGCTGGCGTTTGGTTAATCACCGGCCGTATCACAAAACAAAACACTTGGTGACAATGTTTCTAATAGCATCTTGAGAAGGTTATGTCGCACTAGTCGACGCTATCGTTTTCGACATTCCATTATCTCCCAATGACACTTCTAATCAAACTTGGATATACGAGCAACATTTTTATTTCATTTTTTTCGAGTTGAGCCGCGATCAATAGCTATTATCTTTCCGCTTCCACGTGTGTAGTTTAGGGGGTTGGTCGCTAGCATGCGGCAAGGTGGCGCTAGCTTACCGTCGCAGTCAGCCCCCTGGCCGCGGAGACTAGAGTAAAGGAACCCGAACGCAGCTCAATAAACTTAGCCGCCGACTATGAAAATATCGAATTCTTCTCCATGCCAATCGTTTGTTAGTGAATGTTAGTCGATTTTTATCGTATGTTAGAGCTTAATTTTGACATTATCGTTGAAAAACTTTTCACTCCCATGGCACGCTGCAAGCCACGTGAAGCGAGCTGCAAGCCACGTGAAGTTGGCCGCATTGCCACGACGGCTGCGCCGGGCTTTGTACATGTAACTCCTCAAATTCAGAAAAATGCTGATTCTTTTAATCCTAATCGATTGTTAGTCGTTTGTTATGGTTGGTTAGACAAAATCCAGCGTTTGTTAGACTTAATGAATTCAAAAATACGAAAAACAAATTTCATGTCAAAGTTAACAGCAGGAAAATGTTTTTCTAATGATTTCGAACTTTTCTCCGTAACCAATCGTTTGTTAGGGATTGTTCATCGATTTTTATCGTTTATTAGAGCTTAATTTTGACTAAATCGTTAAAAAAACTTTTCACTCCCATAGCACGCCGCAAACCACGTGAAATTGGCTGCAAGCCGCGTGAAGTTAGCCGCATTGCGACGACGGCTGAGCAGGGCGTAGGACATAAAACTCCACAATTTCAGCAAAATGCTGATTATTTGAGTCCTACGCGATTGTTAGTCGTTTGTTAGTGTTTGTTAGACAAAATCCAGCGTTTGTTGGAACCTATTTATTTAAAAATACGAAATACGAATTTCATGTCAAAGTTAGCCGCAGGAAAATGCTTCTGTAATGATTTCGAATTTTTTTTCTTAACCAATCGTTTGTTAGTCGTTTGCTGAAATTGAGGAGTTACATGTACAAAGCCCTGCTCAGCCGTCGTGGCAATGCGGCCAACCTCACGTGGCTTGCAGCGTGCTATGAGAGTGACAAGTTTTTTGACGATTAAATCAAAATTAGGCTCTAACAAACGATAAAAATCGACTAACAATCACGAACAAACGATTGCTTACGAAAAAAAGTTCGAAATCATTCGTAACTTTTTCCTGCGGCTAACTTTGACTTAAAATGTGTTTTTCGTATTAATAAATAAATAACGTCTAACAAACGTTGGATTTTCACTAACAAACCGTAACAAACGAGTGGCATGGAAAAGAATTCGATATTTTCATAGTTAGCGGCAATGTTTAATGAACTGAGTAACCGTCAGAGCACGCTTAATATCCAAAATAACGTTGTTGCGCGCTACACTTTACAAGAAACTGCTGATAAGAATCCCGTGGAAGACGCATGAGAGTGCGCATCGGGACATCTAGCGGTTAATCCGAGTATCCCGCGGAGTAACGTCAGAGCACGCTTGGGAACATGAATAAAAAATGTATTTATCGGCGAAATGGTTTTTGAACGACTGTAGGTCTGCGCTGTTGATAAAATCTCGGAGATGCATGATCCGAAAAAAATCAATCAATCGGTTTTATATTCAGTGTGTTGGACATATTTCGGAAAAAAAAATTTCACCGTTTTTTGTTAATAATATCCTTGCCGTGCGCTATAGTTTGCAAGAATTTGTTGACAAGTATCCTGCGGAGTAACCGTCAGAGCACGCTTGGGGACATGAATAAAAAATGTATTTATCGGCGAAATGGTAGTTGAGCAACTGAAGGTCTGCGCGGTTGATAAAATCTCAGAGATCATGATCCGAAAAAAATAAATCAATCAGTGTTATATCCAGAGTGTTGGACAAATTTCGATAAAATGAGAAAAAAACGTCTTTTTCAACGTTTATTCTCCAAAATATCGTTGTGTGCGCTACAGTTTACGCGAATCTGATGATAAGTATCCCGCGGAGGACGCGTGAGAGTGGTTTAGGGACATCTAGCGGCTGGTCCGAGTATCCCGCGGAGTAACCGTCAGAGCACGCTTGGGGACATGAATAAAAAATGTATTTATCGGCGAAATGGTAGTTGAGCAAATGTAGGTCTGCGCGGTTGATAAAATCTCGGAGATGCATGATCCGAAAAAAATAAATATATCAGTTTCATATTCAGTGGGCTGGACATCTTTCTAAAAAAATGATAAAACGTCTTTTTCACAGTTTATTCACCAAAATATCGTTGTTGTGCGCTACAGTTTACACGAATCTGATAAGTATCCCGCGGAGGACGCGCGAGTGTGCGCTTAGGGACATCTAGCGGCTGGTCCGAGTATCCCGAGGAGTAACCGTCAGAGCACGCTTGGGGACATGAATAAAAAATGTATTTATCGGCGAAATGGTAGTTGAACAACTGTAGGACTGTGCTGTCGATAAAATTTCGGAGATACATGATCCGAAAAAAATAAATCAATCAGTTTTATATTCATAGTGTCGGACAACTTTCGACAAAATGAAGAAGAAAAAACGTTTTTTTTACCGTTTCTTCAGCAAAATATCTTTGTGTGGGCTACAGTTTACGCGAATCTGATGATAAGTATCCCGCGGAAGACGCGTGAGAGTGCGCTCAGGGACATCTAGCGGCCGGTCCGAGTATCCCGCGGAGTAACCGTCAGAGCACGCTTGGGGACATGAATAAAAAATGTATTTATCGGCGAAATGGTTTTTGAACAACTGTAGGTCTGCGCTGTCTATAAAATCTCGGAGATGCATGATCCCAAAAAAATTAATCAATCCGTTTTATATTCAGTGTGTTGGACATATTTCGGAAAAAAAAAAATTTCACCGTTTTTTTGTCAATAATATCCTTGCCGTGCGCTATAGTTTGCAAGAATTTGTTGACGAGTATCCCGCAACGTAACCGTCAGAGCACGCTTGGGGACATGAATAAAAAATGTATTTATCGGCGAAATGGTTTTGAACAACTGTAGGTCTGTGCCGTTGATAAAATGTTGGAGATGCATGATCAGAAAAAATTAATCAATCAGCTTTATGTTCAGAGTGTCGGACAACTTTCGACAAAGTGAAAAAAAAAACCTATTTTTCATCGTTTACTCTCAAAAATATGCTTGCCGTGCGCTACAGTTTGCAAGAATTTGTTAACGAGTATCCCGCAACGTAACCGTCAGAGCACGCTTGGGGACATGAATAAAAAATGTATTTATCGGCGAAAGGGTTCTTGAACGACTGTAGGTCTGCGCTGCTGATAAAATCTCGTTGATGCATGATCCGAAAAAAATAAATCAATCGGTTTTATATTCAGTGTGTTGGACATATTTCGGCAAAAATAATTTCACCGTTTTTTGTTGATAATATCCTTGCCGTGCGCTATAGTTTGCAAGAATTTGTTGACAAGTATCCCGCGGAGGACGCGCGAGTGTGCGCTTAGGGACATCTAGCGGCTGGTCCGAGTATCCCGAGGAGTAACCGTCAGAGCACGCTTGGGGACATGAATAAAAAATGTATTTATCGGCGAAATAGTTTTCGAACGACTGTAGGTCTGCGCTGCTGATAAAATCTCGTTGATGCATGATCCGAAAAAAATTAATCAATCGGTTTTATATTCAGTGTGTTGGACATATTTCGGAAAAAATAATTTCACCGTTTTTTGTTAATCATATCCTTGCCGTGCGCTATAGTTTGCAAGAATTTGTTGACAAGTATTCCGCGGAGTAACCGTCAGAGCACGCTTGGGGACATGAATAAAAAATGTATTTATCGGCGAAATGGTAGTTGAGCAAATGTAGGTCTGCGCGATTGATAAAATCTTGGAGATGCATGATCCGAAAAAAATAAATATATCAGTTTCATATTCAGTGTGCTGGACATCTTTCTAAAAAATGATAAAACGTCTTTTTCACAGTTTATTCACCAAAATATCGTTGTTGTGCGCTACAGTTTACACGAATCTGATAAGTATCCCGCGGAGGACGCGCGAGTGTGCGCCTAGGGACATCTAGCGGCTGGTCCGAGTATCCCGAGGAGTAACCGTCAGAGCACGCTTGGGGGCATGAATAAAAAATGTATTTATCGGCGAAATGGTTTTTGAACAACTGTAGGTCTGCGCTGGCTATAAAATCTCGGAGATGCATGATCCCAAAAAAATAATTCAATCCGTTTTATATTCAGTGTGTTGGACATATTTCGTGAAAAAAAAATTTCACCGTTTTTTGTTAATAATATCCTTGCCGTGCGCTATAGTTTGCAAGAATTTGTTGACCAGTATCCCGCAAAGTAACCATCAGAGCACGCTTGGGGACATGAATAAAAAATGTATTTATCGGCGAAATGGTTTTTTATCAACTGTAGGTCTGTGCTGTTGATAAAATGTTGGAGATGCATGATCAGAAAAAATTAATCAATCAGCTTTATGTTCAGAGTGTCGGACAACTTTCGACAAAGTGAAAAAAAAACGTATTTTTCATCGTTTACTCTCCAAAATAACGTTGTTGTGCGCTACAGTTTACAAGAATCTGCTGATAAGTATTCCGTGGAAGGCGCGTGAGAGTGCGCTTAGGGACATCTAGCGGCTGGTCCGAGTATCCCGCGGAGTAACCGTCAGAGCACGCTTGGGGACATGAATAAAAAATGTATTTATCGGCGAAATGGTTTTTGAACGACTGTAGGTCTGCGCTGTCTATAAAATCTCGGAGATGCATGATCCCAAAAAAATTAATCAATCCGTTTTATATTCAGTGTGTTGGACATATTTCGGAAAAAAAAAATTTCATCGTTTTTTTGTTAATAATATCCTTGCCGTGCGCTATAGTTTGCAAGAATTTGTTGACGAGTATCCCGCAACGCAACCGTCAGAGCACGCTTGGGGACATGAATAAAAAATGTATTTATCGGCGAAATGGTTTTTGAACGACTGTAGGTCTGCGCTGCTGTTAAAATCTCGTTCCAGCATGATCCGAAAAAAATAAATCAATCGGTTTTATATTCAGTGTGTTGGACATATTTCGGCAAAAATAATTTCACCGTTTTTTGTTAATAATATCCTTGCCGTGCGCTATAGTTTGCAAGAATTTGTTGACAAGTATCCCGCGGAGTAACCGTCAGAGCACGCTTGGGGACATGAATAAAAAATGTATTTATCGGCGAAATGGTAGTTGAGCAAATGTAGGTCTGCGGGGTTGATAAAATCTCGGAGATGCATGATCCGAAAAAAATAAATCTATCAGTTTCAGATTCAGTGTGCTGGACATCTTTCTAAAAAAATGATAAAACGTCTTTTTCACAGTTTATTCACCAAAATATCGTTGTTGTGCGCTACAGTTTACACGAATCTGATAAGTATCCCGCGGAGGACGCGCGAGTGTGCGCTTAGGGACATCTAGCGGCTGGTCCGAGTATCCCGAGGAGTAACCGTCGGAGCACGCTCGGGGACATGAATGCAAAATGTATTTATCGGCGAAATGGTAGTTGAAAAACTGTAGGACTGTGCTGTCGATAAAATATCGGAGATACATGATCCGAAGAAAATAAATCAATCAGTTTTATATTCATAGTGTCGGACAACTTTCGACAAAATGAAGAAGAAAAAACGTCTTTTTCACCGTTTGTTCAGCAAAATATCGCTGTGTGGGCTACAGTTTACGCGAATCTGATGATAAGTATCCCGCGGAGGACGCGTGAGAGTGCGCTTAGGGACATCTAGCGGCTGGTGCGAGTATCCCGCGGAGTAACCGTCAGAGCACGCTTGGGGACATAAATAAAAAATGTATTTATCGGCGAAATGGTTTTTGAACAACTGTAGGTCTGCGCTGTCTGTAAAATCTCGGAGATTCATGATCCCACAAAAATTAATCAATCCGTTTTATATTCAGTGTGTTGGAGATATTTCTGAAAAAAAAAATTTCACCGTTTTTTATTAATAATATCCTTGCCGTGCGCTATAGTTTGCAAGAATTTGTTGACGAGTATCCCGCAACGTAACCGTCAGAGCACGCTTGGGGACATGAATAAAAAATGTATTTATCGGTGAAATGGTAGTTGAGTAACTGTAGGTCTGCACGGTTGATAATATCTCAGAGATGTATGATCGGAAAAAAATTAATCGATCAGTTTTATATTCAATGTGCGGGACATTTTTCTAAAAAAATGATAAAACGTCTTTTTCACCGTTTATTCACCAAAATATCGTTGTGTGCGCTACAGTTTACACGAATCTGATGATAAGTATCCCGCGGATGACGCGTGAGAGTGCGCTTAGGGACATCTAGCGGCCGGTCCGAGTATCCCGCGGAGTAACCGTCAGAGCACGCTTGGTGACATGAAAAAAAATGTATTTATCGGCGAAATGGTATTTGAGCAAGTGTAGGTATGCTCTGTTGATAAAATCTCGGAGATACATGATCCGGAAAAAAATTAAATCAATCAGTTTTATAGTCAGAGTGTCGGACAACTTTCGAAAAAATGAAAAGAAAAAAAACGTCTTTTTCAACGTTTATTCTCCGAAATAACGTTGTTGTGCGCTACAGTTTACAAGTATCTGATGATAAATATTCCGTGGAGGACGCGTGAGAGTGCGTATAGGGACTATACGCACTCTAGCGGCTGGTCCGAGTATCCCGCGGAGTAACTGTCAGAGCACGCTTGGGGACATGAATAAAAAATGTATTTATCGGCGAAATGGTAGTTGAACAACTGTAGATCTGCGCTGTTGATAAAATCTTGGCGATGCTTGATCCGAAAAAATAAATCAATCCGTTTTACATTCAGTGTGTTGACATCTTTCGAAGAAAAAAAAAGTTTTTTTTTTCATCTTTTTTTTAAATATCCTTGTCGTGTGCTATTGTTTACAAGAATATGATGATAAGTATCCCTCGGAGTAACCGTCAGAGCACGCTTAGCGACACCCAGCTAACCACGTACCGTAAATGTACCCCTCATGTGGAGTGTAACCACGCGGCTGACACTGGTAGATAAATGCTGTTCGCAAAATGTCCTTACCGCACTGTGGCGCTTATAGTCGTGTGACAGAGGCATGCATATATATGTACGTTGCACCGGTGTTTCGAATATTTTACATGAATAAAAGTCTACTGTAGATAACTTTACGGAAACCATTTTTCGCGTGTATGATGGATCCTATTATCGTTGTAACAGTACGTGCTGTTATCGCAATAACGATAACAGCACGAAAGAAAAGTATCGAATCGTTCAGCTGATCGGAGTATTTAGAGCCGAAGCATGTCACATAACAGCCAACGTTAGGTAGTGGCGCTTTCAAGAACTAAAAAGCCCGGAAAAATTGCGTTTTCGTTTATCGCATATAAATAGTAGGCCAGTGTCAGGGGCACGGTCTTATACACAGGTCTTGCAACGAAGCGAACTTTTCGTGGCGGGGGTAGGCACGCTTATCGGCTTCACTTTTCGATTCCCTACCCGTCGCTACTAGCAAGGGGAAGTCGTTTCTCCCTTACCTCTTACCGGCGAATTGGTCGTTGGTGTTTACGTGCCTTTGCGGCGCGATTGTCGAAATAACCTTTATTTGCGACCATATACCCGAAGGATCTACGCGATTTACCGTGATACATTTTTATCCTGTTTTTACGCATGAGTGTGATTTTTTTGGTAATGTTTGCGAAAAAATGCGAAATGGCTAAGGATTGTGGGGTTCGCAATTGTAAAACGGGGTACTAAAATTATAAGCAGAAATGCTCCGTGTTTCGCGTGCCCAGAAACGTCGAACGATACAAAAAATGGTTCGATGCTATTTCAGGACTGAACGTGTCTCAGTACGTGTGCGAAAAACATTTCGTAGAACTATGTATTGTGAGACATTGGAGAAAAATGAATGTATATGGTCGTATATGTGTTGGCATGAATTAATGCATTCAAAAAGTTTTCAGTTTTTTTTTCAGATGGAAGTAGTCATTTTTTTCAATCAACACATTTTTTATTGGTTTCGTATATTATACATTTTACACAACAGTACGGTAAATTAAGGGGTTAAACCCACTTGCGATTTTGAAAAAATCGTTTTTTTTTATTGCATTTTTTGAAGCATAAGGATCTGAGAATATGTCCTGAAAATTTCAAGTTGATCCGAACAAAATTGACTGAGATATGAGCGTTGAAAGAGAAGAATCCGTTGTGTAAACAACCGGCTAATTGAAACTTTAAACGCGTTTTTCTCGAAATGGCATTTCTGAAGTCGGTGACCAAGATTACTCGAACACTAATGAACCGATCTTCTTGAAATTTTGCAGGCCTATTTAATACATAAAAATGGAGTCTTTAATCGTTCGGTTCTTTTTCGAAAAAAATGGCCGTTTTATAGCCAAAAACGGCCGTTTTTTTTCGTTAAAATCGAACCATTAACTTTGACTGTCCGCCTTTTTGTGAAAAATGAATATTTTTTAAAATCCTTCGATTAAGGACTAGTTTATATTTATATTTGACTAAATCCATCCGCATTTTTTTTCCAGATGATCCACTTCGCCGCAATGTTGGTCACCGCAAACCGTGTATATAAAAACATTATTTCATTGACGGCCATTTGCCACTAAACAATGTAATATTTTTCAATAAAAAAATTACTGAAAGTTCTTCAAGATGTGTTCTTTAAGATGGTATATTGATCGATTAAAAAAGTTTTGTAGTTTTCTTTAAAAAAAAATCATGAAAAAGGGGTAACGCCTTATGTTAGGGCAAACGGCGCATGCGTTGTGTTCAGAAGGGAAAAGGACAGAAGAGCTATTTCTCTCTTCGCCGCACTACTACTTCCACTTGCCGTCGCACACCAAGCGGCAGAAATCGTAATAATAAACTGAACACATAAGGACGGCTATCCCCACTACCGCCGTTGTCAGACCCGTATGTAAGGCCGTGAGTGCTTCTACTTTGACCACGGTCTTACATACAGGTCTGGAAACGAAGCCAGATTTCAATGGAGTCGCGAGGCACCGTTACGAGCTTCACTTTTCATTCCGCTCGCCGTCACCGCCGTCGCTACTATCGGCGAGTACCTCCCACTCACGGTCTTCTGTGATCTCTCCCTTCGCCCCTTGCCATGTCTTAGACCGTGCACCGTGCCATTTATTACTCCATTTTTTTATGACAACGTTCTCGATAACCTATGTTTGCGTCAACGAGCATTTGTAGCTTGAAAAATATTCATAAAGCTAGCGAAGGTGGACCGTTGTTTCAGGGCTTTCTAAACTGGCGAACCAATAAATGTATTTGTATATTCAACATTCCATGTGTTGAGTATTTTTTTACTTTCGTCATCGAAAGAAACTCGGAATAAAATTCGAATAAAAATCCATTTTACTCGAAAAAGGTAAGTATTTTTATTTATTTTTTAAATTTTTATATTGGTCTTCTTCCAGCCATACAGGATCTTCCCCTTTTTACAAGCCGCACTTCTATTCTCTTTCACAATCCCCCGTCCTTATTCCTCAATTCTTTCTCATCTACCTCTATTCCCCCTTCGCCCCCCACGAAAAAGGTAATGTGCATTTCGGATCATCGAGAAGAGTGAGAGAGACGGACGGAAGCTGTTCTGCCTTGTCGCACACGTACACGCCGATAGCAATGCCACGTAGTAGCGAAAATTGGAAACAAACGTGGGTTCGTTAACGGTGCCTACCCCCACCACGGTCGTTTCCAGACCTGTATGTAAGACCGTGACTTTGACGCACTGTTCTGTGTCAACAAAGTGAAAATCGACTTTACCAGCAATTGGATATCAATTCTATGATGGATAAAGTTGAATAGTGAAAACAATTAAAATTCGATTTTTTCATCCTGTCACAGTAGAATAGCCCCTTATTGTATGTATCCATGGAGACTGGGGAGTCTTTTTTTTTTCTGGCAATTTAGTCGAGGACCTAACAGCCGCGTGAACTCGGCGACTGGACTCCGACTGTGGATTTTTTCTTGTTGCGTTAATCGTTCGTCGTAGTTACAAGTTTTTCATAAATTAAACCTGAGATTACCGGTGAGTTACTGACTCGAAAATGACTTTGTGGATTTTTATTTGCGTTTATCGTTTGTTGATCGTCAGAACAATTGAAACGTTTGTGAAATGAATCTAGTTAAAAAATAAAAGTAAAAAAGTACCTGTACGTCAGCGATCCGACTTTGTTGTATCTAATTTTTTTTACGTTCACGCACCTGCCGAAAGGCCAATATCGCTTTTCTGCCATCCTTTCTACCTCACCGAACAACAGCAACGACGTCGGGGATCAACACCACTTACAGAGCTATCAAAAATCCTCCCATCTCTCGACGAAACCTCCACACCGCAATCCATATATTCGATCGCTGATCAAAAGATAATGCAGAGAATGTATTTATCCATGGAAGAAAACTTGTTCTTTCTAGGCATCCGCGGAACACAGCCATTCGATACGCTGTTCGGCAATTTATGCCGCCAGATGGCAGCACAACTATCTTACATGCAAAGTCGTGCATCGACATTCTGCTCGTTTTGCACCTACGCGTGGTAAATGCGGCGCTATAAAACACGACAATTGGCCCCCCTCGTAACGACACCATCATCGAGTGATTATCAAAAAATACAATAAATATATCAACAAAAGAAATGAATATGACGCGTAATTTATTTGTACCATTCAAATAACGGTTCATTTTCAAATATTCGTAAGCAAATTTTCATTTATCTCGAAAATTACATTTTGACGCAACATTAATCCGCTTTGCGATCACAATTGGCGGATAATGTAGACTATTTCCGAAACATTCATGAATTAGTGAGCAGCAGAATGATTCTCCATATAATGGTATTGCACGGGTCGCATGCGATCCGAAAAACCGCCACGAACTTTTTCCTTTACCTAATATAGTGTGTTTCAAAATGACCTGACATTTTTATTTATTAATAAAACGTATGATTTATTTGAAAAGTACGAATATTTTTATTTCAATACAAGGTACAAACATGGAGGTTACGTGTGGATCAGAATGTCTGATAAATGGCCGCCTCGTCCCTCTTTGCAAACATTCACTCTTTTGATGATATATTCAATAACATTTTGGCATAATTGCGGACTAATTTCGTTAATGGTGCGTCGAATTGCTTCCTTGAGCTCCGAAATGGTCCGTGGATCATTGGAATAGACTTTTCCTTTCTGAAAAGCCCAAAGAAACAAGTTAAATCGCACGATCTTGGTGGCCAATTGACATCGCCGCGGTGTGAGTCAACACGACCATGAAACTTGGTCTACAATAACTATGCAGTAACAATGCAGTAAATAATAATTTGCAATAATAAAATAACGATAACTTTATCGAGTACGTTCGTGAAAACGCACACACGCATACGGCCAAATTGTGAATTTCGAGCAACGAAAAAAATCTTGGACGCGATAAATCATCCAAACAGGAATTTCTGTAAAATCGATATAATTACTACCGCACAATCGTCGTCGCCAACGCAAGTTATATCGTACATGCCCGCACGAGTTATATACATACATAAATAGATGAATCAAGTTGCTCGCGGAGAATCGTCCTCTACCTACACAGCATTCGAATGTGTGTACTCTATGACGATCGATACAGTCCCTTTTCCCCTTAATCTCGCGCGACCGAATGAGAACCGCACGGTCGCGTTGCTTGGGCATAGCCAGCGGAGCTTGGGCGTCTCTCGTCGCAGCGCGCTCGCGTGTGCAATCATGAAAATAAATTTACTCTTCATTCCTCAGCGCGCCGCGTCCTGCGCCGCGCGAGGCAGTGACGATGTAAAAACAAAAAACAAATAACGAATATAAAATAGCCAGAGATGAAATTCTCGTATCCATGTATGCTGTGGCTTTGGTTGAAGGGACAGTTTTTTTAAATATCTCCATTGTACGCTCCTTTTCTCCACAATTAGTGTGTACGCGCGCTGTTGAGAGGCCATTAAAGATTTTTTTCCTCTATCGCAACTGCCGAACGATCTTTCGTCTTACAGTTTTCTCGGCATTTTTACCGTCTCGTTTAAATGTTCCTTGTGCAGGTATGTATGGCGCCGTCTTACGGCGGGGGGTCGGGTAGGAAGAGGGAGCATATTCAACGCGGACATCTTCGATTCTCTCGAGCTGGTTATATATATATACACACACACACGCGCGCGCGCGCGCGCGCGTGTGCGTGTGTGTAATGGTCGAAGAGAGGACGAGGAAGCAAAGATCGGCGGAGAGAAGAACCAAACCGGGGGAGAATCGCAGGCCTTGCGTGCGAACCGCCGCTTCATCCCCGACCACGTACGATTATATATACAGACATACAAACGTACACGATGATATGCTTGTACGTATATCCATACGTACGGATGGGTAAATGTGTACGTGAGCGCGCGCGCCCGCGCGCGTGTGTGTGTCTGTGTAAATGTATAGATAGATATACATTTTACGTTGAAACTGCTTGAACACCCACTCGCGTTGGCAGGTGCAGGTGCGTAAAGCCCGCGTTTGACACACAGTTTATCGTGATGACGATAACAAAGATAGCGCGTATATCTGCGTATGTGTGTGTAAATACACACGCAAGAACACACACACACACACATGCACAGAGTGTCCTGTAATTAATGGATAATCCTGCAACCGTCGGTAGGTCAGACCGTGTCCTACTATATGCTGCAATTTCGTTTAGTAAAAGTCCCACTATTTTCGAGATTTTGGTCTTGACGTGGTTTTTTTTTAAAGAAACAAAAAATATGCTTTTGGTTTATCGCATGGCATTTCTACAAATGATATAAATCGACAATAACTAACCAACTTTTTTGAGTAGTACATATTTTTTACATCGCAGGCTATCAAAGTCAGATGTTTAAATTGGTTTGCATGAAAATTCTGCATAACATGTCTATTCATAAAGTTTCCTTAACATTTAAAGTTAAAAAGAAGACTTTTCCAGATAAAACAAATAACCAAGAGTAGTTTTTTTAAACCGGATCAAAAAAGTTATCATTCGTAGAAACGGCATGCGAAAAACCAAAAGCGGATGATTTTCATCTCGAAAACCGTGGGACTTTTACTAGACTGAAATTTCAGCATATATTACGACACGATTTGGCCTATCGACAGTTGCAGGCTTGTCCATTCATAGCATCGAGTATAATAAAACTTTTAGGGTTCAAATGAGGACGTTAAAAAAAACACTTGTTCGGTCCAAAATTCAAATTGGCGAGGTGAAGAGGGACGAAATAAAAAAAATGGGATCATGCATTTTTTTTCACCCAAAAGTTTGTCAGGCCAAAACTAACAACTTTTGTAGAAAACGTTCTTTCATTACGTTCATATACTTTATGTCAGAATACGATTTTTTACTATCTTAGCGCTATTCAGAATGTATCACGAGGAGGTAAAGTCTTCAACATCCCTAGTCCTAAGTGTTTGTGTGTATGTGGGTGTGAGTTTGCTTGGTTTTTGTTCAATAACCCAAACAAGGATTGGGTCTTTGCGGCTCGTTACTTCTGTTACCAAACAAACCCAAACAAACTCACACCCACACACGCGCGCACTCTTATTGAAGGCTTATCCTCCTCCTGGTACATTCTGGACGGCGCTACAATAGTAAAAAATGGTATTCTAACCTAAAAATTATGAACGTTATCGAGACAACTTTTCCTACATAAGGTGTTAGTTTTGGCCTGACACATTTTTTTGGTGAAAAAAAATTAAGGATCCCGTTAACAAAAAACATGTCGGCCATCTTCGCGTCGCTATTTGGATATTTCGACCAAAAAAGATTTTTTTAACGTCCCCCTTCTAACCCCCTTCTAACCCTGAACGTTTTGTTGTACACATTCATTATACACATGCATCCGAAAAGCCAATTGTGACGGATGTTTTCCAAATCATTTTTCGATAAATGTGAATATATTAAGATAATTTCAATAACTGTGCTGTTCCCAAAATCGATTATTTGTTTCAAATAAACTTTAGGGACCGTCCCCGAAACAACTACGTTCCACACATATAATGGAGCCAAAATGTCTTTTTTCCATAAACACTTTTAAATGTTTTAGAATTCTTCATTTTTATCACAAACTACAATTTTTCATAAATCAAGATCGTGGATCTCTCAAGAGGATAATAAAAACAAGTTTGAGTGATTTTCGTATCCTACATCGGCTAAACAAACGTGTGCAAAAGAAGAAAAATGAACTTTCGTTACATTCCAACAATGAGAATTTCAACATCATGCCTCATTACGGTATTCGAAAAAACACCTCTGTACTCTGTCCAATGCTAAAGCAAACACTCCTCACAAACAGATACTGAACGTTTGAAATAATTGTTTGCACATTATGGATCGAGGAAAAATATCGATTGCACCACTATGTGTGTACGTGCCAGTAAGAGAGAAAAATGTTCGTACCAATGGATTCGTGAAAAAGCGTGAAACGGAACGTGGCATTTTTCGGGCGCATGTATTTTTATTCGCTTGTTTTTCTTTCAAAGGTAATTCATTATATCAGTGTGATCGGGGACTAAATTCGTCCTCCTATTACCTCTACTCGGTACACCCTGGCTAATGCTGATACAAGCATAAATCAACATCACGCAATACCACAACTTTCGTATTTTTGCGATAAAACTGTAAGTTTTCTTTCGTTTAAAATAGTCACTATCATCGCGAGATCAAACGCATTGACAAAAATGGAAATATTGCGATTCTTTTTTATCCGATCTTACTTGCGCGACTCATTTACGATGCGATATTTAAATTGGACACTATTAATATATCTCGCGTAGAAATTTTGATGGGGCCCAAGTCAGGGCCCGTTCAGGTTGCCTGACCGCCCTGGTAGGGCACTAATAAGGCAGCCTGAAAGGGCCCCACTAGGTTAGGTAACGTTGTGTCACATATATGGGCCTGACCTGGTTTTCTGATCAGGCCCCTATGAGGTTACGTGATCAGAAAGAAATGCATATAATATTTCAAAAATCCAAAATGGAATGAACCACTCAATTTAGAGTTCCACTGCAATGATTTTGTATCATAATTCGTCATTCCCTGGCCTGCTGGAATGTTTTTGTTCGAAGTAAAAAATTTCGCCTATATAGGAATCGAACCTCGTACCTACCTCGTACCCACAGCTACGCTGGTCCCAGATATGGCATAAGAGACCAAACGAATTCCTATAATTATTTGTTGTATCACATAAAGTATATCAATTGGTTAATATCACTGTGACAATTAAAGAGGTTTATCGAACAGCATGTATATGTATAACCCCCCCCCCCCCGCTCTCTCTCTCTCTCTCTCTTCGCCTTACAAATCTGCCGAAATTTTCTGACACGCATCCTAGTTGCATAACGTTTTTTTCCGTGACAGTCCATAGCACCTTTTTTTAAAATAGAATTCAGGAATGCATCGAAGTCATTCCATCGAAAGGGCCATTTTAGTATAGCCTGATTTCGGGCCTAAATACTTCCGGGCCAATCGAGGCCGGATCGGGATGTCCGTAATATGTGTTACCCGTATCACACCCCGATCGGGGCCTGATCCTGGTCAGGCTAACCCTAAGAAATTTCTACTCGGGATGTCTATAACAGATTTCTTGTACAACAGATAAATATATAGATACACAAGTACATATAGGGTGTCTCTCAAAATGACCTGACATTTCAATTTATTATTGTTATCTTTTTCATTGTATATGTTTGTTATTACATTAATGTGGACTCAATTCGTTCCTGAGCTGCAACGTATGCCCTTGCGGGTTTTTACGTATAGCCCTTCCCAATTGAACCATTTTCTATCACTCCCTAAACGCACTTCGCTGATCCAACGTAACTTCGTACGGGGTACGGGGAAACTGTGTCAAACCCGTACCGGTATAAACGGTCCCTATATTCTTCCGATTCTCTGGTGCACAGACTTTAACTCAAGTTTCTACACCAAAGTATCGCAAGTATTGGCCTCCCGCTCGCTGGTGCACGGCTACGAAGTTACGCTAGATCCGAACCCCGACCGCCCGATCCACCAGTGTCAGCCATACAAATTGAATGATAAAACGTATTATTTTACTTGAAAAGTACGAATATTTTTATTTCAATATAAGGTACAAACATGGAGGTTGCGTGTGGAACACAATATCCGACGAAATTTTCAATAACATTTTCGCATAATTGCGGACTAATTTCATCAATGGTGCATCCAATTGCTTTTCCGAACTCGGGAATGGTCTGTGGATCATTGGCACACACTTTTCCTTCCAGAAAACTAAAAAAAAAAAAAAAAAAAACAAACAAACAAGTCCAGTGGCGTCAAATCGCATGATCTTGGTGGGTAATTCACATCGCCGCGGCCCGAGATAGCACGACCGTGAAACTGTCTGCAATAACCAGGCAGTAACAATGCAGCAAATAACTATTTTTATGCGTTGCTCGATCGTGTAATTCTCGATGACTAAACCTCGATACTTCCCGATGCCAGTTGTCAAATATTAGTACTCTATGTTCGCCATAAGAAAAATGGCGCGCAATTTAAAATGTCAGGTCATTTTGAGACACAGATAAATGGGTGAAATGAATTTATCATACCCTATTTAAGGCCGGCGTGCGAATGGAGATGAACCCACAGATCATCCACCTTACAGGTAAAAAACCACATATACAATTAATTAAAAAACTACGGGCAAATTATGACAGGTTCTCCTTGATGAAAAATCGCAGACTGAGAGAAAGAACTCAGCAGAGAGACAGAGAAAGTGAGTGTGAGGCAGCGAGGAAAAACGAACAGGGAGACAGCACTCAGAGTTGTCACGATCTCGATTCTTCGGCGGCGGACGTAGCTGCATTCCCCTTTCCCTTCGGCCCCAGCGTCGTGCGATTCGCCAGGCCACGCAAGCCCGAGTTAAAGAATCACTGGATTGAATATATATATATAAACACATACGCAGCCATGCACGTACATACACGGTGTGTAGGTGTGTAGAGGCTGTAGAAAAAGATGGACGAAGATGAGAAACGAGACTCTCGTACAAAATTCTCCCCCCGCGTCGGTGTTCGCTTTACACAACGAGGAGAAACGGGCTAAGCGCGTCGCGTAGCGCGCGCGCAACGAGTAAAATTTTGCCCGCGTGACGCTGCTCTCGACGGGCTTCTCGCAATGCTGCATCGCGGACAGAGAGGAGAGAGAACTCTCTCGCCGCGCCTTTGGCGACTTCCGTCTCTCTTCTTCTCTCGCACAGGAGAGTGAGAGAGAGAGAGAGAGGGGGGGGGGGGGGGGGGGGTTAGCGTTGGCAAACGAGTAGCAACGGAAGAGAAACAGGGAGAGGACGATGAAGAAAACAAGACTAGAGAGGGTCGAGGTGGGGACGAATCGGGCTCCATCCAAGAAGAGAGAAGGAAAACGGACGCGACCCGAGAGCAGCGCTCTCCGTGGCGAGGGTGCGAGAGAGCTCGAGCCCTCACCAAAGTGCATGCATGTGCGTGTATATATTACATTAGGTCGTACCTACATCGTCTCTTCGTATAGCTCTGAATCTCGTAGTGGAGACAACACCGTTGTCTATTCACGGCGATAAATTTCTCGATGTGTTTCGGGGAGCATCGATCGCTCGAAATGGCCACGATTATATATATATGAGGAAGCCTGTATATCCTTTGATCGGAGTTTTTCGCACGATGCTTGCGTGTGGGTGTAAAGAATGCTTAAGGTCTGCACCGAGAATAAAGGATTATGTTCAGGCAAATGTGGTTCGTCAGGATTTTGTTTTGACACCACTAAAGTGCGGGTTAAGGACGTCGTCTGGTGTGGTGGGTCGAAAAAATCCATTTCTTTTTAATTGAACATTCTGAATGTCTAATTTACAGAGTTGGGCGTAATTCTATTTATGAATACGAATTCATTCAAATCGTGATTTTACTGTGAATGTAAATACAAATTTATTCATACTATACTTATTGTAAATACGAATACAAATAAATTCGTATTCACAAGTATGAATATGAATTTATTTGTATTCACATGCATGCATAAAAATACAATTGTATGCACGAAAAATTGTAAATACAAAAAAATTCACAAAATGAGTTTTGATTTTTTTCGCAATGAAGACAAATTAAAATTAAACTCACAATGATTAGACTAAAATTTACACGAAAAGTGAGTTCTTACGTATTTTGAGAGAAAACATTGCCTCGAGGCAAGGAAATTTTTGCCAAAAAGTTGTGAGTTTCAAATATTACACTATAAGTATAAAAAAAAGCACAAAATGAGTTGTGAATTTCCTCAAGTTGAAGAAAATAAAAATCGAATTCACGACAATTATATTCAAATTTTGCACCACAGGTAAGCCCTCGCGTATTTTGAGAGAAAACATTGTGTTGAACTCAACAAGTAAGAGCTCACTTTTCTTGTAAATTTTAATCTAATCATTGCGAATGTCATTTGAATTTTTTCGTATTTACAATGGTTTGTGAATACATTTGCATTCACGGATTTTTATGTGAATTTATTTGTATGATCAGGATAATTGTGAATACAATTGTATTTGTATGCACGCACGTGAATAAAAATAAGTGAAGTATGAATAAATTTGTATTTATATTCACGTGAAAATCACGATGTGAATAAATTCGTATTCGTGTTTATAAATAGAATTACGCCCAACTCCGATAATTTATTCCGAATATTTTCGTTTTTGAGACGAAGATTGGTTTGCTAGGCGTCAACCGCGACAAAAGAGGCGAGAACTGCCGGAAAATCGCAATTCTCGAACATTAATGGGCTATTTGAGCAAGAAGAAGGTGTGGTATATGGCCTTGGAATGGCACACTGAGTGTAAGTGAAGCTTTCGTCATATTTGTGCATATACCGTTCTTCAAACTTAAATGCGTTTTTGTCAAAATTATATTGTTCTATTTTTGGGGCAAGTTATTTCGAAAACTAATCAATCGATTTACTTCGAATTTGAACTACGCGTAGTGTATACTGGTGTCTATTAGGTATACTAGAATCAACTCGATATAAATATATAAACTCTTTTGAAAATGCATCATAATTCGTTAATTCATATCGAAGAATGTAATCGATCTTTGGTGCTGTCAGTCGTTTATTGCCCACCTAGACATTTAATGAAATCGAAGGATTATATTGAATATTTGGAAGCGCTAGGCTCTCGATTTAGTGCCGGACGAGACTACAGTGCAAAAAACGCACATTGGGGGGGGGGGGGGGGGGTCTCCGGCCAAACACAAGTAGAGGTAGAAGGCTGCTGAGAGCCATAACAACAAGAAATCTAGATCCTATTACCACTAGAAAGCCCACATACTGCCCAACTAATCGGCATCGAAATCTTTATATTTTTTAAAACGAAAAACTGTCAAATAATAGGCTAATTTCTCGATAGCAAGATATCGGCTCTCATACTGATTAATAATCTTTCGACACGTTTTGTTTCAGATAATATTTACGGCCACAACTGTGTACACCGTGAGAACACCTTCTTCTCGAAGACATTTTCAACCGTTAGAAAATGTAAAAAAAAAACGGAAATAAATGTTAAACCAATTATTTTTTGCTCTTCATGCGTGCTCTGATTTGACATAAAAAACATCAGGCTGATTAGCTTATTTTAACCATCGAAAAAAAAAAAAATTGCGGAAATCGGCTATTTTGCGACACGTTACACTGTGATTTTCCCTCAACGCAAAGAAAATATTATCGATGCACATCCTGTAACGAAAACTTGCCCGAGTTCATCGGCACTGCCTCGCCAGTCTCTCGGATTGTACTTCTGAACCGAGGATCGACGACGTTGATGGTGCCTTCGAAATTCAGGTTACCTGGCAGATGCTTTAACGAAACGTGCCTGGCATGTCGGCATCCAGAGCCGACGTCAAAAGCCGGGATACGAATGCATTTTTGTGACTGACCGTTGTCCGGTGTCTTTCCATGCAGCTTCGATACACTCGATGCCACCGAACATTCACAGGAAAACATTCATTTCCGCAGTAAAATTTGCGGGAAACTTATGCAAATATAGCGACTTCAATTAGAGGGCTTAACATCGTCATCCCATGTGACAGCTATTTTTTTGTCTCGCATTTTTGGGATTTTTTTAATGAACCATTAAACACACACTATCTTTGAATTTTTACCACCATTTATTAACATTTTTACAGTCCCTCAGAATTTTATCAATAAAAAATAAGGATTTAAATCGACTTTACACCGTTCGGAAGACACTCGCATGTAAAAAAAAAAGCTGGTTGACGGCTGCCATGATTCCGGAGCTTTTGCTTATCTGAAATTTGAAAAATCGAACGGCATTTTAATTTGTACACCTGAGGCTATCGCCGAAACTAGAGTAAAGTAAAAATATCAAATATTGCATTTTTGGTAAAAAATTATTTAGATGATCCATCTCCGAGATTTCAACAGTGCAGACCTACAATTTTTTGAGGACATTTTTTTAACTACAATTTTCGTCAATAAATAGTGACTTGAAGAAATATTTTTTAAAAAATGTATTTACTAAGTGTTACAACTTTTATATCAATATCTATAATATGAAGGTATCAAAGAAAATGCATGAAAATAACGTTTGTTAGCGTCGAAAGTGAGAAGACCGTTTGAGTTCCAAATTTCGTCATAGTTCTTCGACTGTTTCAGCTTGAAAAAAGCTATGGCAGAAATCAGAAAAATTATAGTTCAAGTGAGAGCTATAGATTTGCTGACTTTACCATAAAAATTTGAGAGAAATCCGTTCAATAGTTTTTGAGATATCATGGAAGCCGATTTGAAAAATGCACTTTTCAGAAGAACGCGTTTAAAAGTTCAAGTACGATTTACACAGAGAAAATGTTGACTCAGCATTAGTCTGCTACGTCGGATCCATATAACACGCCCGAATTTTTTGCAATATGTGCAAAAAATATCGATTTTTTGGACCTGTCACATGAGATGACCGCCTTAAATTGGATTTCAGAAAAATCACTGAAGGATTCAATACATATTTCGCATTTTTGATTGTGTACTTCAAAAGTTAAAAAAAGAAAGTCTTGTGAGGAGACTGTGTTGCCTGTCCATTTAATTTGTAACAAGTTTGTAACTTTTAAACTACCCTACCGTCATACGAGCGAACGCGGCATCTGCAAAAAAAATCGACAATGCGTTTCTGGTATTTTTGGAATCAGTACAACATTTCCCATCGTTCCCTTAATTGCCCCCTTCATCCATGTGGCGGCAGTATTGACCTATGAAGTTAACCTCTTTATTCGAAATTGGACCATACCGTTTTTATTCCCTCAAGCAATAGTGCGTTCTACGCGTACGCGGGTGATTTTCAGCAATGCTATGAATCTGTGCAAACTTTGTGCTCGATCCACTAAAACGTTAAAAGTTCGAACACTTTTAATTCGCAGTAGTTTTGCATGCGTTTGGTATTGCATGTTTCAATTTTTTGCGGCACAATTTATATTTATAGCTAAATTCATTTATTGCTAAATGTAGTCAAAATATGGTTGAGAACATCATACATTTCTCGCAGTGTGTGAAGCTTTGGTGAATTTTTTTATAGGACCTGCATTATCTTGATTTAGCCCTATACAAGGGAAAAAGAGTGGCAAATAAAAGATATGAATATAGAGGAACATACGAACGAAAACAAACTTTGTAGAGGGAATCAAATCCATGGAGTTCTTCTTTGCTTCCATATAATCTGTAATGTAAGTTTCGCGGATCCAGCTATTCTATTCGCATTGTATCTAACCTCCGTCTCTTTTCGCGATCTTTCTCTCTCACAAGTGGCGCAGCACACTGCTTTTCTCTCGCGTGGTCGGACTCTCTTCTCTCCGGTTGCCACAAAGTTTGCTCCCCTACTGCGATCACCACGTTGTGCTATCTCTCTCTCTCTCTCTCTCTCTCTCTCTCTCTCTCTCTCTCTCTCTCTCTCTCTCTCTCTCTCTCTCTCTCTTGGTAGTCTACTCTCTTGATAGTCAGTCCTCTTCTTATGTAAGCTCAGCACCAACGACAGGGGGTAATACGGCGTCTATTGCAAATTGTCGTCATTGTTGTTGCGTTCGCCGTCGTAGATGATGAACTTGGGCCGGTGCTCCACACGGCCGATCGAACGTTCACGATCGACCGCGTGACGTGGCACATCGACAAAGTATTAAATCGATCGAAACATCCACCAGGCCCTATGGAAATAGAACTTGAAAAAGTGTTGACAATAAATCGCTTATGACGGTCATTCCCATTGATTAAGATTTGCTATGATTCCGGAGGTTTTGCTCATCTGAAGTTAAAGAATCAAACGGCATATTAATTTGTGGACCTGAGGCTATCGCCTAAACTAGGGTAAAGTGAAAATATCGAAAATTGAGTTTTTTTTTTTCACGGTTTTAAAGGTTACGTTCCACGTTTCGTCATTTTTTCCGACTATTTTAGCTTTAAAAAAAGTATCGCAGATATGAGAAATATTCTAGTTCGGATGAACTATCAGAACTATAGATGTGTTGACTATACTATAAAAATTTGAGCGAAATCCGTGCAATAGTTTTTGAGATATCATGGAAGCGAATTTGAAAAAAAAATAGTTTTGAGAAAAATGCGTTGAAAAGTTCAAGTACGTTTTACATAAAGAAAATGTCGACTCAACATTATTCTGCTATGCCGGGTCCACATAACACACACACACACACACACACAGACATTTTTTTGCAATTTATGCATTTAAAAAATCGATTTTTTCAGCTGTCACGTGGCATGACCACCTTAAATGTGTTATATAGTTGAGATATCCATTATAGGAAATATGTAGAATATGCGTTCTTAATAAAAACTTCACTCGTCACATTACAGGAACTTAGTATTAAAAAATATAATATAATATCATTATCCGGAGATGCTGTCATCTTGAAGGTGTAATGACACCTTGTGCTTTTTGTCCATTTTTTGTATTGGCTTGAAAGTTTCCTTAACTCTCCAAAAATGATATCCAAAAGGTTTCGTGTGGGAGAACATATTTTGAGTCGTCAAAAAATTCGCTTTACCGAGTGAAGTGATGGTGCTGATTTGCAGGTTATTGAAACTTTAAAAGCGTTTTTCTAAAAACCATGTTCTTCGAGTCGGATGGTAAACAAGCGCCTTCAATTTCCAACCGATCGACGCCAAATTTTTACTGTAGCTTCCTAATAACATTTTTTCGCGAAGTACGTAGAATTTTGTCGATCAATTAAAATTCAACGATTTTATGACCGATTTTTGACCGATCTTTTGGAAGAAAAAAAAATCCTTCATATTGACGCCATTTTTGTAAAAATCAATAGTTCTCAAAAATCCTACGCACTTCACTAGATTGTGACATCTTTTTTCTAAATCTTTTTTGTTTTTTTCTTCTAGGTTGAAAATTGTGACTTGTTGCCAACGAAACGCAATTTGCTTTACGAAAACAGCTTTTCTCTTCTGCTTCCATGTGAAAAAGAAGCAGCTGAAGGTCATCGATTGCTGCGAGGCTTATGGCGACCATGCTCTATCAATCTCAACTTGTGACTACTGGTTTAGACGATTAAAAAATGGTGATTTTGACACGGAGGATAAGGAACGTGAAGGAAGGTCACAAACGTTTCAAAATGCAGTATTGGAGGCATTATTGAACGAAGAGGGTATTTTACTCTATGTGAGAAAAATACTAAGAATGTATAAATAAGGTATATCAAAATAAAATGTAAAATTCATTATTAAAAAATACTTTTTCTATCTGTTCAACGAACGTGTGAAACGGTAGCCGCCATAATGGATTCCGACGTGGCGTCATTGACATAGTAAACAAAGAAAGCGGTAGCCGTATTACTCTCTAACCTGTGAAAGAAAGCGTCGACAATTATATATTCTCGTTGTCATAGTCAATTGTCATAGTTAATCTGTACTTCAAACAAGAAAATTTGAGTTTTTTTCGGTCTATGACTTTGGATCTCTTCTCGCAAGTTTCAACCAAGTCTTTCTAATATTTATATCAATGGGCAATTTAATCCACAACTTTCCCGGTGTTTTTACACTGCTATTCTTACATTTAGGAACAAGACACCAATGATAGAAATTCTAACTCGCTTTTAACCAAAAAAATTAACGTATTCGCAATTGGCGCAGCGTCAATGTTTACTTTGCAAGTGAAGTCACGAACCGAACCAGTACATGGCGGCTAGCGTTTTCGCGCGAAAATTTCAAATGTACAATTTTGATGCACTTATGATTTCATATAATAAAAATTCTAGTTGTTTATAACCGCCAAAGGATCAAAGTGAGACATCTTTCAAAAAAGGGTGTAATATCCTATTGTTGAGAGCGATTCAACAAGCATTATTACCATCTTTGCCCAATGAAGCCTAAATTTTCACAAAAACAAATCCGTTAAAGCATACTTTTACCCCTAACTACTTTCAATACCAATAGTCAACTCGTTTGTTCGTTCCGTTTGTTTCGCGATCATTGGCTCGAGAATGACAAAGTAAAACAGAGTTACCAGAGCTATTGCTAGAATTTCTACCGCCGTTCAATCGTATCCGCCGCGACAATGATGACGGTATGCCAGAACACCAGTAGTGGAAAGAATGCGATAATAACTTTGTTGAAATTGTCGAAAAGTGTGGGAGTCTCTATTAACATTATTGTCACAATTAAACCGAGATTATAATATTAGGACGGTGAATAAGTTCCCGCTGTTTTCCAACAGATGGCGTTTCCGGAACGGCGTGCGTGTAGTTTAAGATGTTAACGCATTTATAGAGAGGTACTACAAGCAAGCTTCAAATTCATCGAGTCGTTTCGCCCAAGTGTTAACCACTTTTTTTTTACTAGTGTTGCACACGCAAGCCCTTTTGCATTGTTCTCAATTTTTAAAAACTTAACGATCTATGAGAAAACGGGGTTCGGAAATTTGTTAGGTTATGCTGGTCTTCTACATGCCCTAAAGGTAGTAGTACATCTATGCCCTAAGGGTAGTACTATGAAAATATTTAAATAGCCCGCTATTGCAATACCGAAAAAGATCGTCATACGGTAAAGTATAATTTCACATGTGATATTAGGACGTTGAATAAGTCCTCGCTGTTTTCAAACAGATGGCGTTACCAGAATCACCTGCGTGTGCTTTAAGATGGTAAGACATCTATGAAGAAGTACTATAAGCAAGCTTAAAATTCAGCGTATGTCATTTTGCCAAAGTGTAAACAACTTTTTCTTCGCAGTGTTAAAAATGTCAAATTTTGTGCCAAAAAAGGGGGTATTTGCGGGCAATTTTACTGCACTACTATATCCCAATAAAAATTTGCATCTGAAGTACACCGAATTCTTGTTGAGACTTAGGCGTGACCATGCTCTGTTGGAAACAACTTGCAGAGATTGGTTCAGGCGCTTCAAAAACAATGATTCTAATGTGTTGAATTGGAGGCATTACTTCACGAAGAATCATGCCAGACGCTAGCTGAACTTGCAGAATCATTAGGAGTCGATTACACAACAGTTTCGAAACGTTTGAAAGCATTAGGAATGATTCTTTTTAATAAAGCATTAACTTGCACGAAGAATCAGCGACAACTTATTCAACATTTCAATATTTATAATAAAAGCCGAGAAAGTCCACTGACCTACTGCCTCCAAGAACCAAGCGAGTTGCTACTCGCCATACGGCATCGATCTTCTGGTCCTCGACGTCGGTTTTGTGCGGCCCACCCTCCCTCCCGGACCCCTTCTCCACCCGTCCCCGCACCCCATGCTTATAGACGCGTATGTGTATTAGCGTAGGTGCACACACACACACACACACACACACACACACACACACACACACACACACACACACACACACACACACACACACACACACACACACACACACACACACCATTAATATGTGTATATACTACACTTACTATGAGGGAAGCGTACATTAAGAGGAAAATGGTGACAGAGGGAGAAACGAAGGGAGAGGGAGAAGAGGAAAATAGACGTACACTCGTACGTATACATCGGAAGAGAGGCCATAATCCGTTGAGAGCAGAGGGGAACGGGTTGGAGAGGGGCGAGGGAGAGTTCAGCAAACGCAGGACGTTTTCGGATTTGTAAAAGTATACAGTACGCGCATGCAACCGATATATCGTAACAGGATGGGTTTACCTGAGTCACGGAGGGCGTGCATTTACCTGGAAATTTTCGAGTATAGAAGACCGATATATACATACAGATCCGCGTCTGTAACCGAGGTATAATTGATCATGAGCCGAACGACAAAAAGTAAAACTTAACTTGTATAGACAAAAAGTAAACTTGACTTGTATAGATTTTGTTCAAATTTTAACCGGACATTGTTCATATGATTATGCATGTTTGAGTGAAATTATTCGGTCTAAATTGCAATGCAGACCCTGCAGTGTTAAAAGTTGCAATTTAAAAACCCATTATCGCCCGATCTAAATAGTCGACTGTTCTGAAATTTCACTCGAACATGCACAATGATATAAGCAATATCTGATTAAAATTTGAACAATTTATAGAAATTGAGAGCGCGCGCTCGTTCTACCTTAACGACTCGGACCGATTTTTTTTTCTGCCGTTAAAAATCGGATGCTTTTTATTGTTTCGTTTCTTTCAAGCTTGAATTATTCAAAGCAGTAAATTTGCAGGACCTTAGCACGCGTTATTGATGGAACGTTGTGTTTTAAGCTTGGATATGTGATAGGGAAAATCATAAGCAAAGCATATGATACAGAAGGCTTTAGATTTGTTGTGTCGGTGCTTTATGCGGGGACGAAACGTTTCGGAAAATGTCACTATCATTCGTTGCCCAATTTGTGGCATGATTATTGGGATGTTGAAATTAATCTTTTATTTCGAACAATCATTCCTAATGCTTTTAAACTTTTCGAAACTGGTGTGTGATGAACTCCCAATGATTCTGCAAGTTCAGCTAGCATCTGAAACACGAGTCGTCATTCGGGTCGTGTAAAAAAAAATCTTTAAAAAATCTACTGAAGCAATGACTCCAATTCAACACATAAAAATCATTATTTTCCAAGCGTCTGAACCAATTTTGCATGTTGTTGGCAACAGAGCATGGTCGCCGTAAGTCTCAACGAGAATTCTGTGTGCTTCAGCTGCTGATTTTTTTGAATCAAGTAATGCAGTAAAAAAAGCATCGGGCTCTGCAGAGCTTAACGATTTTATCTGCGCTAAATATTATTCCTTTTTGAGAAATGTCGGTTGAAAAATGTCAGCTATCTCTCACGCACTCATGTGTCACGTGGTACAGTTCTACTTTGCCTCAAGGTGTTACACGCCTTCGGCATTTGCAAACCCTTGATTTGTTTCATTGCTGATTATTCTCTGTATTTATATGCATCGCGGAAAAAATATTTATTCCAAAATGTCAATTGGAAACGATGCTAGGAGGGTGAATGTGATCGCGTGCGCGAAGGTACTGGCTCGGACGCAGGTAGCTTCAAACGCGTTTTCCTCGAAACTATATTTTTCGAGACAGTCTGCACGACAACTTGAACAGTTGTTAATCTTTTTTCAAGCTGTTCTTTTTTAATCTTCGAAAATGAATTCTCCACAGTTTGTCGGGGGATTATTTTAATTTGTTCGTTTAAAACATTTTTTATCAACATTTCAAGCGCCAAAGCTGACAGGAAAGCAAATATTTAAATTTAAACAACTTGTTTCTTTCTGAAAATGAAAGAATTGTCACGTTGGACCTTAACATTACCAGGTTCTTCTCCGATTTTTCAGATCCATCCATCCATCCATAGGGCCGTTATCATATGACGTTCAAATTTGCATCCTTTTTTTATTTCTTCATACCAATGAATAATGCATATTGATTGATGATTTTCTCGATTATTCATGATGTACCCATAAAACAAAAGTTCCAAAAACAGCATTCATCGGGCCAACCGAAGGGGTAACCCCTGGCCCGTCAATACCACGCAACGGCAGCGCGGCGAGGGTGAGGCATCCTTCGCAACGAAAAATCACGATCTCGTTGTTCACGAATCCAATGGTTGGGGGGTATCGTTCAAAGAATCGAAAGGACCTGCGTTTCTCCTCGGTGAACCGAATTCAGCGTGAAGAGGCGGTCGCAACGACTGCGCCAACGCCCTCACCAGTGTCCGGCGAGCGAATATACAGTATTTTGGCCCGTATACGGCTACGAGTGCAAGGTCGAGGCGAGAGAGGAAGCGAAATCGTCAGGACACCCGTTAGCTAAGAGAATGCATCATGAAGAGTCGTCAGGGGCAAGGGAGAGTACGATATACACACACACACACGCGCGGAAAGGAGCTAGAGAGGGGGAGGGGGAGAGAGAGAGTCAGAAAGACGGAGGTGCATATAGAAAATTAGCGAGCGAGTGAGCGAAAGCAGTAGAAGTGTCGAAAGAGCGAGAGAGATCGACTGAGGCAGTAAAGACTGCGAGTGGGAAAGAGAGCCAGTGGTAGTTCGTGATAAGGCGAAAGTAGCGAAACGAGACAGCGAGGTAAGCGAGAAAGAAAAGAGAGGGGAGAGAGAGAGAGAGAGAGAGAGAGGGTCGAGGTGGTTGAGCGCGACAGAGATCGCGATAAGGAAGGACCGGGAGAGCGCGAATATAAGTATTACAAGAGAGCGCGAGGTAGTGGAATACGAGCGGTGGAAAAGTGAGCGAGACGTAAAGCGATCTCGAGAGCGAGAGAAAAGATTGAACGGTAAAACGGTGGAATAGAGGAGCGCGGGAGGGGAGGGCCGAATCGCGCGAGCGCTCTCGAAGCCAGGTGGTCCGTCGGTGTAAATATCCATTATACATGTTCGTATACGCCGTGGGTGCGCGCTACACACGCTCTTTCCTACGTACACACTAAATCCATACCCGGCGACACACCGTACCCACCAACACTCCTTCGACTTGAGCAATATCGGTGAGTTTGCCGGCTCAACCGAGAGAAAGACAGAGGCGGATTGCGAAGCGAGCACCCGGGAGGGTCGGGGGGAAATTAAGAAGGGGAAAAAACTCAAGTTCTGTATGGTTGCTCCTCTACCTCCACGCCGCGCAAACGAGCTCGCTGTCTCTCTCTCTCTCTCTCTCTCTCTCTCTCTCTCTCTCTCTCTCTCTCTCTCTCTCTCTCGCTCGCTCTCTCTCTCGCTCCCTCGCCGCTCGCTCGTATAGGAACGATGCTCCGCGGCGGCGCCACTTTCGCGCTACCTCGGGGCGCCACTGGTTCATTCCGCCATCGGCAGCCGCGACGTACGGACGTCGACGCGACGCGAATCCTCGTTGCATTACCGCGGCTTCGTTAAACAGACACGATAAATAATACATTGTTGTTCGGGGGTGAGATCGAAACATCGGAGAAACGTAAGAAAAATAAGAAACACACAAGAGTTCTGGTGGAGTTTGCGATCGCGACTACGTATGCGGAGTGTACGCGCGATTAAGCGAATATTCGGAGCATAGTGCGCGCGCGGTCGGGGAGGGGATTTGCTCGTTTCTTTTCGTGTTTTTTTTTTCTACTACTTCTGAACGTGAAGCTCGCGCGCGGGCAGCGTTCCCGTACGACAAGCGTTCTCGTGCTTGAGTTCCGTGTGTTTCGTGCGAGTGCCTCGCGTACGGTTAGACCGTGTTTTTCTTTTTTCTCTCTTCTTTTATTCTCTCTCATTCGGCTGGCCGCGCGCCTCCGACTCTCGAGGCCACGTCCCGCGTGTTCAGTGCTGGCTGCTCATCGACGATAATGCACACGGGTAAATGTAACGTGAATAAAGCAGAGTGAAGAAATGAATAAATGCAGTGTGTCGGCGCGCTTCGTCTGTACGGATATTTTGTTTCTATCTGTTTTTCGTTTCGTCTACGTTGCACGGAGGAGAGTGACGCGTCGCGGGGGCCAAAAAATCGTGAAATCGCCTCTGGGCTGCGAACTCGGCTCAATTCTTCTCGACCGATAGCGGCTAGCGTCGATTCTCCAAAGCTCCCCTCCCTCTCTCGCGCTGTCTCTCTCACTCCCCGCCATTCCAATACTCGTTCTCACCGGTCGTGCGGTCGGAGGATACCGCTCACACGATGAAATCGACGAGGCGCTCCCCTTCGTAAAGTCGCCTGGAGTTTTTCTCCTTCGCCGGGTTTTCTTCGTTTTTTTTCTCTATCTCTCTCTGGCTCTTTCCTTCTCGAAAGCTCGCGCGCGGTTCTTCTCGTTCGGATAAAAGTTGGATTCGGCCGCGCGAGCCGGTAACCACGGGGCTCTCGGGCCTCGCGCGTCGGCCCTGTTCCTTGATCTTTATAGCTGACGCGTCCACCGGTGCTTCGGAGAGAAGGATACACGAGTATCGCGGGCGTGCGTGTGCATGAGCCTGCTGCGCGAAAGAGAGAGAGAGAGAGAGAGAGAGAGAGAGAGAAAGAGAGAGGCAACGCTCCGAGTGCTGTGCGAGGTTTCGCGTTGGGCGCAAGTGTACGCGTGTGTTGCGTGTGACGTTAGTGAGTGCAAAACGATCCGAGCTTATGAAAAACGCGAATGTGATTAGCGTTGAACTTGCACCAAGGTATACGTACGACTGAGAATAAATGAAACTTGTGTTTCCGTTTCGCTCTCGCCGTTAAAGATTTGTCAATCTGTGAAAAGAGAAAGAAGAAGAAACGACTCGAGTGCGCGTCGGCTGTGTCGCGGGCCTATGGGTAGGCACGCTTCATTGCAATATTTAATCCAAGCCTCTCCTGCGATCTTTGCTTCGGTTTATCCCGGTTCGCTTGGGGTTTCGGCTTCTGCCAATTGTTGTTTACCGCATGATATTTCACGCGCGTAATATTTCGAAAATATGTCAACTTTTTGGGTTTTTTTTTAATCTTCAAAATCGACGATACCACGTAGTTACTTTTCGTGAATACGGAGTCCTGAATTGACTCGATCTCGTACGAAGAACCGTGATCGGGAGAGGCGAATGTAATTTCAAATCCAGCGAAACTGTCGCGGGTCTTCGGTCATAGAGTGCACTCGAGTTCGCGATCCGCTCCCGGTGGGAGGCAGTGCACACGCGGACCCTTAAATTTTACGAAAGATAGGTTAGGTTCGCCCCTCGACGACGCGGAATGCAAAAAGAAAAATCGACATTTCACACACTTCCCGATTACCTAGAGCTCTGAAATTTTGCAAACATGCATCTGAAAGCGACGAAGCACGATTCAGCTTAAAAAAAAAAATCGATAACATTTTCAACTTTTCATCTCATCATCCATATAAAACCTCACCAACACATACAAACAAATTCGTAGCCGACTGTGTTTGCATGTCAAAAGTTTATATGCAGCAATTAGTCGTAGGTTCAATCCCAATTACAGTCTTTGTTATTTTTGACAAGCATTCCATGTTCCTAACGTACAAACTCGTAAACTACTGGTAAAATCAAATAAAGACTAAAAAGTATAAAATTATTTATATTGTCAAGACATATATGTAACCATGAATAAAAGCTTGGGGCCCTCAAAATTTAGCCATATAATCTTTGATTTAAATAAATAATCCCTTAACATATCAACTGTATTTAATTTACTGTAAAACAGCCTTGGATTTCTTAAATGAAAATTTCGAAACTAAGTATAAACGTGCAGTGATACTTTCTCTAATTACTAATGTGCCAAATTAAATACGGTTACTGAAACTAAATTGATCAAATTTATTTACATTTATTTAAAAAGTTGATCGACTCAAGTTTTTTAATTTATAGTCGCACTTGGTGAAAATGAATTATTTTCTACTTTTTGGTACATTAAATAAAAGCGTATTTTTTTTTCAAATGTTTTTTTTTACATATAAATTCTTAAATCTTCATCTTTCGGACTTTGACGCCTAGCCAATAACGCTGACCGAGTTTAGGGATAAGCTTTTTTCAATCAATCGTGAAATATTGACCAAAAACTTGGAATCGTGCTTACAAAAACAAGTTTTCCGCTTGTGAAAATGCAGATTGACATTGGAGAAACTCTTGTTTGCAAAGCTCGCTGCCGCTCGGGATTCTCGATTGTTTCCGTTGGCATTTTCTTGGCTGCTGTTCGGAGAGCGCACAGAGGGGCGGGGAGGTCCCACTCGGAGAGGTTAGGCAATCGATAAAAGACCACGTTAAGGACGTGTGGGAGATACAATCCCAGGCAAAAGTAGCCGAAATTTCGAATTCTCAAGTAGGAGCGTGACATGCGGAGCCTCGAATTGCCGGTTAAAAGTGTGCTTTTTTATCGTGAAGTTTGCATCGTTGGAACGCAACGAAAGTTTTTCTTTGCATTTTTTTCCATATTTTTATAAATAATTAATAAATATAATAATAAACACTATACTAATATTATATGTTATTAATAACATTATCATTTATATATATTATTATTATTATTATTATTATTATTATTATTATTATTATTATTATTATTATTATTCTAAATCCAATAATATAATAATAAAATAATAAAATAATAAAAAGGGCTTCTATAAAAAACGAC
The DNA here is from genome assembly GCA_964007375.1 of Ophion obscuratus. Classification (NCBI taxonomy): domain Eukaryota; kingdom Metazoa; phylum Arthropoda; class Insecta; order Hymenoptera; family Ichneumonidae; genus Ophion; species Ophion obscuratus. Next base: position 28,751,842 of record OZ023324.1, on the reverse strand, counting down.
CTTCGCTGAGAACAAATCTTAAAAAATGGTCGAAGGATTTTCGTAGGTAAAATTTACCCAAGAAAATAAAAGGAATTCGGAAATATAAATTTTCGTTGCGCTCTGACGATGCAAACTTCAAACTCCATTTTTTTGGGCGCCCACCCAATGTTTACGGCATTGTTGTTCAGTGATTATTCTTATTTCGTCATTTTTATTATTATTCGAACCCCTTTTTTGCAACTTGCGGTAATTCTATAATAAAAATGGGTACAAACGTCCGACTGCTTTTCGTAGCCCTACATCGGCCAAAACGAAATATTATCAATGAGAAAGAATTATTTTTCGTTGATATCAAGCGATGCTGAGTTCAAGATCATGGGAGCCGAACGAGGCAATGAGCTAAATTTCTGTACATTTGACAACAATACAATTACGATGACGGTGAAACTTGTGTCGCTGGAACGCAATGAAATATCATCTTATTTTATTTCCTGCTGTTGTTACTGTTGCAAATCATTCTTGACTATTGAGCTGGCTCTAATCGGACCTTTAAAAAGATTGGACCTTTTAGGCGCCTAAATCTGCCAAATTAAGGGAGTCATCCCACTTGACAGCAATTTTTTTCCGCTTTTGTGGGCATTATTTTTAACGAACCATTAAAAGACACGATCTTTGAATCGTCTTTACCACACATTAACGTTTTTACAGTCTCTCAGAAATTTATAGAACAAAACTAACGAGTTGAATTTTGCTCATCTGAAATTAAAAAATAAAACGGCGTTTTAATTTGTAGACCTGAGGCTGTCGCCGAAACTAGATCAAAGTAAAAATATCGAAAAATGCATTTTTGGGCACGATTTCAAAAATTCCAAATTTCGACATTTTTCTTCAACTATTTCAGCTTCAAAAATACTATGACGGATATCAGAAATATTCTGATTTGGGTGAGAACTATAGATGTGCTGACTATACCATACAAATTTCGGGAAATCCGTTCGATAGTTTTTGAAAAAACGTGGAAGTCAATTTAAAAAAAACCGGTTTTGAGAAAAACGCGTTTAAAGGTCCAAGTACGATTTACCCAAGGGAAATGTTTACTCACCTGCTATGTCGGGTCCGTGTAAAGCGCACAAATTTTTTGCAATTTGTGCAAAAAAAAATTTCGCTTTTTTGGCCCTGTCATGTGGGATGGCCGCCTTCATTTTTCATTGCATTCCATCACTATCCGAATCCATCGAAAAGTATCCAAGTTTGCATCGTTGGAACGTAACGAAAATTCTTCATTTTATTTCCTTACTTTCAGGGTAAGAAATATTTTTTGTCACTTTCAATTGCGGATAAACCGATATACATCTTGAATAATGGCTAAGGGGTTTTCTTAGCTAAAATCTGTGAAATCATATTGCAGCAAGTGAACAAAGAAATATGTTTTATTGCATTCCAACGATGGAAGCTTGAATCACGGTGTTGAATCAGTGATTGGGATGTAATGATTTTGTTCGTAGTTTTTACGCATTATGCAAACTTCAACGTCGTCCTCAATGCCATAAAATAGTTTATTATTCCAGGTATCCGATGGACAATTATTCAAGTATCCTAATATTACGGTCTTGAGGTTTGCACCAAAATCTTTTTTTTCGGATGATTTAGGCAACGAATGTCGACAAAACTTTCATAAACGTTTAAGTGATTCTTGTAGCCCAAAACTGCCAAAATATTTCGACGGTAACAAATTAATGTTTCCAAAAATGACGTCCGTTTGCATTCCAACGATGCAAACTTCAACCTAATCTAATATTCGACTTTTTCAATAGACACATAGCTTGCATTCCCTAATAACGATTTCTCAACCATGGTGTTGAAGTTTGCATAGTCGGAATGCAACGAAAGTTCTTTCTTCCATTTTCATTTCCTCATTCCTATTACAAGACCTTTTTTTTTCTTCATATTTATATACCAGAGCGCTAAATAAGTATCTTAAAAAATTATTGCGTCTTTTGTGGGTGAAATATGCGAAATTAAATTGAAGGAATTGAGAAATGTTCATTTTCATTGGATTCCAACGATGCGAACTTCTGCCTAAAATTCAACCAGCCCGAGACATGTTTTTCTTGAGTGTGTAGGCTGAGGGCAAATTAAGCGATGGATCCAATTTTCGTCATCACGGTGACAAACTCCCATAAATTCTCTAAGAAACATTTCACCTATTTTTCTCGAAGAAGGCTGCATAGTTCGACGGATATTCTTCCTTATTGCAAGTCGCAAATTCACGTCGATCGTTTCCGCCTCCCCCTCCCCTCAACCACAACCACCACACCCCTGGTGAGAGTTTATTATTCTAAACAACTTTTGTTTGAAACAATTTTTGATCGGGCTAATAATTATCGAGATACGGCGATTTTTAACTTTTCCACCCCTATTTCTTAGGGTTACGGCGAGTTGAGGGACAACATTCCATTGGCCAAAAATTCTAATTCTACGCTAAAAGTGCTGCGTTTTCGTCTCTTTTACTGGACTATTACTTGCCACATTTTTGTAGAATACACATCATCAAATGAAGTTGAAGTTTTCATCGTTGGAATTTGTATCTTTTTCTTTCATTTTTGATATGATTCGTAAAATAGGCAAAAACGTTCGAATGATTTTCATAGCCTACATCGACCGAAACGCAATTTTATAAATGAAGAATTCATTTTCGTCGCACTCCAGCGATGCAAATTTCATGATCATCAATACATTTTCGCATAAGACAAAAAATGGCATTGAAATTTGCGTCGTTGGAATGCAACGAAATTTTTTCTTGATTTTTTATTTCCCTATTTTTACTATTTTCTAAAACCTTTTTTTCGCTACTTTTGGTTATAAGTTTTAACGATTCTCAAAAATGTTTCGGAGACTTTCGTAGCCTTGATGTGCTTAAAAAAAATACGGGAATACGAAAGAAATATATTTTGGTTGCATTCAATGCAAACTTCAGTACCGTGAAAAAAGTGATGGGGTTATTTCGAACCCCACGGTGGCGAGTAAGGGCTAGTATCGATAAGGATGTTCCTCCTCGGTCACACCCGCGTATACGTGGCTGTTCGCGTGTGACGCGCTGCTGTGCGTGTGCTCTGTCGTATGTGGGAAAAACGGTGGTCGAGTGCGGTGGAAACGCGTCGCCGTCGTTGCGGGTTAGGTAAGAGCGAGGAGCCTCTGGGCAACGCGTAAAACCGAAGCATTTATAAAACCGTGACGACGACAACGACGATGAGAAACAATGACTGGCGTGTGTATACAGGCTGCATAGCGAGTCCGATAACTCACGAGAGCACAATTGAAAATATGATTTTCCGACCACGCGCTCTCCCGAGCTGCTGTGTACACTTCGGGGCACTTTAGTAACGATGAGCATTGTTAGAAAGTTATTGGGATGTTGAATAAGATCTCGCTGCTTTTTCGTGAAAATTAATGCTTGAGGGGTCTTTTCACTTTGCGCTAAAAAAAAGACTTTTTTTCATACGTTTATATTATAGATATTGATATAAAAGTCGTGACACTTAAAAAATACACTTTCGAAATACATTTAAAAAACAATTATTTATTCAAGTCACCATTTATAGACGAAAATGGTAGTTAAAAAATGTCTTAAAAAATTGTAGGTCTGCGCTGTTGATGAAATTTCGGAGATGGATCATCCGAAACAAAAAATCAAACGCTTTTAGATTCTGTATGTCGATGGCTGTAGCGCATATCATACAATTTTTTATATAAGCAAAAATAACACAATGGCGGACATTTTTCGAAAAAACAAAACGTTTTTTTCACCGTTTTTGGCAAAAAAAGTAAATATCAGAATTAAACAAAATCGTTGATATGGGCTACAGCTGCATTTGCAACGAATATGCGGTTAAAATTTCATAAGGATCGGTTCAGTAGTTTCGAAGGTTTTATCAACAAGCCGTCGAAAAACGTTGTTTCGAGAAAAACGCGTTTAAAGTTTGTTTGGTTTACAAAAATTCATGAAAAAAAAAAAAATTTAAATGTTTTTCGAAAGTGTATTTATCAAGTGTAACAACTTTTCTAGGACGTGAAAATCACGAATACAACACATCAAAATAATTATTATCTTTTTTGGCAGGAAATTTGACATGTTTAACACTGAAAAAAAAGTTTATTACACTTCGGCGAAATGACATACACTGAATTTCAAGCTTGCTTGTGGTACTTTTTTATAGATGCGTTACCCTGTTAAAGTACACGCACGCAGTTTTCTGGTAACGCCATCTGTTGGATAACTTCCTAATAATACCACACGATATCAAATACCAGTAAATGCAATAAAACACAAAAGCAATAATTTAGAAAAACGATGTTGAACTTGGCATCGTTGGAACGCAACGAAATTGTCTTTTTTTTCTACTATTGCTGTCAGTCGAAAAGTTTATTTTTTGCAAATTTGAGCTGCAGGACTTGGAAAAAATTTGACGAATCGTTTTCGTTATTTTAGCAGTCTAAAACTGCCAAAGTATTCGGATGATATCAAGTTAACGATTTAAAAAAAATCAATTTCCGTTGCATCTCAATGATGCAAACTTAAACACCATTCTAAAGAAGACTATGGCGAATCGCATCCTACAGCATACTCGTCGAAATAATTTCGAAATTATTCCGAAAACCAACAATAAAAAATGGAGATGAAGTATGCATCTTTGGAACGCAACGAAAACTCTCAATTTCTTTTTTTCATTATTATGCGAAATCATATTTTGCAGATTTGTTGTAGATCGTTAAATAAAAAATTTTAAAAAACGTTTGCGTAATTTTCGTAACTTAAATCTGCCACGGGAAATTTACGAAATAAACAAAAATCCATTTTCGTTGCATTCCAACGATAAAAACTTCAACGTCGTAATGTAAATTCAAACAACCGGCCCACAAGAAAGAGAGAACCAGGGATGTGCATTTCAAATAAATATATGATTTGCGGGTGGGGGGGGGGGGGGGGGGGGGGTAATTCAATATACTTGATCGTGTCTTAGTACACTTTCGGGAGCTTAATAAAATAGTAAGTGAGTCTTGTGTGCATGCATATACTTGTGTGTACGCAGGCAGTCATATATGTGTATGCATATATAATCACATACTGCGGTGCGTGCATTTTTCATTCGCTCGTGTGTACGTGTGTAATTACGCATGAGTTGGCGAGCGTGTAAAGGGTAAAACGTCCGACGTTTACCGTTAACGACCTGAATCGCATCTTCTCTCTCTCCCTCTCTCTCTCTCTCTGCCTCTCTCCTCCTCTCCCTCGTGGGTAACCCCGACGAATAATGCTCCCCCTTAACTTCCTCACAGGGATGTCAGACGTACCAACTTCTTCGTAAACATACTAGTTTTTAGGATCACGTTCATCTAGATGATTCTGTCCTTGTACGCAAAAATACCCAAGATTAGTGCAAAATATGATTTCATTTTTAAAAAAGTACTAGTTTTATTAGGTTGTGTTTTTTTATGAATATTTTAATAATTTGTTTTATTGGGCGATAAAAAAAACAACGATTATATTACTTACTCATTATTTCATATGGTTTACGAGAATAAATACCGCATCAAAATAAGTATTTGCATTTGAATATCCTCAATGAATAATATTAAATGAAAAACGAACATTTTATTACGATGTCATATGGTTATGACAAATAGACACGGAAAAAAATTAAGCTTGGTATAATGACAGTAAAAAACAGATTTGTGACAAGAATCTGTTTGTTTTGAGTTTTTTTTAACTTCCAAGTAAGACTTGTATAGGACTGTCATCAGTATGAAAATATTTTTCCGGAATATAAATGTATCTATTTTTGACGTTTTTTCTGTTGTTTGCTCAAGTTAACGAACTCTCGTTTCACATAAAAGTCTTCAATAAGAATCATTAATTACTTTTTCTTAATATACTTAACATTTTGCATCAGAAATGCGATATAATATCAAGAATAAATAATTTCTGTGACTTTTTTTTTCAAATCGCATGCAAAGGTTTCTTTTCGTTCGATGATTACTGCCCTGCAGTAACGGCGTAAGACGCTAAAATATAATTTTTTGATGCGGGGTGCGATTGTCGATATCGTTGGTATAGTAGCGGTGGAAAAAAAGGCAAGAAAAAAAGTGCAGCCAGTTCACGTGATGATACAGGCAGTTCTTGCCGTTTGGAAATCGATGTGCAGAAATGTCAAAAATACACAGAGGATACGGTAGAATAAAAATTGACCTATATCCGTGGTATTATATGCCAAGCACTGTGCATAAAATTCTCATCATGGTCACAGAATCGTAGATGATCGTTGTAATGCAACGAATTTTGTTCATTCATTTATTCATTTATCTTTATGCTTATGCAAATCCTGCCTTTTTTGCAAACTGAACTGCTGAATCTCTAATAAGTTTGCGTAAAAACGTTTCAGTAATTTTGACAACCAAAAAGACATTTAAACGATTGAAAAGCATTAATTTTCGTTGCATTCCAACGATGCACACTTCGACATCATAATCATAGACTCTTTGTAGCTTTCTATCGAGCAAATGGCTGAAGAAGCACAGGAATCATGTAATATATATATCAAAAGGTTTCGGAAAGAGTTTTACGAGAAAATGTGATCGCACAAAAAATCTTGAAGACGTTTTTCGTAGGCTTTTGGTATCGTCTGATCCGCTTATCTCCAGTTAACGTAAACTACCTTTCAAAAATAAGAAATCGTTATCTCCATACGCGGTTGAATTATTGGTTCCACCTTCAGTGCCCAAATTAAGTAGTGTTGCTTCCATAAAAAGGACCATAAAAACGCCAAAATGAGTTGCGCATTTGTGGCGCCATAAACATGAGTATGCATTGCAGCGATGGTATTAAAGTTTGCATCGTTGGTATGGAACGAAAATGAATTTTCAAACAATAAGTAAGACGATTAAAAAATCGTTTGGACATTTATTTGTATGTACATTAACAAAATTGTGCCCAAATTTCCTAAGAAAATATTAACAATTAAATTGGCTGTAATTGAGTGTACTTGATTTTGGCCACTCGGTTGATCTGAAATCAAGAAAACAAGGTTTTCCCCAAAATAGACATTGGCTAAAATTTGGTCGACCTCTTTTTTGTTATCGTCGTCCAATCCTTAAACAAAAAATATTGAATGCTTTCCTTTCGATTTTTCGAGTTGATAACCAATGAAAAAAATCTTAAGACGAAAAACGTCAGTCAAGACTAAACTACTATTACACTTAATCAGTTTCCAGAAAAACGCGGTTAAAGTTTTACTAGCAGTTGTATCGTTGTAATCATAAGTTTACCCTTAATCTGCGATTGCTGCATTATATGTTGGACTTTCTCCTTCAATTCGAACTACCTCAAGCGACGAACGAGTATTTCTTATCTTTCACAGTAGCCTAACCCCTTAATATCTTTATTACCTTTTTGTGTATTATGAAGCCGATTATTTTTTTGCAAATTCTAATTGCTGATCTCCGATCAAGCATAGTGAAAAATGCTTGAGGAATTTTCGTACCTGAAATCCGCTGAAAGAAAATTGGGCAAGTGGAACACAAACAATTTCATCGTACTCCGATTATGCAAACCCATTTGCAGCGCGTTGTAAGTCAATAGTGACAGAAGGGAGAGAGAGAGAGAGAGAGAGAGAGAGACGAATTTTCGAATTTTGCGCTAATACACTTGCATAACAATAGTTAATTCGCTTTGCGCGGCTTGTACAGAAACGACGTGAACGCGATTTTCGCGTGTCGCAAAGTTAACCCGGAACTACGTGTGTGCGAACGGCCATTCGTCCATTCCTTTCGGTCTTCCCTGACACAAACGTAGAACGAGAGAAGAGAGTCGTGGCTCGTTCGGCATCGTTCGTGCATGACCGCCGAGCAAGAAGAAAGAGAGAGAGAGAGAGAGAGAGAGAGAGAGAGAGAGAGAGAGAGAGAGAGAGAGAGAGAGAGAGATAGAGAGAGTGAGAGAGAGAGAGACGCTGCGTGCACGAGCCAACGGTTCCTTTGTCGGAGATATTCCGTGACGATGTGTGATATACATGCATTTGTATACATGTGTGTGTGTCCGTGTACGGGTATGCTTGAGTGTCTTTCGAGTATATTTCACATACCTGTGTGCAATATACCGAGCCAACTGCAAGAGAGAGATTTTGGATAATAAAAATAAAGAAAATTTAAAAATCTAGATTTTTCGTTACATCCCGACGATGCGAACTTTAGCACTATTCTTTATGGCACTTGACGAAAACACTATGTGAATCAAATTCTCCACCCATCTTGTCGCTCTGTCGCCTGTCTCGCTGCTAGGTACTGTTGCTGTCGCTCTGGCACTCGCTTCTGTAAATCAGGTTGGAGGATGCTGATTCAAATTCAACTTCCAAGTTTTCACAAGTACCCCTATATCTTTTTCGAGATGACGCGAGTGTATGTGTATGTATGTATATGTACATTTACATATGTACGACACTCAACCAAGTAAAGTAGCTAAGAACAGTGGAAAAAAGTAATAGGGTGCTTACTGTACTTTGGTCGCCATAGTGTGCACCCCTCCCCCTGCACACACACGCACACACACACACATTATTTTGCGCGATTTTTTTTTACGAAATACTATACTATATACTAAATGCTAACAATTTTTGCATACAGCATGCCAACATAAAAAATTGTTGCCTACAACGTGCCAACATTAAAAATATAGTACGCCCATTTGAACTACTAAGTATTTGACTATGGCAACGAAGAAAAAAAATATTGATTTCTTGGTTGCATTACCGAAAGCGCGCGCACACACACACACACACACACACACACACACACACACACACACACACACACACACACACACACACACACACAAATATATATGTATATATATACACACATATATCGTCTTGCGCGATTAAAAAAAAACTATGCTATATCCTAAGTACTAAATACTATACTAATTTTTTTACTATGGCAACGGAGACAAAATATTGATTTCTTTTTGCATTTCCCCCTGACACACGCGCACACGCACACACACACACACACACACACACACACACACACACACACACACACACACACACACACACCGAGGTGTGACTAATCGCGAGGACGACAGAGATGGCGGACATTCGGAGAGAGCGCAGTTGAGGCCAAGCAACTATAGCACCGGGAGCGTGCACTGCTCCGTTTTGCCTGGCGCTGCTGCGGCACAGAGAAGAAGGACGGAAACCATCGGAACTCTGCGTTTTTCCATCCTTCTCTTTCTTTTCGTACCTCTTCGGGGTGCCCGCGTCGTTCTTGGTTGGTTCGTTGCTTGCTTGCTCGCTCGCTCGCTCGCTCGCTCTCTCTCTTATTCACTGCTTGTGTCTCGAGAATGGCCGGGGAAACCACCGCGAGAAACGAGAATTGTGCGACGCCCTCTTGCCCTGCTTCACTCTCTTTCTCGCTCGCTCGGCCATCGCTGCTCGCAGACAACTCGCACAGTATATTGTAGTACGGCCTCGCTTCGGATTATACGGAAAGAGAGAGAGAGAGAGGGAGGGAGGGAGGGAGCGACGCCTGACGATCCACGATCGTCGCTCCATCGTCATTATTACGGTGCTAATGGAAGGAAAATGAAAAAGTTGCTTATATCGAGGCTCTCGTTAAAGATTCCTCGGTGACTAACGATAATCGGGTAGAAAATAAATGGGCGATGAAGGATTTTTCACTGTGATCGAAACAATAGATTTTTCGTTTTGTTTTCTTTACGTTACATGCTGTAAGGGCCTGCATCTACCTGCAGGGCCGAAAAAAGGATAAAGTTCCGAAAAACCCATAGCGCTGATTAATTTGAAATTTCGTGTACCCATGTATATTGACTCGCTGATCATGAATGTGATAGTGAAAATACAGGCAAGTTTTATTTTCAAGGTGAAAAAACACTAAAACCGATTTTTTTAAAGGTTATTTTATTTTAATAAATGTTCATCTTGGAGAAAAATGTTTCCTACAAAAGATGTAGCGTAAAAAAAGATTGATGTTTTTTGTTCTATACAGATTTTGTCTAAAACCGTCCTGTTTCGAGAAAAATGGGATAATGCTTCGATAAGTACATTTTGCTAAACTCCATTAGTTTCGATATTATCTACTTACGCACTGTACCGCGGGAAGGTTGGAGTTGAGTCTTTAAAGTGCAGCTCAGTCTTTAAACCCAAACAAAAAAAGGAAAAAATAAATGAATTCAATACAAAAAAAGCCAAAAATAGACCTGCACTTTAGAGACTAAACACCAACACTAAAAAATGGCATTATTGTGTCAATTTTTGCATACAGCATGCCGTCAATAAACATTTTTGCATACAACGTGCCAACATTCAAAATTGCGGACGAATTTCATTAAGGATCTTCCTACCTTAGTCGCTAAAAAAGGCTATTTGCGCGAATTTCTTGATAAGTTCATATTATAGATATTGATATAAAAGTCGTTACACTGTCGGAATACATTTTTTTTTAAATTTTCATTTATTTAAGTCACTATTTATAGACGAAAATGGTCGTTAAACAAATGTCCTGAAAAAATTGTAGGTCTGCGCGGTTGATTAAGGAGGTACGGTGATTGGAGCGAGTCCAAGATAAAAGCCCGATTTTTTTAAATAACATTATCGAGAGCTTCGTCCATGCGTATGCGGAGTTTCCGCGAGATTTACCGTACAGTTTCCGAGTTATTAATTGTTAAAGTTGGTCAATTAGTCACACGTAGACGACAAAATGTGCCTGTCCTCTCATATATCGATTTTTTTGTGCTACTTGGAGCCAAGACACGCGTAAAAAAAACTGACGGTTGCGTTCGTTGGTTCGTTGTGATCAATAAGGCAACTTGAATTGGAAAGCTCACCGCAGAAATAAGCAATAAATTTAGAAATAAAGTCGCGAAAAACTGAAGTATTCGGCGAGAGAGACGTCTCGTGACGTAACCGCAGCCATCTTGCTCGAAGTGTGGCAACGCCGGATACCCGCGCAAATTTGATTCTTCTATCGGATATTTTCAACGCGAATTAAAAATATGGTTGTGTGAAGCCGTACGTTTTTTAATCGATTATAAAAGGCCTTTCGTCGATGTTTACTCAAAGTTCTTTTATGTATAGCTAAGGCATCTCAATCTTTCTGGCGACATGCATACAACGCATTTACATGTAAATTCAGCATGGAAAAATCGTCATATAAAATGAACGTTCGTTTTTATATCTGCAAATATTGTGAAAATTAGGAAAGGGAAAAATAACATAACAATCGATGAAATATGTTTTGACTTCGGACAGATTGGACATTGGATATTGAGGTTAACGTCAACGCGACGTTTTTCATTTGCATTCGCAATATCATCTTTTCACTCTCTAATTCTTGTCCGACAGAATCTACCTTTGTCTCTAAACTGGACTTCAGGTACAATCCTGTTACTCTCTTGATAAACTTCTACAGTACTTATTTTCATTCTCCATGTTTACCGGCTACCAAAAATAATAAGCCGAGCGCGTGGGACCGATGACAGCTATCGTAAATGCAACGATGCTAAACGTCGACGATATGGCGTACTACTGAAGTCGAGTAGTAGATTATTATGTTGGTTTTCATATTATAAAAATAATAAGTAGCTTGAAATTCAATACTTAAAAAATATTTCTCGAAATATAGGCCACACACATATGTCTAAAACGTAGCGGTATTATGGCGAAAAATAGACTCTTAGTTTACTAGCGTGGTCATCACCGTACCTCCTTAAATCTCGGAGACGGATCATCCGAAACAAAAAATCAAACGGTTCTAAATTCAGTATATTAATGGCTATAGCGCATTTCATACGATTTTCGATATATTCAAAAATAAGAAAATAGCGGACATTTGCGAAAAAACAAAAAGATCATGTTTTTTTCACCGTGTTTGGCAAAAAAATAGCAAATATCAAAATTTGAAGAAAAAAATCCTTAATATGAGCTATAGATAAAGTTGTAAAGAATATGTGGTTAAAATTTTATAAGGATCGGTTCGGTAGTTTCGAAGATTTTATCAACAAGCCGTCAAAAAACATTTCGAGAAAAAAGCGTTTAAGGTTTGTTTGGGTTACGTAAATACATGAAAAATTATTTTTTAATGTATTTCGAAAGTGTTTTTATTAAGCGTAACAACTTTTTATCAATATCGATAATATAAACCTATTTTAAAAAATCATGAAAATAACCTTTTTAAGCGTCTAAAGTGTCAAGACCCCTTAATGATGCGTCCAATTGCTTCCTCCAAAAAAACCCAAAGTAAGAAGTCCAAATAACAATTTCTATGCGTTGCTCGATCGTGTAATTCTCCATGACTAAACCTCAATATTTCCTGATGCCAGTTGTCAAAGATTAGTACTCTATGTTCGGCGCGCAATTAAAAATGTCAAGTAATTTTGAGACACCCTTTATTTGCAACTCGCCTCGGCATCGTACCAAATGCACCTTTTTCCAGATCCTGAAGTATGATTCGAAGCTTTAAAAGGGAAACGCCTTTAGTGACAATACCGTGACGGTTTTTCTCTCGACAATTTGCGTGGACAAACAACGCCGACGAGACTTCCTATTTTTGCATCAACATGTGCGCGAATGTGCGTGTATACGAGCGAACGTATTTACATTTGGAACGTTCGAGCTTATATCGTAAGGCGGGCATTTCCGGAAAGGTTTTTTTTTTTACGATGTCAACACATTTTCTTGTTTGACATGGGGATGCTTGAAACAGAAACAATGTCATTTGCGACGAAAAATGCTTCAATACTTTTTAACAATACTTTTCCACACACTTGAAAAATTCGTGTTATTATCCGAAAATAGCTGCGCGCATTTTTCTGGCTGCGTGCGTTCTTCGAGAAACAAGTGTCAAAATAACACAACAGTGGGGAGAAAAACTCAAGCATAGAAAAAACTTTAACGCCTCATCGGGATTCTATTCGAAAAAAGGAAGGATTGAAAAAAAAAAATGGTTACACAATTTGCGAGTCAGCCCCGTTAATATGATCCCATCATCATCCCATGTGACAGCTATTTTTTCCGCTTACGGAATTTGTATTTACGAACCATTAAAACACACTATCTTCGATTTTTGAACGCATTTATTAACATTTTTACAGTCCCTCAGAATTTTATTAAACAAAAATAACGAGTTGGGGTTGTGGGATGACCGCCTTAAGGAGCCTGAATGATAAAGTCCGAAAAATCGTTTTTTTTTTTAATTTGCTTCAATCGATGTATAAACTATCCAAGAATATATATTCTTGGATAGTTTATAGATCGATTTAAGCAAATTTAATTTATTTATATTTACAAAGTTACAGAGGCCAATGGTAAATATTTTCGAAAATACAAGGCCAAAAGCAGAGAAGCGATTGATGAAAACTTTGAAGCGCGGTATACCCAGTTCTCATTTTCACGATTTTTCCAAATTGGCGGGCGTGATAGCAAAAAAACTAAACGACCTATTGAATCAAACCAAAGTTTATTTTCTCTAGTGTGAAAATCTCTTCTAAGTGAATTGAAAAAGTCTTTTAAAATATTTTTTATAGCAGGTTAAAGCGGTTTTTTTTAACACATTTTTTGTTCAAATCCGAGAAAAGTTATAATTTCACGATTTTTTCAGCTTTTTCTTAATTTACCCAGAAGTAAAATATATGAAAGTTGAACATTTCATTGGTTCATTTGGTTCATTCAAGAATTGCGAGCTGCATCTTTCCCGCCGATTGGGGACTGCAGTGGCAGGACACACATCTAATAGGCTGATAAAACTGCAGTCACTTATTGTTTCATGCTGAACTTTTTTTTTATACATTTCAAATATACATGAAAAGATACCCCAATGTTTATTGGGCTCACTTATTTTTTCCCTTCTGAAAAAATTGCCGAAAAAACGTTTTTTTGACCTTCTAATTCAGGCTCCCGCCTTAACGCAAGTCATGTTTCGAATGCGCAAAAAGAAAATTAAATATTACCTTTCACTGCCTTCACAATATACTAGATCGTCGCTTGATGCGTGTCTTCAATGTTTATGGTTCCGCTTTACGTGCCAAACCGATTGTTTAGTCTTCGAAGAATTTGCAATGTCAGCCGAAAGCTGACGAGTGGTTCGACATGCTTTCAAAAAATCCGCAAGCGTCCGGTCGCGTCGAATACTACCGGGCAGCCCGTGAACATGTAAATATATTGCGGCGCATAAAAAAAATCAACTCTTACCCCCTTGCACAATTCATTGTGTATATAAAAAAATATTCATTTCAAACTTGAGGTCTCTAACTCGAACCTACCGTTCGAAAACTTGAGCTATCTCTCTCCCACTCATATGTCACGTGGTAGAGCCTACTTCTACTTCGTCTTGGAGGGGCAAAAGATGGATTTTGTGCATCCTATCTCTTAATATATATGCATAGCTGTATAGAGATAAATACATATAGCTATATGTAAATAACTTGCGGGAGCGACCTTGACGAATTTGACAAGTGCCCAAAGATGAAGATGAAGTTTGTCCCGATCGAAAGTGATTTCTTTCTACAGAGTATTTAAAATGAGTACCTCCCGTTCTCTAAGGTTATTTATCGCGCGCAATTACGTTTTGACCTCGCGAATCGATGTTCGCGAAGCTTTGTAGGCTTCGACTCACCCAATAGGCACCTATATGGTGTGAAACGGATACGCGTGTCGGAGTGATAGCGTCAGCGCCTCGGAGTGAGAGAGAGGGCCGGATCGAGAATTTTTAATGTGGGCGCTAATCCGAAGAACGTTTCGAACTGTCGCCAAAAACGATCGTGCCAGAAATGCGATTCACGCAGGAGAATTTGTAACTGACGATTAGGACAAACTTTGTCGATCAGATCTCAAAGATGTATGGAAGTTTTGAAAAAATGCTGCCATGGCGATTAAGGGGTCTTCTCACTTTAGACGCTAAATAGAGGCTATTTTCATGATTTTTTTGATAGGTTTATATTATAGATATTGATATCAAAGTTGTTACACTTAATAAATAAGCTCTCGAAATAGATTTGAAAAAAAAAAAAAAAATTTAAGTCACTTTTTATAGACGAAAATGGTAGTTAAAAAAATGTCAGAAAAAATTGTAGATCTGCGCTGTTGATGAATAAAAATTAATCCATTTCGAAAGCGTATTTATTAAGTGTAACAACTTTTATATCCATATCTATAAAATAAACCTATCAAATAAATTCATGAACATAGCCTTTTTTAGCGTCTAAAGTGAGAAGACCCCTCAAAGTCGGATGCATTATAAGCTGGTTAGTTCTAAGCCGGTATGCTGAATTTGAATGTAATTTTAGTACGCATTGTGGAAATGCAAATACTGTTTTCTAATTGCTCAAGTTTTCTTTTGCAGATTTTAGCCATACGAATCCCTCAATCGTCTTTTAAGCTCCTTATTTGCAGACCTACGATCGAGATTCGATTAAAAAAAATGCATTCGTTGCATTTCAATGATGGAAACTTCAACACGATAAAGTTAGGGATCGATACGCAAACTCGTTGAATTATAACACCTTTAATATGTGATAAGTGGACACGCGTTCTTATTGATGAGATTGAAGTTTGAATGGTTGGAGTGCAACGAAAATGAATTTTTTACCTTCTCAAATTTATTCCAGCAGATTTTAGCAATCGAAATCCCTCAGCCATTTTTTGACATGCTTATTGGCAGATCCGCAACTGAAATTTGCAAAAATGGTTTCATATCATAATAAAAATGAGGAAATAAAAATATGTGTGTAGATTTTGGTTACATTTCAATGATACAAACTTCCGTACCATTCTGATGGAACGTTTCTTCACTCTCAGATCTAATTAGGAGTATAGGAAATACAGATATTATAAAAAATGTAATTACCTATTGAAAGTTGCAGGATTATCCATTCATAACAGAATACTCTATGTACACACACACACACACACATACACATATTGGGAGTACAAATAACTCTCCGCCGTTTGACAAAAGATGGACCCACCAGGAGGTTATGGTCTTGCCAGATGTCCAACCTTACGACATGACGTTTTACATCTGACAATTTCAACCATAACCTCTTGGTGAGGCCATCTTTTGTCAAACGGCGGAGACTTATTTCTACTCCCTATATATATATATATATATATATATATATATATCAGAATTTCTCATTTCGGCTAATTCTGTCAGGACGTCTCCCACACGTCCTTGATCGAATTTCCAAAATTCGTTCATTTCTCGACATTGCACGAGAGTCTATAAATCGAATTCCGATGAAAATTCGCATAGCCAATTTCGAACTAGGAGCCCTTGGACAATAGTCCTATACAGGCAGCCTCGTTAGAACGATGTAAAAAAAAAACGAATGAATCGTTTTTCGCGGCGATCAACCGCGAAGGACACTTGCGAGGCCTCGAATTTCGAATAGATCGAATAGACGCAGTGAAGTGTGTGCGCGCATGCGTGCGCACATTATGTGGCATTTCATTTCGAATCAAAAGCAATGGGTATTCTCAAAATGATTCACCGAGAGCAGTTAAAAATTAATTCGTGACTACATTATAACATGATGATTTAAAAACAAAGCGCCAGTAATGGGATTAGGGTTAACGGGTGATACAATCCTAGGGAACAGTAACGAAAACCATGGTATTGAAGTTTGCATCGTTGGAATGCAACGTAAATGTTTGTTTCTATTGCCCAACTTTTGTTAGCCCATTTAGGCTACAAATATCATGGTAATGTTTTTGAAGATCCTTATCAGGATTCATAACGTAAACCGGCAAAAGAAAAGTTTAGAGACAGTAATAAAAATGAAGAAATGATAGAACGAAGAAGGATTTTCGTTGCATTCCCGGGATGCAAACTTCAACAACAACGAAAACTAAAAAAAAATGGAATGTATGTCCGAGATGAAAAGTAAAATCAGTCGTAATTGGCAATCTTCGAATGAAGGCTCAAATTACGAGTTTAATTTTTTTCATCCTAATTTTACTTGTAAATGTTGATATTTGACTTCATTCGGCCAAAACTCCCGACACCGTATACGCAGCGCCGTATTACAGCCGCAACTTTAGAGCTGCTTAATTATTTGCACCGTTGCCATAAAGTTCCTGCACGACTTAGACCTGAGTAGACGGGCAGAAAAGTGACTATATTAGCACAACTTTTTTTCTCGGCAAATAATTGCTTCATTCAAAACCTCTTTTTTTGTTTTGTTAAAAAGAGCATTTATTCTAGTGTATTCGTCGTTTCTTTATATAGAAACAGATCAACGTGAAATATTATTCATTGGCGTCAGCGAAAACCCCGGTTTTGGAAACGTATTTTGCGGTGTTCTTTATTTACTTCTCGCTCCAAGTTTTTTAAGTCATTTTTTTTAATTCAAATTGACAATGCATTTTACAATCATTCGAAAAGCTTGTTTTACAAATTCTGATCGCACCTAATTAGACAAAGCATCCAAGGACATCGTGTCCAAATATCGCCGACAACGTTTTTGAACACCATGTTTTTGAAAAAAAAAAAACGCGTTTAAAGTTTGGACAGAGATTTTGAATATCATTAATCGTTTATAATGCCGTTACATATAACGGCATTATAAACAGCTCGTTTTATCATCAGCTCGTTTTATGAAAAACACTCAAGAGGCTTGAAAGTTTCGTCCTAACCCAAAATCCGTACTGGTAAACTACGAAAGTCCTTGGACCATTTTTCATGATAGTTATTTACCAATCTGTAATCGTGGCTTTTACGCATATGGAAAACAGGGAAAACAGGGAATTTTGCAAATTCTCTTGAATTTTTCCAGAATTTACTTTTTGCATGAATTAGAAAAGATGAAACCGTCTTGAAAAAAAACTAAAGAGTATGAAAAATGTTATATTTTTATATCTGATGAAGTATAATATAGAAAATTTAAAAAAAGAGGATTTCAACAATTGAAAAATTCAAATATTAAAATTTCAAAAACTGATTTACTCCAAAGCTCTATACATTTGCATTCGATTTGTCGATGCACAACCACACAATTATAATTGTAGATAAGTGTTTATATTTATTAACACCGACATAAAAGTTTCCTTTTATAATAAAGACCAGATTCTATATTCGTTTTTAATATCTTTTTTACTTTAGAGTGTTGAAATTATTTGTTGAAATTCTGTTCTTTTTTAATTTTATTTTACCATTGAATATTTTCATATATTTTTTCTTAAAAAAATTATGTTCTTTATCCCCAACCTCCCTGGATTATTTGCAAAGTCTGTGTGGGAAGCCTGAAAACGTCATGGCGTTGAAGTTTGCATCGTTGACATGCAACGAAAATCCTCCTGTTATTCTCTTAATTTCTTTTATTAATTTTTTATTTCGTTTATCAAGAAATGAGAAAACTAAGCATATATTTCCTCAATGAATAAACATAAATAAGAATATATATTGATTTAATTTATTTTCTCAACTTAACTTTATCCTTAATTTTTTACTTATTCATTGAGAAATGAAGAAATTCAATTTTTTTAAATTTCTTAATAAATTAATAAAATATATATTAATTTATTGTGTATGTATTTACGGAAAATCGAATTCTATTTACAAATTCTTGATTTTTTCATCTCTTAATAAATCAATTTTAAAAATAAAGAGAAAATTTTCGTTGCATTTCAACGATAGAAGATTCAACACCATATTCTTCTGATACATCGAGCAAGCCCCGGATACCGTGATATGCTAATCGTCGGCCTTTTTCCTTGCTAAATTGATTCTCCACCGAATGTTTTCCAAGTCAGGGAATACCCGAGTCAATAATGCGTTACAACCGCGGCAATATAAATCTACAAAAACAAGTTTTCTATAATTATACAAATAAGGAAATAAAAATATAAAAAAGAACATTCATTGCAGTCCAACGGTGTGAACTTCAGCACCCTCATACCCGACAGTAAAGGATCCCATAAGGGCGTATGCAAAACTACTGAAAATTAAAAGTGTCCCTATTCATCAACAGGCTGATGGGTCGATCCCAAATGACGCATATAGTCCCAAAACAAACTAAACAATAATACATCCACTTTCTATCGCCACAGTAGCATGTCCCTACAATTCCCATACATTCTTAAACCCCATAAAATTGTCGCATGGAGTCCAGACTCGTCTGTACGCTCCGCTGCCTGCATGGTGAGTAACAAACAAAAAGCCCACAACCGATGCTTCCTCGAATGAGCTGAAAAGCGAACTACGAAATTTCGAGATGACGAAACGCGATACTTTTCTGCCCGACGGTTCTATCTGCCCAAGGGTCGTGAGTGGTGGTAGGGACGGTGGCGTGGGGGGGGGGGGGGGGGGGGGTACTTCCAACTTTCGATCTGCCTCTCGCGCGAGGCGCTCTCCGTCTAAGAACGACGTTGGCGCAAGAGAGTGAGTAGGCGCAATAGTTGGCGCTGATGGTAGACATAGAGAAGGCGCGCGTCCGCGTTAAAAATGTCAGCTACGCGTTTTCGGCACGTTACGCGTTCTTCTCCATTACTCCTCGTGCACACGTAGGTTATGATGCATACGTAAGAGACGTTGGTTCTCGCGATCCCGAGAGCGAGGCAACGTTCACCGGCAGAGAGATTATCTTTTTTCTTTCTCCGGTGGCGCGCGGTGCTGTCCCTTTCCTGTGAATTTTTTGCTCCCCGTCGGTTTTTTTTTGTTGTTCGGACTGAAACTCGTTTGGTACGATGGAGTTTCGAGGACAGGGCCGAGGAGAGGACCAAGCGGCGCGAGGCTCGCGCGTTTCGCTCGCCGCGGCGGCTCCGAATCCTCTCTCGGAGCCCACGGTGGTGCTGCCGCTGTGGACTCGCTCTACCTCGATAGATATCGATCCCCCCCCACGACCCTGTAGTGGCGATGTGTAACGCCCAACCGAGGACGATGTGTGCATTTGTACGTGTGCGTGCATGCAGATATATATTAATATACACATCGGAAAACTATATACGAACACTTTTCGTTTTCTTCTCTCTCTCTGGTCTCTCTCTCTCTCTCTCTCTCTCTCTCTCTCTCTCTCTCTCTCTCTCTCTCTCTGTCCCTCGTGCCTTCCCCCGCTTCGCTTCGCTTCGTTCTCCTTGTTTCCATAGAGAATCTGAGAGTGAGAAAGAGAGAAAATTGCTGCCGCCGACGCCGCCGCAAGAGGGATGTCGAGGCGTCGTGTCATTCGTCGCGACTATCCTCTCTACCGTTCTCGCTCCATCTTTCTTTTCATCACTTTTTGCTTCCTCGTGGAGGAGCTTTCTTTTGCTGTAACATTTTTTTCGAGATTTCCATGGAAACGTGTTCAGGATGTTCCAAATCGGCAGAGAATAGCATTTTGAAAAATGTCTGCGTCCCTGTGTATGTATTTTGCATCGACTTTAACAGTTTTTTTTATGTTTGTCTACCGTGGGATTTATGGCTCAAACGAGTGAAGTGAAAATCGGCTTCGTCGGTCAATTCTTTTTCGATCGATCAATTATATTTCGAGCCCAAAGTTTCTGACATGAGAAAGGCAATTTTTAAGTATCGACCATGGAAGAAGCTTCGTGAGCGAAATAAAGTAGCGAGGAAGCAATTTTTTCTTGCTTTTTTCAAAGCCGGAATTGTATATCCAAACAATGCATATGTGCATACGTTTGGACAACGTGAGGAACTACATCAACAAACAAACACCACATTTTGTCTCTGAAGAAACTGATAATACGTCATTGTTTTCGCCACCCACAATATTTTTGGCGCACCAACAACCTCGCTGTCGAAACTTTATTCCACATCGGCGAAACACGCGTGTTCTCATAATTTTTTCTTCACATTGTCCAACGAAAACCATTACGTTTTCGAAGCCCGAAGGAGTAATTGTGAATTTTGTTTTCTCTACTTCCGAGGCCCCGTTGCTAATGCGGCTCGCATATTTTTTTACATTTATTCGCAAGTTTGTCCGTATTATGCACACTTCGCAAGTCCGTTATGCTCGGCATACGCCCGCGTGTGCGAGAGTGCTCTCAGAGTACGAAAATTTCCATCTCTCTCTCTCTCTCTCTCTCTCTCTCTCTCTCTCTCTCTCTCTCTCTCTCTCTCTCGTCTTGTACTATATATATATATAACCAGAACGTCCCTATACATATATATAAGGACGTGCTGGCGTGCTCCCGAAATAATCGTCGACGTGCGTATCGATCCTACAGGGCGAGTAGCACAGTCGTGAGAGAGAGCGAGAGAGAGAGAGAGAGAGAGAGAGAGAGAGAGAGAGAGAGAGAGAGAGAGAGAGAGAGAGAGAGAGAGAGGGAGAGAACGAGATATACATCATACACTCCGAAATATATATATGTTGTGTGTGTGTGTGTGTGTGCATGTGTGAGAGAGAGAATGTGTGTGCGCGCGCGCTCATACATATAAATCGTAACCCGTACAAAGAGAGAAAGAGAGATAGAGAGTAGCGAGAGAACGAGAGGCGAGTATAAATTCACGCGGCGACCGCGATGGCAACGCCGACACTCGCTTATTGCTGGGTTCTCCGGCCACGCTGTGTACTGCCGGTAGGCAGGCAGGCAGGCAGGCAGGCAGACGCACAGAAAGCATCACGAATGCCCACTTAAAATCCCGGCTTCGCGTAGAGCATTCGAGTCAGTCAGTTATAACGTTGCCGAGAAACGAGAACGTTCCGCGAGGTGACGAGACGGCGACGGAAATACAGATACAGAAATACGTTCACGAATAACGTACGCCCGTATGTATGATCTACATGCATATCCGTATGCGTTTAACACGAGTGTGCATCGGTCGGTAAAGAGAATGCGACACGAGGAGGCACAAGACCCGAATGAGAGAGTCAAAAGAGGATACGTGAAAAAAGTGTCGATCGATCGAAAAATAAATTAATCAATAAAATATTCAGTTCGCTTGTCGCTGACAATCGAAATATTTTCGCGATCGATCGTTAAAAAGTGCGGCAGTGCGATCGAAGATTCATATCGAAATAGTTTTTTTCCTTTCTTTCGTCAAACAGGTGTGTCAACGAGGGTCAAAATTCACGAGTATAATTGTAGGCGAAGTGCGCGTGGATAGACGCGAGCGAGCGAGTGCAACGATAAATCGTCGGATGTGCTGTTGAAGGAGAATTAAAAAAAATTGGAATAAAATAAAAACGTCGTTAACGAAGGACTCGTGAATGCTTGTTGGTTTCATTTAGTTTGTAAAATCGAAGCATATACATATATGTATATCGATGTAAAAAAATGGGAGAATAATAACGCGTGGTGCAAACGGTGCGAACGAAGCAAGAGTCAAGTTCCAGCGAAAGGAATCGTAACAAACGTATCAACGATCGTAAATAATAACGAAATAGAGCGGTAGGACGCGAGCAGTGGAGGTGGACGAGATTCTACCTACCACTACGAGGAACGAAGCAACCAACCATCGAGCCTGAAGGATCGACCAATCGTTGCGAGGTGAGCCTCTTTCTTCCTAGGGGTCACATCCTTTTACATGCTTTCCGACAATCTTTCTTCGAAACCCAACGCGTCATTGTTCGTGTGTACTGTCGTGGCGCATCGCGAGATTATCGCGCGCGCCCGTTACTTTCTCTTATTTACTGTTTTATTTTGCAACATTGTTTTTCACGGCCAACTGTTCTTCCTCGCGTTTTTTTTCGACGAGAACGCTTTTTGGGCTTCTGGGGATTAAAAAGATTATTAATCAGCATGAAAGCCGCGATCTTGCTATAGAGGTTTCTTAAAAATCTACCAAGGTTAAATAAAATGTTCAAAAAAATATATGAAGGTTTCAAAAAAGAAAACTTTCCACGTTTTTTCTCGGGAATTTGTTTTGAAGGGAAAAAACAAGTGAGCCCAGTAATCATCGAGGGATCTTTTCATGTATATTTAAAATGTGTTAAAAAAAAGGTTTCAACATGAAACAATAAATGAGTGCAGATTTATCAGCCTATTCCATGTGCGTCTTGCCACTGCAGTCCCCAATTGGTGAGAAAGATGCAGCTCGTAAATCTTGACTGAAACAAACTAAAAACAATAAAATTTTCCAATGATGAAAACAAGTATCTGCTAAAAATAATACAACACGTATTCTCCATCCCAGTGTCTACCGCCCAGGCCGAAAGGATTTTTTTCTTGTGTACAAATACGTGGACGAAAAACCGAAACAAGTTAGATATTGACACTGTAAAAGCGGATCTACGAATAAAATCGAACTTCAACATGCAGTGTAAGGAATTTTATAATTTTATTACAGAAAACGAAGAAGCTCTTAAGGCAGCAAAAAGTAATACCAAGTTTACTGTGAAAAAAGTAATTTTGTATTTGTTTTTATGATGGGTATTTTTTTACTTTTGTTCATCATTGAATAATTAAGTACTTACTATTGTCTTCAATGAATTGCTACGATACGTTGCGTATTGAAATTGATCTTTTTATTGATAAATGTCGCTACAGATACCATAACAGAGCGTTTTGTTAAAAACAACATGATGTCCCTTATTTTCATCCTTTGTCATTCATTTTATCTTATCAAATTCTCTGAAATACGAAACAGGAGCTGGCACCCCGACCTATACCACACCACATTTTTTCGTCACTACACATCATTGTTGTTTTTTTTTTACTATTCTACAATTCTAGACATAATTTACAAGGTACTGAGTCACAGCTGATACGTGTACACCACACACACATCATGATCTTGAAATTTACATCTTTGGAACGCAAAGAAAATGAATTATTTCCAATTGAATTTTTTTTACCTATTCGGCCTACGAAAAGCACTGGGATGCTTTCACGTATTCTCATTAGAAATTAACGTTTAAAAATTGAAAAAAAAAAAAAGAAGAATTTTGGCAATAATAAAAACAAATGAATACAAGAAAAAGAAAGAGTCGTTGCATATCAACGTCATCACCCATCCATGTATATAGCCAACTTTCGACCTGCATTTAAAAATGTCTAGGGCCTCGGCCAAAGATAACGTGGAAAATGTCATCTTTGACATTTGTATCTTTGTATACGAATTGTATCTTTGGATACAAATTGTATCTTTAAAATGCAACGACACAATTGCTTTCTTCACTTTTCATCGTGTTATTTTGATTGTAATTATTATCAAAAGTCTTTTTTTGCAAATTGCAATCACAAATCTTTATTGAGAATACGTAAAAGTATTCCAGAGATGTCCATAGCTTGAATCACCGAAATATAATCAATCATAAATTATTTTCTTTGCCTTCCAACGAGGCAAACTTCAGGATCACGGTAAAGAGTGGTATTGAAGTTTGCGTAGTTGGAACGCAACGAGAATCCGCCTTTATTTTAGTCATTTCTTTATTCTGTTTACTACAGGATGTCTCAAAATGACCTGACATTTTAATTTATTAATAAAACGTATTATTTTACTTGAAAAGTACGAATATTTTTATTTCAATGTGAGGTACAAACACGGACGTTATGTGTGGAACACAATATCCGATAAATGGCCGCCTCGTCGCTGTTTGCAAACGTTCACTCTTTTGACCACTGAAACAAAAAAATTCGTTCATCCAACCAACATTGAGTTGGTTTAACAAAACGTATCTTTAAATACGTTCAACTTTATTTTTGATTGGCATAACAAACGTTTTGTTAATCTAACTGATAGTTTTAGTGGCGTGAACTGTAGCTTATTTAGCGTGCCTGAGCAACTGTTAAAACAAGAAAATTTCGAGACAATAAAATGCATTTCGCACATTCAACTATTTCCTTTTCTCAGTGACGAAATTTGCAATAACATTTTGGCATAATTGCGGCCTAATTTTATGAATGGTGCGTCCAATCGCTTCCTCGAGTTCCGGAATGGTCTGTGGATCATTGGCATACACTATTTCTTTCAGAAAAGCCCAAAGAAACAAGTCCAATGGCGTCAAATCGCACGATCTTGGTGGCCAATTGACATCGCCTCGGCGCGAGATAACACCACCATGAAACTTCGTCTCCAATAACTGCATTGTTTTGCCCGCAGTGTGGCAGGTTGCGCCATCTTGTTGAAAGGATTTGTTTTCCAGGTCCATGCCGTTTATGCCATTTATCGGATATTGCGTTGTTCCACACGTAACCTTCATGCTTGTATCTTATATTGAAATATAAATATCCGTACTTTTCAAATAAATAATACGTTTGATTGATCAATTAAAATGTCAGGTCATTTTGAGACACCATTTATCTAAACGCTTGTTGTGCAGGTTTAGGTTATGGATCCTCAATAAGGAGCTGCGAAAATATTTCCGTCATACATATAGTCCAAATGACCAAAATAGTTTTCGCCTTGTGAAAAATGAACTGAGCGAGAAATATGAGGCATTCTGTACTCTCAAAGTTTACTCGGGAGAAATTATTTCCACCATCAAAATTGAAACAATGAAATGTTGCCCTCAAAGTAAAATAAATATATATACATATACACAAGTTGTCCTGTTATCAATGGATAATCCTGCAACTGTTGGTAGGTCAGATTATGTCCTACTATACGCTGGAATTTCAGTGTAGTAAAAATCCCACGGTTTATGAGATTTTGAGCTTTATGTTATTTAAAAAAAAAAATCATCTGCTTTTGGTTTTTCGCATGCTATTTCTACAAATGATACGAATTGACAATAAAGAAGCAACTTTTTCAAGTTATTGGCACGACATGCGTAGTACTTTTTTTTTCACACCGCAGGCTATCAAAATCAGATGTTCGAATTGATTTATATGAAAATTCTGCATACGATCTTTTTACGCAAAGTTTCCTTCACATTTACCTAAGGTTGAAAAGAAGACTTTTCTAGATAAAACAAATAACCAACAATATTTTAAAAGAAATCGGGTCAGAAAAGGTTATCGTTTGTAGAAATGGCATGCGAAAAACGAAAAGTAGATGATTTTTATTTCGAAAAATGTGGGATTTTTACTAAACTGAAATTCCAGCATATAGGAGGACATGATCTGGTCTATCGACGGTTGCAGGATTATCCCTTCATAAGAGGTCACCCTATATATATGAACACATGTATACCTATGTAGTGGGTATGTGCGCGAATAATGTGACGATAAACGAACGGAATTTCCGTTGGCTCTCCAACAACTCTGTGCACATACGAGGATGCGGTCGCTCTCGGTTTGTTTTTTTTTTCCCGTCTCCTGGTACGGTAGTTTGGTAGAACTGTTCTACGAGCTTACCCAGCTATGACGTTCCACGAATAAAACTCTTCATTATGCTAATGGCCGCGAGCTCGCGTTCTCGTCGACGTTGTCGTCGCCGTCGTCGGCGTCGTCGTCGTCGTCGTCGGCGTCGTCGCGAACGATCGCTTCGCGCGGCGGGGATACTAATTAGCGGAAAAACTTTGGCGGAAGAGCCGCGCGCGGCCTCGGTACGTATCTATCGCGGTGAAAAAAAGGAATAGAAAAGTGAAATAAAGGGAAAAAATGGCGCCGTGGAGAGCGGCTCTTGGTTTTAGCGCGAGTCTTGCCTCGATCGCCCATTTCAGTTTTAGTGATAATACGAAATTATTCGCGCGGTTGAACAAATTGACCAATCGGGGCGGACTTGCTCAAAATTCTCGTGCTTTACTGACGCTTGGATGAAATATCACTTTTCTTTGTCTTTTGTCACGATGTTTTTTCTCTCGTTTTTATTTGGTCTTTCTTCCAGTCGGTTGAGCTGAGTAATTGCTTTTCTCTATTTTGGAAATTATTTTCAACTCTGTAGATGAATGAAAATTCAACTCTCTTGAATTATCGCCTGTCGAAACCGCATAGTAAATCACAAAATCATTAATATCCGTATTGGAGATAAAAATTATAAAAATATGACTAATACGAAAAAAATAGAGAGAAAAATGGGCCCACGATGAGACTAGTCTTAAAAATCATAGAATGGCTCACTCTATTTTGGGGTTAAAAAAAAAACGTCGGTCATCTTTAACAAAAATAGTTTTCCCTTTAAAGCAAAAAAAAAAAACGTTAGCATTTATATTTGATAATTCTTCCATATTTTTTAACAAAAGTATTTTTCAGAATGAAAAAAATATATATCGACATTTGTCGATATTTCAATTAGTTCCGGAGTTATCAGCATTTAGACCTAAAAGTGAAGACATCAAAATCGAAAAATTGGTGTGGATATTCCTTTCATGGGGGTACCCATCGTCCATGATCCCGGCAAATCGCCGGGGTCACGGGCTAGATGAAGTGACGTGAAATGCCTCATATATATGTATAGACACACACATATACGTGGCAGGAAAATTATTTCTTAGTGTTGTTCCGTTCAAACCACAAAAATTGTTCACAGTGTTTTTGGACAAGAATTTTCAGCTCCCGCTAATTAAATTTTCACATTTTCGATATTTGAAAAAATGTAATTTATGTACGGGAGAATGCAATTGCCTACGATAAAACCAATCAACAATTGCGATTCGAAGTGACCGCACCAATATTCGATGCTCGGTAATTATTTGATCGTCTTATCAATTATGTATGCTCCATCCTCATCGGTCGAAACGAGTCGTAACGAAATGAATAAATTTCTGCTGTTTCCTACTATTCATTACCGTCGAATTGTTGCGGGTTACACACGGACGAACGATACGTTGTTGCAGTTTGCATCGTTGTAATGCAACGAAGATTCCTTTTAATCTTCTTATTGCCGTATTTTCATTATCATCCAATAATATTTTTTTTTCATCATTACCCTGAAGATTTATAATAAGGATCCTGAAAAGAGATTAAGCGATTTTTAAGGCCTGAAATTGTAAAAAAAAATGGTGCCACGTAACTTTTCTTGCGTTCTAACGATGCAAAATTGAATATCATCGAACGATCCAACCTTACTTGCCTCCGAGACAAATTTTTATAGTCGAATCTTCCGATCCCGAGTTTCGTCGATGGAGAAAAAATGTACGACGTAAAAATGCACGTGAAATGACGTTATCGCAGAAAAATAAATAAAAAAGAACGACAGCGATACATTAACGGGCAAAGCACATTCATGGGACGGAATATGACCGACCATGTAATTTATTTCAAACCGCAAAGTTTTGAGTCTGAGTTCGCCCGTGTTCGTGACGGTTGGGGGGTAACTTTGAGGTTGAAAAAACTCGCGGTCGTGCCTGCGTGTGTATATATTTACCCCCCCCCCCCCCCCCCCACGCTCCCCACACTAATATAATAATAATAATAATAATAATAATAATAATAGAAATTATTATTTCAAAATAATCTTCAAATAATAATTATAAGAATAAATAAACTTTATTGTAATTATAAACAATTATTCACACTTATAGATGATTACAAATGATTCGTAGGTATTCGCAATTGATCATGATGCGCAATTCACTTTTTACTGTATGTTTTCCGGGGACTTGAAAGACATCATTACTATTTTATTCATTGTATTTATAATTATTTATTCATATTGCATATTTATAATTTTCAATTTTTTTATTTTAACGAGGTCTCGGCTAATTCCTGAATTGCAACGTAAACCCTTGCGGATTTTCACGTATAACCCTTCCTTTCCTCGAGTAACGGCCATGCATAGCACTGCATTGTCAGTGTACCGCCAGAGCCGAACCCCGACCGCCCATCCACCAGTGTCGATGGTATTATATATTCTCTATTAATATATTATTTGTATTATTATATATTATAAATCAATATATTCATTATATTATTATATATTATATATTTATTCAATATATACTGTTTTTTATAATTAATTTTTAATAAATGTTATATAGTATATTATAGGGAAATAATATTATCGATTCACAGTTGAAAAATGACAGATAAAATCCCATCTTCGTGGATAGAGAGTACGCGGCGTGTTCGTCAGTTGGGTCGATCAGTGGGGTATTCGTCATTAGGGTGAACGTTTCTTTTTTTATTGCTTGGCGTCAAGACGCTGCCGCCGCGTCTCTTGATATAGTATATTATAATAATATATTATATATTTATTATTCGCGAGGGCGTCTGGACGGTGTGTGCGTGTGTGTGTGTGTGTTATAACGACGGTATATAAATATATTATACATATATTATTATTATTGCTCTTATTAATATTGAATTGATATATCGAATAAGATAATATATAAACAGGTTATTTTCAAACGTCGTTTAAAAAAACATGGTCCGTGTATCTTTTGTTCGATGTGAGTATGTGTGCGTGTTGGAGTGGCCATTTATCAGAACATAGTTTCTGTTTCGATTTGTCTGCCAGTAATTGAGCTACGCAAGCGATTTAGCCAATAGATGCCGCTTAAAGCGCGCACCTAAAACCCGATGAAAATTCGTCTTATTTCGTTCAAAATCTTTGTGGGCCCGTTTTGATCAAATTTGACAAGTTCACGAATATACAGGAATTGCCGATTTGACATAAAATACAGGATATGTAGAACCGTAAATAAATTTGTGGAGAAAAGGTAGCGGCGAGTTGGCTTCCACTGTGCTCGAGGAGAAAACAGCGAAAGAGAGAGAGAGACGCAGAAAGCAAGAGAGAGCGAGAGAGAGAGAGAGAGACCGGAAGCTCTTCGCGTTCGCATCGATCGCTGCCCCGGTCCGGGCAAAACGCAACGATATACGCAACCTCGCAGTGCGCCTCTCTCTTTTCCCTATCTGCGTTGCTCTCTCTCTCTCTCTCTCTCTCTCTCTCTCTCTCTCTCTCTCTCTCTCTCTCTTTCTCTCTCTCTCTTTCTCTCTCTCTCTCTCTCTCTCTCTCTCTCTCTCTCTCTCTCTCTCTCTCTCTCTCTCTCTCTCTCTCTCTCTCTCCCTCTCAGCCCCCTCGTCTTTATATAGTTTTTTTTCTCCCTCGCTCCATCTCTTTCGAACTCTCGGGTGTCCGTTGCCGTGGCAAGAGCCCAACACACGAAATACGTACCTATGTGTAGACTGCTTACACTTTTCCTCTCGGACCCCTTCGCTTCCCTTGCACCTTAATGTATGTACCAACTCTACGAGAACAGGACAGACACGCACGCACGCACGCACGCATGCACACACACACGCGCGCGTACGACGACGTCAAGGTGCTGTGTATAAGATGTTGTGCACGTTACCTATGCGACTATGCTCGAACGTAGGTCGACGTTGAAACGTAAGCTTCGGGACGTGTAATCGGACTGCGACCCATTGCAAGCCGATCAATCATCGTTGCAAACGTATTTGGCACTTGTCGCGAAATCCGTGCAAATTATCGAATAATTAAACGTCGCTGCGTTGCGAAAAGAAGTTGATCAACTTTGCAAGGTGAAGTACGAAAAAGAGGATAGTTAGTTTTGTATGAATTGTTCGATCGAAAGAAAGGGACACGTGGAAATAGATATGCACATGCATGTGTGTATATTTGTTAATCTTGCAACTGTCGATAGGTCAGATAATGTCCTATTATATACTGGAATTTTCGTTTAATTAATGTCCCGTGCTTTTCGAGATGTTGGGCTTTATGTTATTTTTGGAAAGAATATCATCTGCTTTTGGTTTTTCGCATGCCATTTCTACGCATGATACGAATCGACAATAACTAAGCCACTTTTTTTTATGTAATTGGCGCGCGATATACGTAGTACATTTTTTTTACACCGCATGCTATCAAAGTCAGATGTTCGAATTGGTTTGTATGAAAATTCTGCATAAGATCTTTTTCACAAAGTTTCCTTAACATTGAAGGTCATAAGGAAGACTTTTCTAGATAGAACGAATAACCAAGAGTATTTAAAAAACCGGGTCAAAAGAAGTTATCATTTGTAGCAATTGCATGCGAAAAGCCAAAAGCAGATGATTTTTATCTCGAAGACCGTGGGACTTGTACCAAACTGAAATTGCAGCATATAGTAGGACGTGATCTGACTTATCAACAGTTACGCGATTGTCCATTCATAACAGGATAACCTGTGTGTGTGTGTGTGTGTACACATGCGAATACCAATTTTTACATTCACTAGTTGACATTCGCGCCAAAGTTATTCTCAGGCGGACAGCATTCTTAAGAACGAACGACAATTTTTTAGCCCCATCGATTTTTATATTCGGCTCGGTCTATCTATTCCGAGCTTGTTATTTTCTGGACATGATAAATTACAAGTTGTAAAACTCAGTAAGTAACCAAAAATACCGCATCTTGAATATATCTATGTATTTAATGCGCGGTATTTTTTTTTGTCACTTATTGAGTTATATAAAATGTATTATTGCATTTGGTTTGCACGAGAAATTTGCTCTTTACATTTACAAAAGACTCACGAGCTAAGGACAATTTGCGACTGTGAAAAGTTTTTTTTTCCTCTAATTTTTCATATTCTTCTCACACAAAATACAGCTATTCGAATAAAGTCTTTTTCATTTCCGACACTTTTGTCACGCTTTATCTTTATGTGGCTAATGGAACAACAATTCACTTTTATTACCCGTCTTGCACCCTGAAACAGCTGAATTTCGAGTAATTTGCCCTTTTTTTTAAATTTTCTCCATCGTTATCGATGTATTTTGACCAAGTTTACTATACCAGTAGAGCTTCTGCCTTAGGCCGCGAGAGGTGCCACGACTTTCGGGTATCGCGAATTACGAACACGAATAGTCATCAATTTTCGTTCGTGTTTCCCCCCTCGTCGAGCTGCGTACACGTTGTTCCGGGCCTCTAAGGTTACGCGACCCCCGTAGCTCGAGTTCGAGAAACGTACGAGGGCGTGCCGATCGCCCCTCGAATCTTGATCCAACTCTTTCACAATGGCGAACTTGTAGCGCACGAAGCACCCAAGTTTCCATGTTCCGTACGCTTGGTAAAAGAAATGTGTCAAACGAGCTCGAGCGATGCGGCGCTGCTGTCGCGAGCCTACGTCTCTCACGTGAAATACGATTTCCGCTGTTGACTTCGTACGTTGTATGCTTGCGACAAACTCAAAAAACGGATGTACACGGGTCGATGGGGTTTCCTCCGAAACGATCTGTGGGATCCCCGATGGCCTTGGGCTACTAGTCATTGCTCTATTTAGAGGAGGAACAAAACAGCGAGTAAAAAATGCAAACCAAGTCGCAGGGATTTTTGTCCCGTCGAATCACCGTTTTACTCGAGGCGCTACGATACCATCGGTGGGGGGAGCGTACGAAGAGCCGCACAAAGAGGAGACGCCGAATACTCTACAGCTATACAAGCGACACGCAGGGTGGGACAGCTTCGCGGCAGGTTCCCTCTATACTATTCGCGTAGTCAAAAGTTTACACGGCAAAGTATCCCACTGCTCTCTGACGTTATACGTAGGCTTCCATTATCCAAACTTGAACGTTGATGCACCCAAGCTTAATTTATAACGCCTCGGGCAACGACCGGAATATCTTAAAATTTCATCGTAATATTGAAATTCGAGAGAAACAATTCCACAACAAGTCCAATACGAATTAAGAACCTGAATAGTGGTCGATCTTTACATTGGTCTCGAGAGCCCCAGCGACTTTTCAACGTCAAATCTTCACTTCGATACTATATTCCGCAATTGCGCTCCCCATTTCGCCTTTGCCTCTCGCTATGCTGCCTCACTGATATTCGAGCCTTAGAAGTTTCGTTGCTTCGTACACGTCACTGCGGCAAGGTCAGCGAAGCGTCCAACAACGCGGAGAAACGAGAGAAGGATCGGCGCGGCACATCGGGTCTCTTTCAAATGACGAAGCAGGGGAGCGGCAGAGCGTGTTGGCGGAGAGAGCAGCGAGAGACTCAATCGAAGAGAGCGAGAGAGAGAGAGAGAGAGAGAGAGAGAGAGAGAGAGAGAGAGAGAGAGAACAAAACAACGTTGCGAGATGAAGCGAGAATCTTCCTCTCTTTCGTCTCTACTCCCTACCTCGTCCGCGATCTCGCGTGCGCACACGCTTTCTCTCTCTCTCCCTCTCTCTCTCTCTTTCCCCCCTCTCTCTCTCTCTCTCTTTCCCCCCTCTCTCTCTCTCTCTCTCTCTCTCTCTCTCTCTCCGCTCGGTTCTTCGTTCTGTAATCTGTACGGCACAACGGTTCGCAATTGGACCGCGGGGTGGAGAGTGCAGGCGGGAAAGAGGTAGACTAGAGACTGAGAGAGAAAGAGAAAGAGAAAAAAGACGAGCATGGACGACGTAGATAGCGGGGAATGGGGAGCGAAGAGACGAGACCGTGGAGCGCGGGCGGGGCGGGGGAAGAGGGGCATAAAGCCCTGGCACTCGTGAAAACGACGGGAGCGCAAGAGGACCGAAGGTGGTCGGGATAGGAGGAGAGAAGCAGCATCGAGTGAGACACGAATCTACAGGAGAGGCTCGCGAGGGAGAAGACCGCGCAACCGAGCGAGCGAGAGATAGAGAAAAGCAGCAACGAGAAAACCGACGCCGAGTAGCGAGCCCGAACGATCGTAGACTGTGAAGAGTGCGAAGGAGAGAAGGAGAAACAAGGATGGTTGGGCAGGAGGGAGCGAAGCGCAGCGGCAGAGGAGAGGCATTTTACGGAGTGAGAGAAAAAGAGGACTTTGGCGCTTCGAGAGAGAAAGAGAGAGAGAGAGAGAGAGAGAGAGCCGCGTTGGACTCCAGCCGGGGAGAAATGCGCGACGGAGGGCGGAGGAGAATCGCCACGGTGAAGGAAACAGCGTGTCCAGGACGTTAGCCCGGCCAACAAATATATTCTCCCTGTATCGTCGATTTTTTGTTTTTTTTTAAATATCGCTCGCATCGTTGCTGACGGGCGAGAGACGATTATCGTCTCGCTTTGAGGGGAGCGAAAATAGGCCGAGAAATGGGATAAAATTCAAATGGCATTGGTGAAGGAACAGAAAATACATTTTTAAACGTTTATTTTTATTTAAAATTTGTTTTCAACGGATCGAAAATACCCCGAGAAAGGAGTCGTCACGATGTACACGGTTGTGACCGGAAATATATGAAACAAAATTTATAAAAATATTATTAATCAGTATGACAGCCGCTATTTCGCTATGGAGGTTTTCTTAAAATCAAAATTAACAAAATGGCAGCTGTTTGAAAAAAGTATCGAATTGAACCTATTTTTTTGACAGTTTTTCGTTAAGAAAAATATGGAGATAAAAAAAGCTTCCATAGCAAGATAAAGAATGGCGTGTAAAATGTTGTGTCAAAATTTGAAACGAATAGCTTGGAAACTCTTCCTTTGAGAGTGTAGACCGTTTTGGAAAACGACATTTCGAGAAAAACGCGTTTAAGTTTTCGCGTGCGGAATTTCCG
The DNA here is from genome assembly GCA_964007375.1 of Ophion obscuratus. Classification (NCBI taxonomy): domain Eukaryota; kingdom Metazoa; phylum Arthropoda; class Insecta; order Hymenoptera; family Ichneumonidae; genus Ophion; species Ophion obscuratus. Next base: position 28,717,601 of record OZ023324.1, on the reverse strand, counting down.
TATAAATTGTCCACTTACAATCAATCGGCGATGCCAGGTCCGTGTTTACAACAGTCTATACTATCGGATAATGCGAAGAAAAAAAACCGATTTTTTTGAATATTTTACACTGTTATGCCTAAAAAATTACTGGCGCCGTAGAAGGACTTCTCGAGTTCGGCTTTTTCTGTGGCAACAATCGTGAAACTTGGATTTTTTTCCACCCTCGCTTCTTTTGTCGATAATTGCGAAATCAATTTTGGGATGCTTGGAAGAGACTGTATGAACATAACTCGAAAAAAAGAAAAAAAAATCGTGATTTTTCGATAGCCAGATCCAGATTGACCGAGCGCGCCTCGCGAGGCCTGCTCGGTTGGTCTGGACCCGGCTGACGCCTAGTCCCCTTAACCCTCCAGTGACTGGACGTGCCATCGTTTGCACGTTTACATTTAGACGCTTTCGCAAAATCGTCAGTCGATGATAATGCACGCGATTTGTCGGCCTCGGTCCGCTCACCTCTCCTATGTAGACATGCAGCCATCAAGATTTCCCGCTACGATTCTTACCGTTGAACATTCAACATCCATACGTCCCACCAAATTTATCGGTGTATTTTGACCAAGTTTACTGTACCAGTGTAGAGCTTCTGGCTCAGGCCACGAGAGGCGCTAAGACCTTTGGCTATTGCGAATTGACCAATCTCGTACGTCCCGCGTCTGCTCGATTGTGAATTCTTCACGAAAAAAGTTACGGGAGAGTAGAAAGTCCACATCTAGTCAGTTTTATGCTCTCTTGCGCGCGAAACAATTGCTATTTGTCATTTTTCTCGCGGGTCCTGGTTTTCCTCTTTGCGAACGGGGTTCTGGCATGCACGAATACCGGGCCCCGCGTGCGAATCCTCGGTCCGTTCTCATTCTCCGCGGTTGTAACGTGCGCGGGGAGCAGCGAGAGAGAAAGAGAAAGAAAGAGACGAGCGACGCGCGGCCCTGCGCGGTCCCTCGAGTTGCCGTGCGCACAGCACACACGAGCCTTCGACGACGAGATACCAACTGCGGTTGATACATGAGCGAGCGAAAGAGGGAGAGAGAGAGAGAGAGGGTCGTGTTATATAGAGGTCGATTGGATGGTCGAAAGACAGAACGAATATGGGAACGAGAATGCTATACGCGGTAAAGAAGAGATAATACATATGAACGTATTTACCGGTACATGTGTGTACTATGTTTGTACAGGGCGTCCCAGAACTGATGCTCAACAGTGTGAAAATATATTCAGAACGAAAATCTAGATAAGAAAATTCTTAACGGGGTAATTCCATGTGACAACTTTTTTCGTTTTTTTTTTGGCAATTTTGTAGCATTGAAATTCCTCTTCAAACTGTATATGATTGTTGGGTATAGGGGTCTGAGTTAGCTGGATGTCACGTGAAACTAACGCTACGCCCACTCCACTGCCACTGTGTTGCAGTAGAGTGGGGGAGCTTGCGACATGCTGAATGCCTGTGATTGTTTGAATCAGAAGCATGATTCAACCAATCTCTCCCTCTCCCACCCGGTTCTATTCTTGTTAATAACTTAAAAATTATAATACAACTTATATTACGCGTATATGGAAAACAGACAATTATTAGACAAACCCAAACAAACCAAATTATATACCTCAATGTATCATTATTGTTTTGAAAATAATAAAAATCAACTCGTTATTTACATGTACCTGTTCTTTTTATCACCGGAAAAGTCTTATTACATTTTCAACGCCATGGGATAGTTTGTGTAATATCCGTAGATTTTTTGATGAACCATTGAAACACACTGTCTTTGCATTTTTATCACACATTTATTAACGTTTTTACAATCCCTCGGAATTTTACCAAACAAAAATGACGAATTGCATTGACTTTCCACAGTTCGGAAGGCACTCGTGTGTAAAAAAAGTTGATGGACGGCTGCCATGATTCCGGAGGTTTTGCTCATCTCAGCAAAAAAATCAAACGGCATTTTAATTTGCAGACCTGAGGGTATCGCTGGAATTAGAGTAAAATGAAAATATCGAAAATTGCATTTTTGGCACGGTTTTAAAAGTTCCCAGTTTCGTTATTTTTTTTTCGACTTTTGCATATATAATATAAAATATCCATAAAAATTTCAGCGAAATCCGTTCAATAGTTTTTGAGATATCATTGTGTCCAATTTGAAAAATACAGTTTTGAGAAAAACGCGCGGTCGTTAGGGGTAGGGAGCACACTACGCCCGTCCATCGGCGCACTCCCAGTTATCGCGCGCGTCTGATTGGTCGATCTTCGATAATTAATTACTCGTCAGCGATTCGTCTGATCAAAAAACGTTAGAGGACTTTTCGACTTGGATTTTTGTTCCGAATTTATCTTCGCGTTACTGGCCATTAGTTGTGGGACACCATATATATATATATATATATATGCTTCGGTACAACGGCTACGCGGGCGTTTCTGGTCCCGGGCTCGTGCCGACGTTGATGATGCAGCGAATATGAGAGAGAGGCCGATGGAGCGAACCGAGTGAACGATCGGGAAGGCGGGGGAATCGACACCCATGGGGCAAAATGGACTAGCGATAAGTGATGAACGGAGTGATAAGTCATTTTTTCCCATTGAGTGCCTCAAAATTGCCACGATCAGTTGTATACCTAACGAAATATTGAAATCGACTCGACAGATGGTTGATAACTTCTCGTGAATAAATTGATCAATTACGAGAATCTTCTGGTCATTAAATTTCTTTATCGCAAAGCTTGATATCGTATTGCTCATAATGCCGAAGCTTACTTCGGCAATGAGACAAACGCCGAGCATCATCCGTTAATACTACGGAGCGGCTCTGATCGACTTGAGATTGTTGTCAATTGTGAAGCAATTTTGACAACGATTTTTTGGATTTGTCACATTGAATGACCGCCTTAATCAATTGAGTTTATGAACATTGACTGTGCGTATTGTTCCTGTAGAGTTAACATACGGTGTAGGCGTATATACAGTGGGTATCTCGGCTCGCACAAACTTATTTCTCACAATTTCACGAACAGATCAAAATATTTGTTCGGACTTGTTTGCTCGCCGGTCACCTGGTGGCGGGGCACGTTCGAACGGGAGTGGGCATATGGGATCGTCGGTGGGTCGAGAGGCTTCTCTCTCTCTCTCTCTCTCTCTCTCTCTCTCTCAGTCTCTCTCTCGGTTGTGAGCTCCGGGGAATCCGGAGACGCTTTTGGGACGATGGCGAAGGTAGCACAGCGAAGACGAGAAACAACCGTGCGCGAAATACTTGCAGGTTTCTCGTCTCTTGGTTGCATCTCGTGTATTTCGAAACTCGAGACTACGCGAAGGAAGGCTCGATGCGAGATTCGCGATGGGAGCGGGTACGCGAAAAACTCGGATTCGTGTATAGATCGCTACACACGAGCGCGCCTTACAGTCGAGTTCTTCATCACTTCACAAAGTAATTATTGCTTTCAAACCTAACGATTCGAGGATCTACGGAAGGGAAGATTCCAGGTAACAGCAGCCGAGATTTTACATGGTCAAATAAGTGTGCTAAACGTTAAGTGCAATCAGTTAAGTAAGTAGCAACATATTTAAACCGAGCCTGGAATTTTCAGTTAAAAGCGTTTTTAGAACGAGCTTAGAACTTTTTGGAATAGCGAGACTAAAATTCGTAGATAAAGTGCTTTCAGAAGGAATTTTTTAGAATAACACGCCTGGAATACTATATAGAAGCGCTTTTAGAAAAAGCCTAGAACTTTTTCATATGAGTAAAATTGCCTGTCGAAAGTGTTTTTAGAAAAAGCTGAGAATTTCCATTTGAACACGTTTTTAGCACAAGCCTAGACTTTATCTGGAATAACAAGCCTTGGATTTCCAGTTAACGTGTTTTTAGATCAAGCTTAGCATTTTTTACAATAAAAAAAATTGAACACTATTTAGAAGCGTTTTTAGAACAAGTCTAGAACTTGTCCTGTAGTAATTCCGAAGTTTTCGGATGCAAGCCCGCTGAGAACAGGCGGCTTCTAAAAAAACTTCGCAAAACTAAACGGCAAACTTGAAGAAAAACAAGAAAAAATTCTAAAACTAAAAATTCTTAAATCTAAAACGTCAAAATATTCCAGGCCTGTACTAAAAACACGCTTCTAAATATACATTCTAGGTTTGTTATTGCTATTAAAGAGGAAAGCCAAACATTTCCAGTTAAAGTTTTTTTTTAGAATAAGCATCGAATTTGTTACAATAACAAGCCTAGAATTTTCATTTAGAAGCATTTTAGGACAAGCCTAAAACTGTTGAGTGCAATCAGTCCAACATTTCCAGTTGAAAGTGTTTTTTTTTCAGGAGAAGCTTAGAATTTTCGAATAACAAGCCTAAAATTTTCATTTAGAAGCGTTTTCAGAACAAGCCTAAAACTGTTTAGAACAACAAGCCTATAATCTTCAGTTAAAAGTGTTTTTAGAACAGGCTTGGGGGTGCTATTTAAATGCGTTTTTGGAACAAGCCTAGGGCTATTTGGAAGTACAAGCCAAGAGTATGCAGTTAAGTGTTTTCAGAATAAGCTTAGAATTTCTTGCAATAACAAGCCAAGAATATCCATTTGGAAGAGACCTTTCTAAAAGAAGCCTAAACCATTTAGTACAATGAGTCCAGCATTTCCAGTTAAAAGTGTATTTAGAAGAAGCTCAGAATTTTAGAATAACAAGCCTAGAATGTTCGTTTAGAGGCGTTTTTAGAACAAGCCTAAAACTTTTTAGAATAACAAGCCTAAAATGGTACGTGAAAAGTTTTTTTAGAACAAGTTGCAACTTCAACAACGAGCCTGAAATTACTTGTTAAAAGTTTTTTTTTATTCAGCGTTTGATTTGTATTTCTCAATGAATAACTTTACTGAATCAAAACTCTTCAGAACGAATATGCCGCGCTTCGAACTGGTGTTTTCTTTTTGCTTGCCACGATCAATAAGCGTCTTGCGATAGAGGTTCGAGCGTTCATCCCCGAAAAAATTGTTTTTTTTCCCCAGAAATGTTCAGAAAAAATGTTTATTTTTTTTTTCTCAGAAATGTTCAATTTAGGTTTAGCCTTACGAAATGCAAAATAAAGTCTACTTTTTTTCTCCGTCGGTATTGCGAGTGTCGCAAGGTAATTATTTTGGTTCTTGAGGCACTCTTTTTCTTTAGAGTACTTGCGAATACGAGCGTTAGAGTTGTTCGAATCGAACAAAGCGTTCAAATGAAACGTTTGCTCCACGAGCGAAGCCTCGATCAGTTATAACCGTTTTGTCAAGTTTGATAAAAGTTTTAGAGGAATCAAACCATTATTTGCAAGCTCCGAAGAAACATTACCCGGATGGAAACCCATTTGGTTGACTCAAGATGACCCGGTTGATCTGAAACAAAAAACTCGTTTTTTCCCTCAAAATTGAATTGTTTCAATCATCAAAAAGGTTGCATTTTTTCCATGTTTCGAGGAAAAATGGCATTATTGTTAATAACTAATGAAAAAAATGTAAAGAAGAGAAACGTCGCTCAAGATTAAACTACTATTACACTGAATGATGGTGACGAATTTCAAGCCAATCCGTTCATCGGACGTCGAGAAATCGTGTACGACGTTTTAAAAAGCATAGTTTCGAGAAAAACGCGTTTAAAGTTTTACCAGCAGTTCTACTATCGTGTTTGCATCGTTGGAATGCAACGAAAATTCTTCTTTATTATGACATATCTTTATTTTTATTACTATCCAAACTCTTATTTTTTTCGAAACTTATGTTATGAATTCTTAACAAGGATCTTAAAAAATGTTTCAGTGATTTGTGTTATTCAAAAGTGCCTACGAAATTGGACAATGCGAAAAAAATAAGTATTCGGTGCATCCCAACGATGCAAACTTCAACTCCATGTTCCATCGTTGTAATCACAAGTTCACCTTCAATCTGCAATTCCTGCACCATATGATGTTGAACCTTCCACTTCAATTTGAGTTGCCTCAAGCGACAAACGATTTTTTGATATTTTCACAGTAGTATAACCCTTTAATTCGCGCTGGGGCAGAGACCCGCTACGAAGCAATTTACTGTAGTCCGCGTTATACGGCACGTAAAACCGTGCGTCGTATTATAGAAGGCTAGCGAGACTCGGTGGAGCGGTATAGCAGTTCCTCTACACCACTCCACCGTCTTCTCCGCGATTTCTGGACGCTGAAACTGCAGAATTGACAGAGAGAGATACGTATAGAGAGAGAAAGAGATAGTGTATTTGTATGTGTACACACACACACACACACACACACACACACACACACACACACACACACACACACACACACACACACACACACACACACACACATATATATATATAGCGGGTGTCCCATTTTTATTTTACCTCGAAAAATACTGCTCCGATCAAGTATTGAGTATAATCAAACTTTCGGCATTCAAACGGGGACGTTAAAACAAATTTGGTCCAAAACTCAAACAGGCGACGTTAAAATGGCCGCCATATTTTTTGTAAATAGTATCATGAATTTTTTTTACTAAAAAATTTGTCAGGTCGGTGCTTATAACTTTTGTAGGAAACGTTTGTTGACAACGTTTATAATTTTTAGGTTAGAATACCATTTTTACTATTTCAGCGTTGTCCAGAATGTTCCACAAGGAGATAAAGTCTTCAACATCTCAAGTGTGCGTGTGAGTTTGTTTGGGTTTGTTTGATAACGGAAGTGACGGGCCGCAGAGACCTGACCCTTGTTTGGATTTATTTGGTTTATCGAATAAACCCAAAAAAACTCACACACGCGCACACTTGCACTAGGGATGCTGAAGGCTTTACCTCGTGGTACATTCTGGATAGCGCTAAAATAACACAAAACTTTTCCTACAAAAATTCTTGGTTTTGGCCTGACAAATGTTTTGGTCAAAAAATAATTCATGATCCCATTAAAAAAAAAAACATGTCGGCCATCCTAACTTGGGTATTTTGAATTTTGGACGAAAAAGTATTTTTCTTTGAACGTCCACCTTCGAACCGTAAAAGTTTTATTCTACCTAATGCTTCATCGGAACAGTATTATTCGTGGTAAACCAGGTGTAAGGTTAAAATGGGACACCCGGTAAATGTACATACATATACATATATATGTACGCATGCAGCAAGCAGAAGAGGGAAAAGAGGGAATAATGTATAGCCCCCGACACGTCGGCCCCGTTGGTTGTGTCGGTGGTCCGTACGTGCGCGACCGATGGCTCGACTACCCTGGCGCGTCCCCCCGTGCCCGCTGCCTTCGCCGCGCAGCACCGCTCTCTCGCTGTCTCCTCTTCTTTCTCCGATCTCGCTCCGACACTCGGCGAATATGTACGTAAATGCCGATGCCTGCGCGTTACTCTATACCTATAGCGAATCCCTTCCTTTCGCGCGAGAGGATCGGCGTATGCGCGCGCGCGCGTCCGTGTGTGTGTACGATTTATACAGACGACTATTGTACGTGTATAAATCGCGGGGAGCTCGTTGAGGGCGGGGGCGACCGGGAGGGCTCGGGGCGCAGTGGCTAGGGAGGGATGGGTTATACCGGGGACAATTGCAACACTTTTCGCATCGAGCCAATTTCCCTGACGATGGCGAACGAACGAACGAAAGAACGACCCACCGAGAGAAAACCATATCTATTCGTCCACCGTTGGGCTCTTCTTTTTTAATACGAAAGCGCGAGGCTCCCCCCTTGGCGAGCCTCCTCGAGGTCTTCGCCGCGGAGTAACGATCGCTACTTTCTCGCATTGGAAACACGGGCACTTTGAGTTAATACGATTGTAGCTCTTCATAGTCAATAGCATTGCTGCTGTTATCATTGTGATTTTTTCGTCCGGCAAAGTAACAGTGATTGTGATCATTGTTACTTGGACGTGACGACGAAATCTCTTGTCGCTTTATACGGGGGGAGAGTTCCGGGCGGATTTGGGAGGTCTTCTATCGCCTGGACTCTTCTTCTGCCTTCCAAGTCTTCTATCTCAACGACAACGAGGCATTTCTCTAAATCAACTCTTCCCTATTAGTGGTATGCGTACTCCAGGGCTACCTGATGCAGCTTGGAGGGGTAGGCGCGGCAATCTCTTGACTACGGTAATTCAATCAGTAAAAAAAAAATGACGCCAATATTAGAATCGCCAAAATATATATTTTCGGTCGATCAATCTGTGTACAAAAGGCGTTGCGCAACTGTAGGAGTGAATACTGTTATGCCGTGGTTGTGCGGGGCACTCGAGCAACCCTTTCGCAAAGCATTCCACCGACCATCTACCTATGTGAGACCAAGCGGAATCAATAGACGTCTCGTGCAACAGCAGACTCAAGTGTTGTTTTGCAGAGGCAATGACCGGTTAATTTTTGGGCTGACCCAAAGGACATTCATCACTTTGGCAAAGCAGCATTAACATTTTTACTACGATTTTGCACTACGTACATTTTCGAGAGCGGATTTTCAGCCGTGACAAACATAAAAACCAAACATCGTCACCGACACTTCAACTCGAAGATGACTCAAGACTAAAAAGCAACCTGATTTTTCAGAATTGTGCAAAGAGGCACATTGGTGTCTCATTATAAACTCAACTAACCATACGTGATTTTCATTATTATTATAAAATTGTTGAAGTTAGTAAACTTGGAATAACATATCATTTTGTTATTTAAATATCACTTTCTCTATAAAGTATAAGGTTTTTCTTGAAGTGGTACTCAGGCAAGACTAACTGGAAAGCATTGCTCTAAAACTAACCTTCTCGACATTAATATTAAATCGTGCATCGAAACGTTATTCGGACATTACTGTATTGAACTCTCACACTACGGTTTATATATTTTACCACGTTCGTGCGATCGTTAAAGCTGTTAAAAAGTCGTAAATACGACAGATGTAATTATTCTTATTCCTATTTTGGTACTATTTTTTTCTTCCGTTTGTAGTGTTAGTGTTTATGGATATTAGTGCTGGCTACGCGCTCATAAATCTCCTTGCACGGAGCCCGAGCTTTTCCTCGTGACTTTGAAAAGTAATGAACCGCTGGAGAATGAAAGACTCGGAGATAGTATAGTAAAGCATGAATGATTTGTTCGTGCGGCGACACTCCTCCTCTCTCTCGTCGAATTGCAAATCATTCATATGTTTGTGGGTAACAATGCAATCCTCGTTGACACGCACGGGTGAGGAATGAGGAATGCGGCAATATAAATAGAGCGAGCGCAACCTGAATTTGATCTATTTCGCTTTTTTTTTCTTTTTCGTTCTCTTTGAGCAGATATTTGAGGAGCTGGCGAACAAAAGCGGACTTGTCCACACTATGTAATTTTTTTTTCGTCTTCTTCAAGCACACCTTTATTTGCTCCCGAAATATTGTGCATCGAATCAGGCTCTGAGCACCTTAAAATTTGTCGAAAACTGCCTTGTCAAGCAAATACGGACTTGTCCATGGTGATGGCTGGCTGAACAATACAACAATAATTTCATTTGCAATCGGAAGAGTTGGTGGAGTATTATTAAATTAATAATAAAAAAAAACAAATTTATACTCGAATAAAAGAATATGTTTTATTTCACAACCGAGTATATTTCCATAAGATTTTCATTCAAAAGCCAACTTTTCCACCATTTTCATTCCAACTCGGACTTGTGCAAAATAAGAATAAAAATAAACAAATGGCAGTGAGTGTTGTTATTAAACTAAAGCCAGGTCTAGGCTTACGTTTTGATAGAGCTTTAATATATTAAAGCCCAAAGATTCTGACTCATTTCTATTTGGTTGTTTTGGTTTCTGCCGACTCCTGTAAAAAAAAAGTCATTCATCGACAAGGTCGGTTTTGTTTGCCAGCTCCTCATTTGTGGTATTGAATTTGTATCTTTTTCATTCTCAGCTGCAAGGAGATATTGAATTAGTTGAAATTTCGATCGTCAACTATCTAAACGAGGTTCATTTAATATTATCCAATTTGAGGTCTGTCTGATTTATCGTTGAAAATCGATTTGAAGGAAAATTGTTTGCCGGTAACCCCAACAAACCTAGTTTACTACTATGAACAAACATTTCCTTCCAAAATCGGTTGAAGAATCGATTTCGGGTGATTTCCTCGTTTGTAGTTAATTCTTCTGCAACTACAAATGATATACACGGAAGTACAAATAGCAACAAACGTTTCGGAAACCCGGCAAGTTTGTAGCTACCTAGTTCATATAGAGATTCTATAAATGATTTATGGGATTCCGATAACTGTCGCACCTATTGTCACTTTTTACTGTAAACTCTTATCGTAATTCAACGAGACATCTACCAGCATCCAATCTTGATCTCTTTTAGTCTCCAATCTTCATGGATAATATTTATACATTTGTTCCACGTTTCGAGAATTGGGTATTACGTTCTTCCGGAAGTCCTCGAGTGCAGTGACTCGTGTTGGCTTGTGTATGTATGTTTATACACGAAAGTACTATACGGATATGGAGCAGATGTAGAAACCGACGACTGTCAGCCAGCCCTGTCGTCCTTTCGGTGTCCCCCCCCCCCCCCCAATTCTATATTCGTAATATACACTTAATCGCACAAAGATCGCCTTGTCACGAGCGTAGCCGAATTTGTCGCGTAAGACTGACGGGGGTTCGGTTTGCGCGACAAAGTTTCGCTTCGATGACTGGACATTTTCACAGTGGATATTTACGTCCCTGAGCAGACAGGCATGATTTTCTTTCGAATCTACTAAATACTTGGACCAAAGTATGGTTATATTTGAAGCGTACCTGCCGTTTGAAATGGGCCGTTGTTGTTTTTTACTGATTGAATTACCTTAGTCGAGAGATTGCCGCGCTTACCCCTTCAAGCTACTTCACGTACCTCAAATGGGGCAACACTGTTCTAAACCTTAGTTGCACATTAAAGTTGAGACCCCATGTTGTAACACTAGCAATGAAAGAAATCGCATTAAAAAAATGTCAAGCTAACACACACCACGTGTGTGACTCGAAATTTGCGGACTTTCAATTCCGAAAACAAATTTTACTTTCAACTTTAGTCTCAACAACATGAAGAGCTCGAAAATGTTACTTTAGGGCGCGGTGCGACACGCATTTGACCGCTCTTTATATTCACGAATCGATAGACGTTACAACTGGGCTGGTCAGGAGGCTGAGGCTACTGCAGCGAATACGTCGAACGAATTGCTCTTGCGATTGCCTCCAGCTTCCTCTATATATAAATCTACACGTATATACGTCTCTTTCCTCTCTTACCTCTCTCTCTCTCACCCCTCTCTCTTTCTCACTGTTTCTCATTCCATCTCGAGTTTCTCTGGAGACTCTCTTTGGATGTCCATGCCGAAGTGGGAAAGAGGGAGCAGGGTGCTGCTATATGTGTATGCGCAGGTTTATATGCGAGCGTGCATCGTGCTGTCTCTCACGGATACTGTGCTTCGCATCGTCGTTCGTTCAATACTCTCGGCGGAGAGAGGAGAGCAGGAGCGATGCCTCGTAACCAGCCACGAATCAGCTATGGACACACGAAGAGGCAGGCTCTCTCTCTCTCTCTCTCTCTCTCTCTCTCTCTCTCTCTCTCTCTCACACACACACACACACACACACCCACACACGCACACACCGAACCACAAAAACGCAGGTACCTTCGGTGAATCTTTAGATGACAGTCGGAGAATGATCTTTTTCCTCGGCGTTCTCTCGGCTCGATCGCGAGGGGCTGCAACGAAAGGAGTCTCTCCGTATACTGCGACGTTTTGTTTTTGTGAATCAGGACGGATTAACATTCGTTGCACAGATTGCACCAGGACAAACACATTTTCACCGATGAATCTTGGCACACGAGGAATTCTGCTCAAGGTGCGAATTTGAAGTCTCGTTAATGGGGTCGTCGCAAGTGACAGCTGTTTTTTTTTCGCTTGTTCGGCGATTTTTTTTTACGAACCTTTAAAACAGCGTATTTTTATCACACATTTATCACACATTTATCAACCTTGTTACAGTCCTTCACGATTTTATTAAACAAAAATAACGAGTTGAATCGACTTTACACCGTTCGGAAGACACTCATGGGTAAAGTAAAGTTGGTTGACGGCTGTCATGATTCCGGAGCTTTTGCTCATCGGCATTTTAATTAACCTGAGGCTATCGCCGGAACTAGAGTAAAGTAAAAAAGTGGAAAATTCAATTTTTGGCACGGTTTTAAAAGTTAAGTTCCAAGGCTATATATAGTCTCCTGTGAAAAATTAATCCGCGGACAAGGCCGATTTTGCTCTCGCCAGCTTCTCAAATATGAAGAAAAAAAAGCATTGAGCGTTCTTTTTTTCGCGTCCAGTTGAGTCGGTGAACAACGAAATTGGTTGGAACTTTGGGTATACGAGAAACATATTCGAATATACGTCGATATAGCGTTTACGCTTATCCGTATATAATTATATAAACCTCCATGTACATAAGAAAAGGACTCGTTCACGTAGCTCACTCACGCGAGACTCGTGACCGTTGGCAATCATATTGATCGCGAGTATCATTGTACCAGATCGTATCGTGTATCTCGATGTTCCACGCGTGTCTTTCGCGAGACGCGAGAATGGATATGTATGCACGAGAAGGCGGCGCCTCCCCCCCCCCCCCCCCCCCCACCCTTCGGCGTAAAATATCACGAGAGTGGCTGTTATAAATATTCGCGTCATCGACGCCGATAACCAAACGATCGAGCCAAGAAAATACGATCTAAGTCATCTTCGCTTTTTTTAGAATTCTAATGGGTTTGCGTCCAATTCGGAAGCTCGCTTTGATCGGGATAATGTCGGCCAAACACATCCTAATCCGGTAAATATATACTTATCGAAGACAGTAGTATCATTGACTAAGAAATTACACGTTTCATTCGTGGACTTGGAGAAAGAATTTTAATACTTAAATTGTGATAAATAAGTGTGATTATTCAATATTGACAGTGTGCTATTGATTAATTTGAACGTTTGATATATTTTGTAATATTCTATACAGGGTGTCTTGTTACGTATGGATAATCCTGTAACTTTCGATCGCTCAGATTATGCCTACTATATGCTGAAATTTAAGTTTAGTAAAAGTCCCACGGTTTTCGAGATATTGGGCTTTGTTACTTAAAAAAAAATTGTCTGCTTTTGGTTTTTCGCATGGATTTTCTACAAATTATAACCTTTCTTTTTAACCTAATCTTTCTAACTGGTTAACTATTACAAATAAAAATTCTCGCGATTCGTAAGTGGAACGTAAAAAAAAGAGAACTTTATACATAAAATTCATGAAAATTGATCGATATCGATGTATGAAAATATCACATGCGAATCGTTCAGAAGCGTTGCTCGTTTATTTATTGACTTACGATACGGAGGAGGGAAGATAATCTCGTAAAACATGATAATATGTGTATTTGCATATCACGAACCGTACCTCAATATTAATCGATTTTCATCTGCGAGGAGTTACGACGTTTCGTCGTCGATGACGCACGAAAATGCGTAACGTGAAGTTCCCGCGGGCCCTGATATCTGACTCGAAGCATTTGTCGTTTGCCGCACACGTAACAATACAGAAACGTCAATGACTGTACGATCTGTCATCGTTGAAGGAGAAGTTATCGTTCGAAACGTTGATTTTTTCGCAGATATTCCCGAAATACAAACGAATGCATCTTGAGAGTGTCATCCCATGTGACGACTTTTTTTCGCTTTTTTGAAGTTTTTTTTTATTTTACACAAAACTCCAAATTAACGGGAGATATCGGAACTACACCCAAGATTTTACCTCCTCGTGGTACATTTTGAATAGCGCCGAAATATAAAAAAAAAAGGTATTCTAACCTCAAAATTATGAAGGTTTTCAAAAAACTTTTCCCACAAAAGCTGTTAGTTTTAGCCTGACAATTTTTTTGGTGAAAAACAATTCATAATCCCATTTAAATACACGTTGACGATCTCAACGTCACCATTTTGAATTTTGGACCAACAAAGATTTTTTCTAAACGTACCCCCTTGAGCCTCTAAAGTTTTATTGTACTCAATACTTGATCGGAGCAGTATTTTCCGAGATAAATCAGGTGTAAGATAAAAATGGAACACCCGGTATATACAGGTTACTGTTATGAATGGATCATCCTGCAACTATCGATAGGTCATGTCCTACTATATGCTAGAATATCAGTTTAGTAAAAGTCCCACGGGTTTCGAGATAAAAATAATCTGCTTTTCTTTTGTCGTATGCCATTTCTACAAACGATAAAAAAATTTTACCCGGTTAGAAAAAAAAATACTTTTGCTTATTTGTTTTATCTAGAAAAGTCTTCTTTTTAACCTCAAATGTTAAGGAAACCTTATGAAAAAATATCTTATGCAGATTTTTCATACAAATCAGTATCGAACATCTGACTTTGACAGTCTGCGGTGTCAAAAAAATGTAGTACGCATATCTTGCCAATTACTTAGAAAAGTTGCTTAGTTATTTTCGATTTATATCATTTGTAGAAATGGCACGCGAACAGCCAAAAGCAGATGATTACAAAAAAAAAGTAACATAAAGCCCAAAATCTCGAAAACCGTGGGACTTTTACTAAACTGAAATTCCAGCATATAGTAAGACATAATCTGACCTATCGACATTTGCGGGATTATCTATTCTTAACACGACACCCCGTATAAATCCAGCGACAGAATCTCCATTGACTTTATTTTAAAGCACGACTTCTCAAAGTGACATCTATTTTTTTGGATTTCCGGAGTAGCGTTGTCCCTCAAAAGTTCTTGTCGCTCGTTATTTTATTCTTGGCTGAAAGTCGAAAGGCACCTTCTCGCTTTGCTCTCGAATCGGCGGAATACGAATTAGGCCCTTCGAATTTCGTGTCTCGGCTTGTGCTCGCGTGCGCGGACTTTTTCGGCGTATAAGCTGTGAGAAACTGCCAGCTTGGAGAGCAGAGAAACGGCAGAGAGAGAGAGAGAGAGAGAGAGAGAGAGAGAGAGAGAGAGAGAGAGAGGGCGGGAGGGCGGGAGGGAGGCATGCACTCATTTCTTCAGCTTGCTTGTACCTGGTCGCCACGCTTCTTTTTCGTTACCTTTAGCCCTCTCTCGTCTCCTCGTCTCGGCCACCTTGTTCCTCAGGTATACCGGTGCTCTGAGGCATTCATGCGAATTGGGTAGACAACGACGGTCACAGGCAGATCGTTGGCTGAAAGTACGACGAGAGAGAAAGAGAGTCATACACGATCGCTCGATGTACACAAGTGCGTCCGTTATTGGATGAATTTTTGGGTATAGCATCCACCTGGTTCAGCTGCACGTTTACAGCCCGGTCAATGGCGGATGGTGTAGGCCTTGGAAGCGTGGAGACTACAGGACTCCGAACTCCTGTGCAAAGGTTGATGAAAAAAAAGCCTTGAAAAGAAAAAAACATCAAATTGCTGACTTTCGTGGCGTCGTTTCGAACATCATCGTCCTGTCGATGTAGCAATGAAGTAGTCGACTAGGTGGATGCACTGCCTTGCGTACACAGGAAATTTGCAATGAGATAAATGTGTGGTGTTCTCAATCATATTTTAACTATATTTTATATTTCCCCGAGGGGAGAAGAATATTTTATAACCATAGTTGCGGCCAAAAGTATAGTGCTGCTTATTGATATAAGATCAAGAATCAGTTAAATTAACAAAACGTTTGTTATGCCAATCAAGAGTCAAGTTGAACGTATTTAAAGATACGTTTTGTTAAACCAACTGAATTTTGGTTGGATAAACGAATTTTGTTTTTCAGTGTATGGTCTCCTAACGAATTATACTTTAATAACGTTAATGTCAACCATATGAATTGTGCGAACTTGAAAAGAATGGTAGGAGTTTGACTGAACGAAACTTAACGTACAGTATACTACATTAGGTATTTCTGCGCCGATTTTGTTATAACACTGAATTAACCATATCTATATTGTCAAGCCTTTCATAATAGTGAATAATCATCTCGGGGATAATAGATAGTCAAGCACGCCACCCAAATCGCATGTTTAGATATACTTTTCGCTTATAGTCGTGCGTTAACAATATTATGATTGCGGTGTTAATAAACTATAACGAATTGTGCTATCCCCTTTTTCACCATTGGCGTTTGTTGTAAACACCATGGATTTTTCTCTCAGTGTAGAAGCGGACGGGCCGACTGAGATAAACAAGAAGTAATTAAATAAACAACTAACAATTACACTTCCTACTGTGATTGATAATTTAATTACTTTGTAACAGATTACTCAAGTACCTAATCACCACAAGTATCTCCTGAAAATTAATTTAAATTCTAGGTAAACTTCAAACGCATTTTTTTCAAAACTGCATTTTCGAAATTGCCCTGCAGCTTTACTCAAAAACTAGTGAGTTGAAATTTTATAGAAATATTGATAATATTGCTACCTTCCACGTGACGAGAATTGTTTTTCAAAAATAGAAGAAAAAAAACTTGTAATCCAAATTTTACAACAATTTTGCGTGAAATGATTTTTTTTTTGTGAATGCGTGCCAATGTCCAAAAATTGCATTTTCTTCATCTTGATTACTGTCAAATAGAAACTATGCATGCTCTAACTGGACAATTTTTTTAATTTTTCTTGCAAATCAAACGAATTTTTGGACGTGTGTGTGTGTGTGTGTGTGCAATTATGCCTCTAACTGTGCGGTGGGAATGAGAAGTGATGGAATCGCCAGCGTTCGCTCGACGAAATATACTCGAACGGTCAGTGCAGAAGAGATGAGCGTAAAAAAAGTGGGGAGTAACCGGAGTCCGATGAGCCCCGCGTAGGACGACTCTCTCTCTCTCTCTCTCTCTCTCTCTCTCTCTCTCGCTCTCTCTCGCTCTCTCAGCGTCGTGTGTAGTGGTAATGGTGTCGGGTACGTGCGTATCTTCTTCTCTTGCCTGGGCGTCGAAGCGGCCATTGCTGCGTCTAAAGGTGCCATTTCATTTGTAGCTTGCTCAAACGGCAAAATGACAACGCGACCGAAATTTATTACCGTAGTTTGGTGCCCATGAAAAGGGCCAGCCAAATTTGGTCAATAAGGGCAATTTTTCTGAGAGCATTGGATTACTACAGGTGTTAAGTATGTAAATCTGATTATTTTGAAGAATCCGACGGATTCCCACTATTATGTACAATTTTGTAGCGACCGGAAATTGGGTTTTTGTACGTTGTCTCGGAATGCTTTTTGCATACGCAATTTAATTTTTTTGTTTCTCTGTAATTACGTCGATAACCGACCCGAAAATTTTGCAGAGACGATTATTAATATATTTAGTAAAGCTAAAAAAATGAAAATCCCATGGATTGAAGCCTGGCGATAGGATTACCTTGAGGCGGGATATATATATTTACAACGATCAAAAAATCGATTTCTTTTTTTTTTAACGATAGAACTATATATATACAATATTTTTCCAAAGTTTCAAAGCTAAATTCGCAAAACTTCAAACGTTACAGCCCGTCAATGGTGTGCCTCACCGCTTGGATTCGTAGCGCGCGCCGCAAGTTGAAGCGAGAGCGCAGAGGGGGGGGGGGGGCAGAGATGGGCAAAAAGTAATTAAATTTACAACTACAATTACTACTTTAATTGATAATTTAATTACTTTGTAACAGATCACTGAAGTAATTAGTTACCACAAGTACCCAGTGCAATTTAATTCAAATTCTATGTAAACTCCAAACGGGTTTTTCGCAAAACTGCATTTTCGAAATTGGTGTGCAGGATTACTCGGAAAAACTATTAAGGCGAGCAGCATGATTTTACTAACTAGCTAACTAGCTTACTAGCATCAGTTCACTGAGCCAACATGCTATTAACGTACCGCTACTTACAACCAGTGAGGAACTTTAAAGACCTGTTGCTTTGTTACTGCTCATGGAATGTCATCTTAATGCCGCTACTTCGTGGACATAAGCAGCAACCTTTCAGTAAGTTCCTAGCAGCGGTGTGATCATCCAACATGCCATTGATGTATCGCACGTTACAGCCAGCAAGTAACTAAAACGATGCTTCCTTATGACGGCCTCGTGTGACTTTAACGCTAGCTTTTCACGACTAGCAAGAAGCAGCAATATTCCAGTAACTCACCAATCCACGGGTTTCACGTTTCATCATAAAATCAGTTCATACTGCTACTTACAACTAGTGATGAACTAATATGCTGTTGCTTTTTACTGCCGACGAAATGTCACCCTAAGATAGACGCACTGTTGCAAAATGCTCCACACGAAACGGTATCGCTTGAGAGGCCATAGCTCCGTGGAAAAAATGAGAACGTAGGATATCGTGAGTTGACAGTTCTAGAGAATATTACGTTTGCTCGAAAAAAAAAAAAAAAACGCCATCGTCAGACACTGTTCTGTTATTTATTCTCGTTCATGAGGGACGTTTAGATTGCGACGATAGCCAAACAAAGTGAGTCATGCGAAAGATCGATAAGCATCAGCGTCTCTCGACTGGGAAAGTTACGAGGTTTGGAGACGAATTCATCGATTCGATTCGATTGGTACTTTCACTGAATATTATAATCAGTGGCACAGTTGGTTTTTTTTTAAATCGTTTATCGTAAAACAGTTGGAAAGAAAAAAATATTCGATTTAATGAGAGAATAACGGCTATCAATGGAAATGGCAAACCGATTTCATTAACTGAACATTAAAGAATCATTGACCACGTAATTGATTACGGACCATAAACTTACAAAATTTGTTTTCGCGGAATTCCATCACCGTGTTGCAACCGCGGCTGCCAAAATATCTCAAAAACTATGGAACGGATTTGACTGAAATTTTTTATGCTACAGTCCGCACACCTATAGTTCTCACCCGAACTAGAATATTTCTGATATCTGCCATAGTTTTTGGTTAGCTGAACAAGTCGAAAAAAAGATGACAAAACTTGGCACTTAACTTTTAAAACCATGCCAATAATTCGATTTTCTATATTTTTTCAACTACATTTTTCGAGCAAAACCTCCGGAATCATGGCAGCCGTCAATCAGCTTCTTTTTACACATGAGAGTCTTCCGAACGGAGCGAAGTCGATTAAGCTCGTTATTTATGTTTGATAAAATTCTGAGAGACTGGCAAACATGTTAATAATGGTATGGTAAAAATTCAAAGATACTGTGTTTTAATGGCGCATAAAAAGAAATCCGAAAAAAAACGCGATAGATAATCGCTGTCACATGGAGCCCGATAAATTACTTGAAGAATGCCGCGATCCATGATTCAGTCTCGATCGTATGGCAATTTGTCGCTATTAACGCGTAATTTAATATTTATGCTGAAGAATCGATCGATTGTGTTCAGTGAATTAAAAATACATGATCCACCTGTGGATCGCGTAGTCTTGGAGGAACATAAATGCAGTTTATGCGCGCATACGACAGCAGAGAGTTCGGTGTATCTCCTATGTCGGTGTTTGCGTTAAGCGCGTGTACCAGGCTGTAGTAACGATTGAGAAGGCGCGAGAGCCTCCGTCTCCTCGTTTAATCGTCCGTCCCGACCCTTTTGTCCATACGACTCATACTCCATTCGTATTTACGTACGTACTCGTTTGCCTTGCGTATGCGTGCTTCGCTCACTCGCAAAACCCGTACGATGATTCATGTGCAATATGACGGGAGACTCGATTCGTTCTGTCCACTTGGAAACCTCTTTGTTTCGTTCTCTCTCCAAGTCGTCAGGCTGAGACGTCTTTGACGAATTTCATCGGTCAAAGAGAGGGTCTAGAGGGCCGAAAAATATATGTGCAACTTTATGAATCTCTTGTGCCTAAAAATATTAGCGGGAATTTGTTTTGAGAACGTCAATCTTCAGGTGGATGTGTTTTCATTACGTAGGTGGCTTTGCAGAGGTTCAAATGATTTGGAAGTATGCAGCATCCCCGTGAAGAAATGTGACCGGGCATGTTCCCTACTTTGTGTCCGGCTCTGGCCAGACTTGCCTTGTCTCATTTACCTGACCGGCTCCTCCCGGAATGGAACAAACCGGGAAGATTGCAAAATCGTTTTTTTTTTTACGGCTTACGATCTATGTTTGGAAATTACAATCTTTTGGCCGAAATACATTGTGAGCAAGTACATCTTCACGTAACGTCTACCCGGCCAGAACATTGACATGTTCTGAAAAGTGGAGCCTGTCTTTAAGAACTAAAGAAAAGCTACTCTGCTTTTCACCTCGTCAAATATATTTATAATTGATTGGGATGAAACTAATACATCTGTTGTAATTCTATTCATCATTGAAAGCATTCATTTCGTCAATGATAATCGACGAGGATAGCAATGCTTATCCTAAATACCGGGACTACGATAACTAATGATTTGAGGATAGAGAATAGCCAAATTATTTTATGAGGCAAAAAGTAAAGCAGGTCATTCGTGGCTTTTGAACGCCTTGTCTCGCCATGTTGGCGAATATCAATGTTCTGGCTGGGAAGACATTGCCTTAAGTTAACTTAAAAACAGTGAAATAAATCACAATTGTTTGGCTATTTTTTTAAAAATGTCCGCCATTTTGTTATTTTTGCACGGATACAAATCGTTTGATATGCGCTATAGACATTAATTTTTTTGTTTCGGATGATCCATCTCCGAGATTTCATCAACAGCCCCGACGTACAATTTTTTTAGGACATTTTTTTATCCACCATTTTCGTCTATCAATAGTGACTTAAAGAAATACATTTTTGGAAAATGTATTTCGAAAGTGTGTTTATATCAATATCTATAATATAAACCTATGAAAAAAATCCATGAGAATAGCCTTTTTTTAGCGTCTAAAGTGAGAAGACCCCTTAAACAGCTTGATTCGGAAATCAACGAAATCTCTTCTTCATTTGCACCAGCGTACTTCAACTGTGCGTTCCTTTTTATTTCCATTGACAGAGAAATTGTCGACGAAGCTACGAACGGCTGTAACGATAGTGATAAAAGAAAACAATTTGGTACAATTATAGTTCGCAAAGACGTTGACTCCATGCTCCTGAGGGTCGTGATCGATTGTGCTATTTCTCGGTTTAAAAGTTTCTGCACGGGTTGAATTGTATACCGGTTGTTGGCTTCGTTCTCGCAGTTTCCGAGTTTTCTCGCGACGATGAGTTTGCCCCCTCGAAAGGCGCTTTTTTCTATCCTTGTTTTTTCTCCTTCTTACACGATGCTTTCAATGTTGGATCGTTCACCTCATTTTTCGTCTCACCCCCCCCCCCCCCCCGCCCCAGTTTTGCACAAATACGCAAGATTTCGGCATGTGGTTGTAGGGCTGTAATACGTTCCACCTACATTGAAGACCGAAAATCTGTGGATGACATGCTGAATTCACTTTCATCTACAATCCTCAACAGGCATCAAACTGACGGAAAGATAATAGCCGTAACACAATTAGTAGCACAGATGCTGGTTGTCAAAGAAATAATACAGACTGTATATAGTAACGCTTGTACGTCATATGATGCAAGTTTAATGGATCTGCATTGGGAGTCCTCAACTGTAGTCACCTTGCCGAACAAGAGAAACGTAGATAAACGGTGCTTTGAATGAACAATGTAAGCCAATTTTTTCGCCCATCCCGGATTGTTCGAATCAACAATCTGCTTCTAATTACAACACGGATGCATTTTTATGTCCTTTATCCAGAGCAGAACCACGTATTTTAGTGAGGAATCTTCACCGTTATACTGCAGTAGTGCTGTTCTTTTCCAAAGGGCCCATCTAGACAAACCGCGTCAGCGAATTTCTGACTGTGCATCTACGGAATTTGAGAAATAGGCAGGTCAAACTCCCAGACATTATGTAGATCACTCAACTTATAGGAGAAAACATAATGACTTCAGTCGAGAGCCATTGGTGGTTTGAAAAAGACATGCAGTCTATACACGATACTCGCATACATCTATACATATATATGCCTCCACCGTTTACGAACGTGACCCAATGTCTAAGCCGCAACAAGGAGTTACTAAACAATTAATGATATTTCTAATAAGAGATCGTTAGAAATGAGAGCTCTGATCGAGTCCTTGGATCGTGTGTACAGATTTCAAACACCTTTATCTAGACTTGACACGTTTTTTGCTATTGCGGTCTAGATGTCACGTAGCCAGTATGTCACTTCGATATTTACTTTTCTAACGCTTTGCACGAAGGGCAGCTGTCACATGACTGATTTGTTTGATTCATTCACCCAAGTGTGTCGATAAGTGAAATAATCTGCACGTTCGATACGTTCACATGATGCGAACCACAGTCCGTTGTGAATTTTTAACTTCATGTTGATGAACAAGTTCTGAGCAATTTTAGAACTATCCTCTTTAAGCATAAGTGGTTATTACAATGGCGCTATGAAAAGAAACTGAAAAAAAAGTTCGTTTTACGATCGACGAATTTCCTTAACGTGAGCGAGCCCTAAAATGGGCACCCTATCGTTTATAGATTGAGGTGACAAGAGGTAACAGACGGTTCAACACGGGGGAAAATTTATACATAATTTTCGTACGCTGCTTCAGAATATATAAACGTATATACAGCGGTATTGAAGTCAACTTGGAAGACCCTATGTGTAGTTAGGGCGAGGGGTCGTTGGTCCGAGAGTGGGTGGCATGACCAAGCGAGAAAGAAAATAAAAGAGCGTGAGATGGGATGTTGAACGTCGAGCTCGAAGGTATAGTTTATCGAGCGAGGATTTTTCTCTCCCTCTCTTTCCGTTTTCCGTCTCGCGTCTCTGCTGCCCCCTTTGCCCCCTGGCCCAACCGCGTCTCGTACTATTTTACGGTTTCGAACGCAAGTGAGTGGTTCAGAAATTACGCGCTTCGCCAGTCTCAATGCATTCACTAACGGGGTCATCCCATGTGACGGCTATTTTTTTTCGCTTTTTTGGGATTTTTTTTATGAACCATTAAAAATAAAATCTATCTTCGAATTTTTACCACACATTTATTGACATTTTTACAGTCCTTCAGAATTTTATCCAACAAAAACAACGAGTTGAATCAACTTTTTACAGTCTTGCCATATAATTTGGTAAAGATGTACGGGAGAGCCGAACGCGAAAATAACAAAAAAATCAGTACATTGCTGATATAATTATGTAAAAATTGTGACACAAAAAAATTCAAACATATTCAAAAAATATTATGAAACAAACCATTTTGTTTCATAATAACGTATGCAAAACTAATGCACAATAAAAACGTTATAGCTGAACAGCTCAAGGCGAGGCCTCAATTGGAAGGTTAAAAAAAAAACGTTTTTTTCGGGAATTTTTTTGGAAGGGGAAAAACAAGTGAGCCCAGTTAACATTGAGGTATCTTTTCATGTATGAAAAAATGTTCAACATGAACCAATAAATGACTGCAGTTTTATCAGCCTTTTGCATCTTGCCACTGCAGTCCCCAATCGGCGGGAAAGATGCAGCTCGTAAATCTTGACTGAACCAAATAAACCAATAAAATTTTCAATTGTCATATATTTATCTTCTGGGTGAATGAAGAAAAAGCTGAAAAAATCGTGAAATTATATCTTCTCTCAGGTTTGAAACAAAAAAATAAGTGTTAAAGAAAAACACTTTAACGCCCTATAAAAATTATTTGATAAAACTTTTTCAACGACTTTTTTTTATTCGCTTGGAAGAGATTTTCACACCGAAGAAAATAAACTTCGGTTTGTTTCAATATGTCGTTTACTTTTTCTTGCAATCACGCCCGCCAATTTGCAAAAATCGGGATAATGAAAACGCGCTTCAAAGTTTTCAATAGGAAATATCAATATCAATCGCTTCTCTGCTTTTGGCCTTGTATCTTCGAAAATATTCGATTCTGAGTTTTGCATACGAGCTCTAGAACAAAAAATGTTATAATGCATCTATTTTTGCACCATCATGATGTTAGCATAATTTCTGGAAGACTCCTATACTTCCTTGCGCAACATTGTGTTCAAGGCCCTAGGTCTTTTGTCTGGTCGTCCGTTTTTATTCTACGATGTTTAGACTTCTCTTGAGATTGCAACAATAAGATTCTCTTGGAATCGGGATGGTTACTCGTAAGTCCAACTAGTCAGATAGTTTGACATGCCTCCTTTCCAGTTGTCATCGAATCGAGACTCGTGAGCGAAAGAGCCATATTTTCAGAGCCATCCAATAGATCGAACATTTTTCGTCTATCGACAAAAATCACCGGTGAACAAACATCACATCGGTGCAGTGAATTTTTATTTGAAATAAGACATTTCAAAAATTTGCTAGGACCAAAATATTAGCTGCAACATCAAATATCCAGTTCCAACGAAAACGCATGTTTCGTCCACTTCGTCATCAGCCGCTATTTTTTCGTGTATTCTTCACTGCGCGACAAAAAAGAAAGTAAAGTTACTTTTTTGTATTAGGGAAGATAAAAAAAAATCGATATTCTCGTGCAGGACTATAGCGAACGTGAGTAAACGATTAGGAGCTCAGTTATGATAATCTTCCGAGGGTCGTTGGCCAAAACCTTTCTCTCTGGCTCTCGGGACGATGTACACGCTCACGTGCTCCCGATGCACTTGATGTAATTGCAACGGGCCGATCCTGCGGATTATTATCAGGGGTCGGGAGGCGGGGGGGGGGGGGGGGGGGCAAAAGTACCGGTGGAAAAAGAGACCGAGAAGCAGGAATTACGATGTATATTCTGCGCTGAGCGCGCGAGAGAAAGAGCGGGTCAAGCTCGACCCATTGACCTTATCGCGTGTGTAATAACGTTCAACGAATGTTTTTTTTTTTTTTTTTTAATCAACGTACTCTACACGCGTACGTGTGTGTGAGGAATTTTTATAATCGCACTTGAGCACTCGTAAGATGCTTGATTACTAGAGCTGAGGCTAACGTGAGCATACATTTTTTATTTTCATGTAAACAAGTCGATCCCCACGTACGTTTATTGCGTAGTAAGTGAACTCACTGTGGTTCTGAATGGCAGCGATGCAGCATTCAGGACGATGGGCTTTTAAAAAATAGGATTTAGATGTTACAAAGAGTATAGCTTTGGGCGAAATGTGAAAGACATTGTTGTAGTAAGTTGTAAGTAATTGCCTGTTGTATTGTCTGATATGAATCCGTTGGCTTCCTTAATAATCACGTGGTGTTACGAAAGTAACTTTAAAATAAAAACACGTTTGGTTGCGGTGCCAGACGTCTTTTATTTTAAAGGTCGTCTCCATTTCCAGACCCAAAAATGGATCGTGTCCCCTATTTTGGAATCGAGAATAGCGGACAATACTTCGTGATTAATTTTGGGAAAAAATAACAACGTTGGCAATTTTTGAAGGATCTGAGCGTCATCTTGAAGGCACATACGTGCTAATGTGCGACGGAGAATTATGGATAGTTTGAAACAAAAGATAAACCAACGAATTGAAGATCTCTTTTTTGGAATCAAAGTCCAGCGAGCTCTTCGAAAAGTGTCCGCTTGTCAGGCTAAAAGATACACTACTATATTTTTGGAGTAGTATCGAAATGTGTTGACATATCTAGAATCGCGATTCGATTTTTCGGACAAAAATTAATCATCGAAAAAATTTTCATCAACAGTAATCTAAGAAATTAGTTGTCATCACATCGGTGACCTGTCGTACGAGCTGTAACCATTTCTCGGATTTCGCGAGTCTTTCAAAGTGCGCGCCGCTCCCGGGCTTCGTCGATGACGCTGTGCCCATTGGGGGCGACTGCCCATTGTCCTCGAGTATACGTAACGGGGTGGTGGCTGATGGGCGGAAGGGATGCTGGTTGACGATGAGCGCGGATGCACGTGGACGGAATTGGTACGAGTCGGGGGTGGTTTGACGAACAAGGGTGAGGTTCGGTCATAGGCAAACGGATGAGGAGCGTTGGGCTTTGGGTGAAGAGAGGATGGAAACGAACGCAACATCGGGAGGGGGGGGTTTATGCGACGCGCATTATATATACATACATACATACATACATACATACATACATACATACATACATATATATATATATATATATATATATATATATATATATATATATATATATATATATATGTATGTATGTATGTATGTATGTATGTATGTATGCATGTATGTATGTATGTATGTATATGTATATATAAGACGGAAAAATCCAGTAGAGAAAAATCGTGGGGCGAACGCGGGAGAACGGAGCTTGCGGCGGGCGGGCGGGGGGGGGGGGTACATACACGGGCGCGTGTATACGGCACAGTCCACGAAGGAGTGCTTTATTGATCTCAGTTTGAACGCCCGCAATGATACCGACGTAGTTCTCACGACCGTGCACGTAATATCGCGTCCCGATACACGAATGCATGTGTGTACATTTGTGTATGGGAAGACGTATGTTGACCCGTTACATCGATGTTATGTTGGCCGTCAGCACATCTGACTGTTTTAAGGACCATCCTTAAGGGGGCCATCCCATGTGACAGCTATTTTTTTCGCTTTTTTTGGGATTTTTGTACAATGAATTATCGAAACACAGTATATTTGAATTTTTACCATACATTTATTAACATTTTCACAGTCCCTCAGAATATTATGAAACAAAAATAACGAGTTGGACCGACTTTACACCGTTCGGACGACACTCGTGTGTAAACAAAAGTTGGTTGACGGCTGCCATAATTCCGGAGATTTGCTCATCTGAAATTGAAAAAAAAAAAAAAAAAATCAAACGGCGTTTTAGTTCGTAGACCTGAGGCTATCGCCGGAAATAGAGTAAAGTAAAAATATTAAAAATTGAATTTTTGTCACAGTTTTAAAAGTCAAGTTCCAAGTTTCGTCATTTTTCGTCGACTTTTTCAGCTTAAAAAAAAACTATGGCCGATATCAGGAATATTCTAGTTCGAGTGAGAACTATAGATGTGCTGACTATGCCATAAAAGTTTATCAGACATCATGGAAGCCAATTGGAAAAATACAGTATTGAAAAAAATGCGCTTAAAAGTTCGAGAATGATTGATACAAAGAAAATGTTGACTCACCATTAGTTTGCTATGCCGGGTCCACACAAAACGCACACATTTTTTGCAATTTGTGCAACAATTTTTTTCGATTTTTAGACCTGCGACATGGAATGACCACCTTAAATTCTATTGATACGAATCGTTCATTTTGCGGAGAAGATATAACATTCATGTACATGTACTTACGTTTGTGAAAAGAATTTTTTTAACACTCTCGGACTCGCATAATGTGGCATTTGGGAACCGTCGGTACTTTAAGGATCGTTTCTCAAGTCGAATGTCTTCCAAATTACGTTGTCGTATATATATATCACAGTGATATGTACGACACAGACACGTACACGTCGCATACTTTCTAACTATGGCTTATTGTGTACACATCGCCCCGATGTTTCAGTTCCTTGAGCGTGTTTTACCTTGGGGGAATTGTGTATCCGAAGATCCTTAGCCCTGATAGTCCTTGAGGCACTTTTCAATGAAGAAACGAGTCGCCCAACGCGTTATTATTAGTCCAGTGAAAGAGACAAAAACCCAGCACTTTTTAGCGTAGGATACTCGTATGCATTTTTGACTGAAGGTAGATGGTTGCCTACTGAAAGTAACCCCAATAAAATGTTGCCCCTCGACTCGCCCCAACCCTAAGAAATAAGGGTTGAGAACTCAAAAATCGCCGTATCTCGATAATTGATAGCCCGATGAAAAAAGGTTTCAAACAAAAGTCGTTTGGAGTAATGAAATTCTTATAAAGTTATGTCGTATAAAGTTATGTTCAACCCCCTATCTTTGAAAATAGCAGCACAAAAGCGTTTAGGAAATTCTTTTATGTTCCGTTATGGAAATCCCTCAGCTATTGTTCACGATGATACTTTGAAGATCGCTAAAATAAAACTGCGAAAAAAATTAGGTATAATAATAAAAATAAGGAAATAAATATTTTCAACAGAATTTTCGTTGCATTCCAACGGTGCAAACTTTAACACCCCTGTTATCATGGTAATCCTTCCGTTTTCCTAATAATCACTCGTGTAGGGGAACTCAGGGCAAGATGACAACGCTAAGGTGATGTTCAAATAGACAATACATATGAATCAGTGTCAACTTCAATTATGCTTTTAAACTAAGCAACATTGATTAATCTTTTAATTTCGAAACAATAAAGTCAGTCTTTGTGATTGTTAGCGTACAATATATATATTTTCAATGAAACCTTCATTTTTCTCATCTTACTCCATATGCGGGGCAGGATGAAACAGCCCTGTCTGTCGCTGAATTATTGGCCTCCATTCCATATAAAAATACTTCCATTCTCAATAGGAACAATTTCATAAACCAATCGTCTAAGTTCTCTAGTATATAGTCCGAATAATCTTGCTTCCATATCATTCAGACCATTTGTTAGTTCTTCGTCTTCTTCCTCTGGGTAGAATCACCGGTTGAGGAGGAACCAAAGGACCTACTTAGTTTCATTCCATCCTTTTTATCGTAGACAGTATGAGCCTCACGATCGAGCAAAATGACGGAGATTCGAATCTTTGTCGCTAACGATCTCACACCAGGCTATCCGAGATTTGAGTCAGGTGACTTTGAAAAATCGTGGATGCACGGCCAAGCTTGCATTCTCTCTCTTCGGGCCGACGATTGCCTCGATGGTCGCGTGTTGCACCTCGCAGTTTATCGTGCAAATGGCATAAAATAGTTGCAGAAAAAATTCTTGCTACGAGATCGAGGCTGCACGTGTACATCA
This sequence comes from Ophion obscuratus, assembly GCA_964007375.1. Classification (NCBI taxonomy): domain Eukaryota; kingdom Metazoa; phylum Arthropoda; class Insecta; order Hymenoptera; family Ichneumonidae; genus Ophion; species Ophion obscuratus. The sequence goes on along the minus strand of OZ023324.1, from coordinate 28,688,843 downwards.
CGAGGACACACATAAATATATACGTGACGTGCAATGAGAATTCTCTCCCTCTCTCTCTCTCTCTCTCTCTCACTCTCTCCCAATCTCGATCTCTATCTCGCTCGTACTCTCGATAGCCGGGCTCTTTGGTTCGTCGATGTGGGACAATACGCGAGAAAGAGACGTCGGAGGAAGGACAGAAATTCTCGGTGGCTCAACGATCGTTGTCGCCATGGATACTATTGGCCCGAGCTGGAGGAAGAAAGACAGAGAGAGAGAGAGAGAGAGAGAGAGAGAGAGAGAGGGAGGGGGCTGTATTATATTACCGAACGAGATATCAACGGATTCGCGCTCTATACCGCTCCCCGTTCCGTTCTATCTGAAACGTGTCGCGATATTGGCCGCTATACGATTAACTCGAAGAGCATGTGGGGTCGGGTAGGGACCCCGCGCCTGTTCCGAAGTACGCTCCTGAAACAGCAGCCGGCATTTTCGAGTCTAGTCTTCCCTTCCATAATTCCATTTACGTTTCTGGACGGCGGGCAGCCGCTACTTTTTGGTCGGCAATCAGTGAAATTGCACTTGGAGTCCGCGAGCGGACTTGGTATACCTTTTCGCGTACCTATCCGTGACGATGGGTGTATGAAAATTTTCCTGTTGCGACTACGGGAAATATCGTTAATATTGCAGAGAAATTAAACATCTATTGTGAAAATTCGAAATAAGGTTTTTAAAATAGTAATCGCTCGAGCGATATTTATATTTTCTTTGGAGCGTGAAACAAAACATTACGATAAAATATGTAATAATCGTATGATTTTTTAATACAGAAATGTCCATGATATGTGCAAACGAATTAACGGAATGAATCTTCGGTTTTTTTAATTTTCCGTACCTTTATAAATTGACTACATTCGTGTGCTCGAATGAATATACTTTTTCGAGAGAACCCAACGGAAATATATTTTTTTAAATAGCATATTTAGTCGATGTAAGAAAATTTTGTCCGTAGCTAGAAAAAAGAGATAATTCTTTGTTTAAAAAAAGTTATTTGTGCATGTGTTTGACGTTTTTGTTTTTGCGTTTAAAGCACTTGTCAAAGTTTTCAAAATCTACTTTCTAACAAATTCTAGTTTCCAGAAAGTAAGTCTGCCGCGAACCATTATTGCCTTGGAGAATAATGGAGCGCTTAATCGACTTATTGGGATGTTGAAGAAGTTGACGCTGTTTTTCGGGAAACTTAATGCTTTATTTGATAAAATCATTTCTAATGCTTTTAAACGTTTCGAAAATGTGATCAACTCTTGGACGGATGAGTCTTCATGAAGTAATGCCTTTTGTCGAAAAACAGCGAGAATTTATTCAACTTCCTAATATAAACGCTAGTGTGGTTTTTAATGAGCATTGTAAGCCGAGCAGGCGCGTGGGATTGCTTGGACCCCACATGCTCTGTAGAGGATGAAAAATGTGACATCTCGTCTAGGGTTGAGGGGAGTAGGCAGCGAAAATAGGCCGAAAATGGGATAAAATTCAAATGGCATTTGTAAAGAACCGAAACAACATGCATTTTCCTTTCTGAAACGTTTTTATTGGAATTTCGGCTATAAAATTCAGTGGTTGAGTTTTCAAAAATATAAATATGTAAGAGCGATGTGGGCGGACAAAGAAGACCACGCGTCTCATACACTGCTCCCTCATTGCCACGATGCCGAGTGGCCGGTTGAAGCTTTCGGCAATTCCCAAACGCCATTCTCTTCAGGAGATGTTCCTCCACATACTAAACCCTAAATTAAAAAAATTAGAAAAATTAACAAATGGCCGTTAAAATTTGAAAACATCGAAAAACGGATGACATTTATTGCAATAACAATAATAATAAATTGATTTTTTTTACGTAGACGTCAGTTCATTTTGTCGAGAAAGTTGATACCTTCGTTAAAAAAAAAAAAAAAAATCAAGGCGATACCTTGAATCGTTGGTGAGTTATCGAGGCAAAACTAATACAAAATGCTGTATCGAGAAAAACGTTCAAGTGCTCGTGCAGTACTACGGCAGAAAAATTGCAACGTACGTACGTTAAAAATTGCCGGCGTTGTAGAAAGACTTTTCGAGTGCAGCTTTTTCCGTGGCAGCAATCGCGGAACGTCAATTTTTTTCCACCCTTCTTCTGTCGAGGCTTGCGATCTCGTGTCTGTATCCCCCAAGCGTACCTGTATTCCGGTAAAAGAGACGAAAATCCAGCACTTTTTAGCGTAGAATATGAACTTTTGATTGAAGGTAAATGGTTGCATACTGAACGTAACCGCAATAAAATGTTGCCCCTCAACTCGCCCGAACCCTAAGTAATAGGGGTTGAAAACTTAAAAATCGCCGTATCTTGTTAATTAATAGCCCAATCAAAGAAGGTTTCAAACAAAAGTTGTTTGGAATAATAAAATTCGTACAAAGTTATCTATATTTCTCGAATTATTTCTCTAAGTTATCTAATCCCGTATAAAGTTATATATATTTTTTTGTGCCGCTATTTTCAAAGACGGGGGATTGGACATCAGATAACTTTATACGTATTTTATTATTCCAACCAACTTTTGTTTGAAACATTTTTTGATCGGGCTACTAATTATCGAGATATGGCCATTTTTTAGTTTTCAACCACTATTTCTTAGGGCTGGGGCGAGTTGAGGGGTAACATTTTATTCGGGTTACTATCAGCATTCAACCATTTACCTTCAGTCAAAAATTCATATTCTACGTCAAAAAGTGCTGCATTTTCGTCCTTTTTTACTGGACTACTGGTTCCGTTAGCGGAGTTTTGGAGTTTTATTGCCCCTCTGAGCTCAGTTTTGCGAATTTTTCAGTTTTCATTTTCAACATTTTTTGAAAAGATTGTAATAACGATTTTGCAAATTTTTCAGTTTTCATTTTCAACATTTTTGGAAAAGATTGTCGTAACAGAACACAAAAAACAATCGAAAAAAATTGATATTTTCCGATGCCTAGTCCCCTTAAAGAAACTTTACGGTTCGATTGCGAACTCGTTCGAATTCGGAATCCTTTGGTCCGGAAAGATGCTGCAGCCTCGACAGAAAGTTCGAAATATGCAGGCGCTGGTCGAAAATACGATAGAGCCAAGCCCTCATACCTTATCTCCAATATTCGGATGCCAATCTGACCGCCGTCGGTGCTTCCCTCGCGCGTATTCGTTCCCGTTCGCACCTGTACCTCGTTATCGATCGTTGTTCTACCTGGAGAGTTCGTAAACTACCCGACCAACGCATCATCATGTTCGAGAAAGTTGCCGCAGCGTCTGCCGCGCACAAGCTCTATAGACGTTTACGATGATAATTATTGTGTTACGTCGTATATTTCGCTCGTCGCATCATTTCATGCGTCTCAAAAGAAAAATCATCAGGATGTGATACTCGGGTGTATTGCTGTCTGGGGATTTTATTTCCAGCGGTAAATTCCTGGGGGGTTTTTCTGCAAAACCCACACTCACCTATCCACAAATTATTATTAAATAAATATTAATGAATATTAAATAAATAAAATAAATCATTTGATAAAAAAAAAGAATAATTAGTTTGATAAAATAAATAAATATTAATATTAATTTAAAAAATAATGGATTTGGAGTGTGTTTTGACGAAAAATTAGACGAACTGCCGGCCGCTACGATGTTTATGATTATTTTCGGGATTTTAGTATTTACGTTATTCGTCATTGGATCTTGCTGCTTTTTTCATTTAGTGAATGCGCCCAACCACTCGGCGTGCACTGGTTCGCCCTGGTTTCGAAAAATAGCAGATAGAATTCTGGCATATGAAAACTCGTTGAATGTTTTTTTTCCAGCAAACAAACTTTTGTTGAGTCATCGCAATAATTTTAATTGAAAGTACTATACGATAATCCTGCAAGTGTCGATAGGTCAGATCATGTCCTACTATATGCTGGAATTTCAGTTTAGTTAAAATCCCAGGGTTTTCATAAAGTTTCCTCAACATTTAAGGGTGAAAAGAAGACTTTTTTAGATAAAATAAATCACCAAGAGTATTTTTTTGTAAACCGGGTCAAAAAACGTTATCATTTGTAGAAATGGCATGCGAAAAAGGAAAAGCAGGTGATTTTTATCTCGAAGAGGGACTTTTGTTAAACTGAAATTTCAGCATACAGTAGGACATGGTCTGACCTATCGACAGTTGCAGGATTATCCATTCACAACTCGACACCCTGTATATTTTATGTAAAATTAGCATCTACAGAATACATATATATCTCGTATGCATTTCTTGAGGTTCGTTGAAAAGAATATTTTCATAAACCGCCATTGGACTCAACTAGGCTGCCCCGACCTTCTTGACGCCTGGGCGGCTCGAAAATTGAGACATTCACCGTCAATGTTTTTGCTCTACCAAAGTAAAATATCAACAAATACACATGACAACCAATAAATGAAAAAAATGAAAGATTTTCGATCAATCGACTGTTCGAACTGCTCACCAATGGGCGAATGTGACCAGATGTCTTTTTTCCGAGCCTGTTCGGCACATCGAGCGAATTCCTCGTTGCAATCCTCCTGTCCTCCGTTCCCTTTCTCTCTTTTACCGCAGAATTCGTCATGCTCGTTTTCCTGCGTCGAGCGAACCGGAAATCTCCCCGGCCCTGAGAGAAGCCTCTCTCTCTCTCTCTCTCTCTCTCTCTCACTCTCTCTCTCTCTCTCTCCTTCTCGCCAACGCGGTTATAACAAGAGCAGTTTCAGACGAGAACGCTGCAAAACTGTACAGAGAGGCGGAGAGATTGGGAGAGAGAGAGAGAGAGAGAGAGTGATACTAGAATAGCGAAGATTCTACGGTGTCGGACGGTCGGCGAAGAGACCAACATCGGGAACCAACGCGTTGGCGTTTCTCGCAACTTCGCCAGCCTTCTTTTGCAAGCTTTCTTTATTGCGCTCTCTCTCTCTCTCTCTCTCTCTCTCTCTCTCGCTCTGCCTCTCTCTCTCTCTCTCTCTCTCTCTCTCTCCCTCTCTATTTGTCCCTCTTTCTCTCCCTCAGTCTTTCCATCTCACCAGTGGCAAGACTCGAACGCCAACGCAACGTCAGCCGCGTATATGGACGCGGACGGTCTCACATATATTGAACGCCTCTTCTTCCTCGATTCTCGTGTGAGTCCCTGCTCGAAGCACCGTCTCCCTTCCTTCCTTCCTCCCTCCCTATGGCGAGAGGGAGACTTGTTATTCAATCAAACTAAATTTACTCAATTAAATTGGCACTAAGTTAAACTAAATTTACGAAAATAAATAAAATGTACTAAGATAAAATGGTTACTAAATTAAACTGTCACTAAATTGAACAAAATGTAGTGAATAAAGCTCAGCTCTTTTGTGATCAATGTTTCGTATTTGGAATTTAGTCATCATCATTCTGTGGGACTTGAAAGGCATTTGGATTTTCTGTCAGAATGTTCAACTTTCTTTCTAGCAAATACGACTCATCGCGAAAATACGCTATATCATTTATCAAAGAGGACTTGAAGAACAATTGGAGAGATGGGGGAAATTATCGACGAGATATTTCTCAAAGATTAATAGTATTGGAGACAAAATAAAATCGTCAAGCTCTGCGTGAGTGAATTTGACAGACTGATGCTCCGTTTTTTTCCCTAAAAAATTTAACAATCCATGAGAAAACTCGGTGCGATAGTTTGTGAGGTTATATATCACGTTTTTCTCAGTCGCGAAAACGCCAAACCCTTAAAAACATGTGGCCACTATATAATTGTCGGACTACATATCCACCTGCACCTAACAATCTGAATATCGAAATACCAGATCCAAGTTCAGGGTTGAGCGTCCACACCTGAAGGAGATATATTATTTGGATCTCGCACTGACGAAAGGCTTGCGAAAAATGATAAGAAAAAAAAAGAAACCGGAAAATCAGCACGCTTCTTCGACTCGGCTGACTCCGATTATCGTCACCCTCGATCCTGCAATCGTTTTGTTCCGATAGGCCCTCAATCGATACGCGCATTCGCTACATATACGAGCAGCTGTTGGTAATTGGTACGGCAACATAGTCGCGCGGGTATCAGTCTTCTCGCACTCTATCGGCAAATAATTTCGATCTAGACTCAGCCATCGGAGGGCGTTAGCGACCCTGCTCTTTCTCTCATTCTCCCACTCTGGCTCTCCTGCTCGTCGGGATGTGAGACGCGGCGAGGAGGGCTTCGGAGGTTTTTTTTCCGATCTTTCTCTCCTTCGCGTTGAACCTCTTGGGCGAACGATCGAGGGACATCCCTAGCGCGCTCCCCCCTCTCTCCCGCCTGCTTGCCAACGTCACGCGAGATGCTGCCTCGCAAGAGCCGTTCAAGCTGTTGCGTGTATCTACATATCTGTATGGGTACGATGAGATGAGAGAGAGAGAGAGAGAGAGAGAGAGAGAGAGAGAGAGAGAGAGAGAGAGAGAGGGAGAGAGAAAAGGAAAACGAAGAGTGCTCGGGAGACGTACGCGACCTTGCTGGAATGTCTCCTGCGGGCCACGGAAGAGCTGGAGAGAAGGTAGCAGGTTTTTTTTTCTTCGCCTCTCCTTCGCCTCCCTTTCTGCGTGTCTCTTGTTCCATCCCGCTCCCTCATGGCCCTCTCATATCTGACTTCTCGCTTCCTCGTTGCACTTTGCCTCGCCCCCGATGGAAGCGAACGAACATTCCGCAGTGGTCTGAGGCAGAGGCTATACGAGGGGCTTCGATCTCGGTCTCGTATCACGAGGCGCGGACGCGCATGTATACGAGACGACGACAACGACGACGACGACGACGACGACGACGACGACGACGACGACGACGGCGGCGATGCCGCTGAGAGGCCCTCGCTGCCGTCGAGCTACGACGAAGAGAACGCGCACGGCGCGCGCGAGCTCGCGACGAAATCGCACATGTGGCATTGACCCGGCCACACGAGGAGCTGCCTCCGTACATCCAAGCCGGAAAAACAGCCAATTCACCAGTCGCATCGGAATATTCGATCAAACTCCATTCCCGCTGCTACGTACGTGAAGACTCGGTACGTTGACGGCCCGGAGATTTCGGCCGGATTCTTTCCCGCGAATAGGGCAGGAACGGGCTTCGAAATTTGCGCGAAAAATACAAGTTCGACGCAAGGAAGTTGGCGGCTCTAGGTCATGACAGATCCGCTTGTGGCACAACAAAAAAACAGGACGATTTTCGATATCTTTTTCCGATGGGAGAATTGGGATGACGAGGTCGAAAATTTCGCACACAATTCATACATGGTCTTGACAAGTTTGAGCTTTTTATTGAAAAATAATGAACAACGAAGATATTGTTATTTAGACTGATCTATTTATAATTAGATCTGATGATAAAATGTTTTTTTAGTATAAAAATACAAGCTTCGTATGGGCGGATACTTTTTCGAAATTTTGAACATCAGAATGGCGAGCTGTAGGCAAAAAAGTACGATTTCCAACCACAGAAAGGAAAATTTCATTACTTGTTTTGAACAAATGGACAAATGTACGAAGAAATCGCCTGGTCATGCGATGGAAGATTCTATAAAGTACGCTATGTCCGAATTTTAAGTGAAACGGTCGAATGATTTTCACAAAAATCGCCATGAATCGGTCAATTTTTGAAATTTTTACAAAATCCCTTATGCCAATTAAAGTTAAAATCCAAAGCTATAAAAGTGGGCAAAAAATAGTCGTATTGCTAAAATGTGGGCTCATCAGACCCCTTGAGCCAGTGCGAATAGTCAAGTCGGTATGATTTGGGAGAAGATGAATCGAAAATTTACTTGAAAATTTTTATCGCGTATGGCGTAAAATGTGCCAAATTGGTTTGGAAAAAAGAATGGACACCATGTATCTGCGTTGAAGCCGTGAAAGAGTAGATAAGAGCTACAAGAAGGTTTGGTTTTTTGTTACCGATCAAAAGTCATCTCTGACAATAAAAATTATTCTTCATAGTTGTACCCTGAGTCACCACCCGAATCGCATGTTCAGGTATACCTTTCGCTCATAGTCGCGTTAACAATATTATGATTGCGGTGTCAATGAACTATAACGAGTTTTACTGTCCCCTCTTTTGGTGTATTGGATATTTTTGAATGGAGCTACGTCATGACTAAACGAGCCACGTGAAAATATGTATTTCTGTTAGTTTAGAAAATACATCGACAAAATGACGGAAAAAAGAGACCCCATCCCTTGCACACACCTAATACATATACCACCCGTGCATTGTGCCGGTAGTATAGAAAATGATATATATATATATAGGTCTGGCGAGTATAAGTCAGGGAATTGGAGAGCAATCGATATTTTTGAGGCTCAGCCAAGTTTTGGGCACACACAATGCTCCGGGGAATCCAGCCGCGCAATTTCCTCGCTCTCTCTCGCTTTCTCTCCATCTTCCTCCCTACTCTCATCTGATCTCCTTTACCCGGGAGAGCTGCGCGATTGTGAACGCGAGATAACGAGGCTGGGTGAATCGAAGAAGGGAAAAAAGCGTCGAAGAAAATTACGAAAGCGGAAATCACAGCGCGTATATATTGGAACGCCTCAAGTTCAAAGTTGTATTATCATTATCGTTGTTTCAGTCGTAAAATCGGATTACGCCGGTGTAACAATCGACGTCATTAAGGGAAAGGTGCCTCCAACTAGTGCCTCCAGTGTTTCGTCGCGTGTAACGTCAGAGCTGGCTTGGCTCAACTTCGGTGTTGAGTTTGAAACTCATCGAGTCGACTCAGAGTCCGTGCCAAGAACAAGATCAAGTTCGATCCTGAGACCGGATTTCAACGGATTCAGGCTATCGAGATTCGCCACTTCCATATTTCGGTTGAATCGGAAGGCATGGGGAATATACGAACCGTGCGTCGAAAGCCATCAACCGTATGGAGACCAGTATGTCTAGCAGATGAAACGATGCTCGACTGAGACCATTGAAATGTCCTACTTTGCTGTCTTACTTCCAGTCATCGTCATATTAAGGGGTTACGTGGCTTTCGAAGCCAATAAAAGAATATTGTATTTATTTAAAAAATATATAATATATACATTATTTTATTGAAAACATTAAACACATAAAAGAGCAACATTTCGAGAATATTTTTAAAAAAAATCATCCAAAAATTTGGAAAACTCAGCCGGTGGGACCTCGTTTCCGGCAGAGTTGGGCATAATTCTATTTATAAATACGAATACGAATTTATTCACATCGTGATTTTAATGTAAATGTAAATACAAATTTATTCATACTTTACTTATTGTAAATACGAATACAAATAAATTTGTCTTTACAAGTATGAATAAGAATTTATTTGTATTCACATGCATGCATACGAATACAATTGTATTCACAAAGTAAGTTGTGATTGTTTTCGTATTTAAGACAAACTAAAATCAAATTCACAATGATTAGTTTTAAATTTACACCATAAGTGAGTTCTTACGTATTTTGAGAGAAAACATTGCGTCGAGGCAAAGAAATTTTTGCATAAAAGTTGTGAGTTTAAAATGTTACATTATAAATATGAAAAAATTCACAAAATCAGTTGTGAATTTCCTCAGGTTGAAGAAAATTAAAATCGAAATCACGACAATTATATTAAAATTTACACCACAAGTGAGTCCTTACGTATTTTGAGAGAAAACATTGTGTTGAACTCAACAAGTAAGAACTCAGTTTTCGTGTAAATTTTAATCTAATCATTGTGAATTTCATTTTAGTTTGTCTTAAATACGAAAAAAAATTCACAACTTATTTTCTGAATTTTTTCGTATTTACAATTTTTTGTAAATACATTTTCATTCACAGATTTTTATGTGAATTTTTTTAATTGATATGATTTTTTGTAAATATTCACATTTTTTGTGATTATTAACAATTTTTTCTGTGCATTTATTTGTATGTTCAGAATATTTGTGAATACAATTGTATTTGTATGCATGCATGTGTATATAAATAAATTCGTATTTACAATAAGTGAAGTATGAATAAATTTGTATTTATATTCATATTCGTATTTATTAATAGAATTACGCCCAACTCTGGTTTCCGGAGACCCCTCAAAAAAGTGTCCTCGTAGTGGTCAGGATAACTCATGATAGCTTCATTACAAATTAAAAAACCAAATTTTTCGTGTTAGAAGATAAGTATAGCTCATGATTAAATGAAGGATTTAAAAAAAACTGAAATTTGAATTTTTGGCAGAGATGTGTACAAAATAATTCAATTTTTGGTACAATTTACACTACGTATAGCCTTGTAAATTGAGTTGTAATCGAAAAAAAACCTTCGTTCAATCACTAGTCAATGCTATTTTGAAGAAGTGTGCAAAATTTCAATAAGATCGGTGTATTCGTATTTGAGAAATCGTGTCCACTGACTTAAAAAATAGTGTTTTGAGAAAAATGGGATTACCTGCGCCGCTCCCGGCCGGTCTTTGCCAACGGGGGCGATTCCCAAAGGCCTCTCTCTCTCTCTCTCTCTCTCTCTCTCTCTCTCTCTCTCTCTCTCTCTCTCTCTCTCTCTCTCTCTCTCTCTCTCTCTCTCTCCTCGACTCTTTTACTCCGATTGACTTAAAACTTTGGGAAAATATTCTAGTACTATATTCATATAGTACCATTGAATGATAAAATTAAGAAATGGCTTTTTTGAAACTTTCAAATCCACGTAACCCCTTATTAACGGGGTCATCCCATGTGACAGCTTTTTCGTTTCTTGAGATTTTCAGTCATGTGTAAAAAAAGGTGGTTGACAGATGCCATGATTCCGGAGGCTTTGCTCGTCCGAAAGAAAAAAAATCAAACAGCATTTCAATTTGTAGACCTGAGGCTATCACCGGTAAAGTAAAAATACCGAAAATTGAATTTTTGGCACGGTTTTGAAAGTTAAGTTCGAATTTTTCGTTTTTTTTTTGTTGACATTTTCAGCTTAAAAAAGCTATGGCGGATATCGGAAATATTCTAGTTCGGATGAGAACTATAGATGTGCTGGCTATACTACAAAAATTTGAGCGAAATCCATTCGATAGGTGCATAAAAAAAAAATCACAAAAAAAGCGGAAAAAATAACTGTCACATGGGATGACGTTAAGCAACTATTCTATTGTATCGTGAAAGGATACTACTTCCAATAGAAACTTTTTTGACGCTGATTATTTTCTATTCAAGTCTGATTGAAAAACTTGCCTCGTAAAAAGCAAAAATGACGTAAAGAATAAAATTTCATTTCGATATCTGTGCACTAAAAGAAAACACCGTCGATTAGTACGACGACATTTTCAAGAGAACACCACGCCAGCAATGATGTTACAGAAGCATGCCATCGGTGCAATTGGCATGATTTTTTTTCGGCTTGTTTAGATTCGGGATAGAAAATCAACGTTACTATAGACTGCACACTTAATATCTTGTTCCGCCTGTTTAGCGGCTGATATAATCCTCGAGATCGCACGCTTATTACGACTATTATCATACGCTCGTGGATTAGTAAAGATAATGTTTGCGATTATACGGACATTGGTAATGTCTAATTAGCTTGGCACCTATATACGTGTAAAATAACTCATTATACATGCAAATTATGAACACAATTTACAGATTTGAAAACATTCAGACATATTGAAAATTAAGACATCAATTAAGAAAGCATAAAAATACGATTTTCCAAAAATGTTAACTTTCCGTAAAAAGAAATCTTTTAAACGTTTTTATTGAAATTCTATCCTGACTTTTTGCATCATACACTAGTTTGGTGAATATTTCAAAGACCTTTAATTATTGTAACAGTAAAATGTAAATACGTTACTAAAAACAGGGTATTTCATATTTTTGAAACACAGTGGTGAATTTTTGAAAATTTGCAAATACCCTGTAAATATCCCTGTACCTTTACACGAATCTTGGCAAAATTGAATTAAAAAAAGGCTTGCACGATGCTCCATGTCCGTATGAAAATGTATCTGTACATACCCAACAAATTGTCAACGTCACCTCGCTGAAATACTTTTTTCTGAAAAATAAAACTCCCTTAAAATCGAAAGCCCTTCACCGATATTCACAAAATTCATTTAGAAAATTCTTTTCGTTCTATACTATTGATGTGAAAAATTTCATTTTGGTATCTCAAAAAACTAGAAGTTTCAGCAGGTAAAATAATACAGGCGAAAGTAATTCATTTTTATAAACGTCATTTTTTGACATTCTGCAATATTGTGGGCAAATTTCCGTTGAAATCTCGAGAAAAAAAAACGTTTTTTACGAAAACAAAGCTTCCTCCGCCAGGAAAGGAAAAAAATGTACGTATGCCTCGCGAAATTGCATCGATGCACCGATGTCACATGGGTGTGTGTATGTATATATATATATATATATATACACATATACATATACATATATATATATATATATATATATATATATATATATATATATATATATATATATATATATATATATATGTATATATATATGTATATATGTATATATATATGTATATATAGTCTTTCTCGTTCACTCGAAAATGTTGAACCGCTTGTCGCGCGGATCCCCCCCCCCCCACTTCCTCGTACGTCTTCTCATCTTTCCACCGATCTTTCGCACCGTAGCAGCAGTGATTACCGGTTTTGATGGGCTTTCTCCCTCCCCCCCATCCCTTTCCTGTGCACCCTTCTACGGTTGCCGTTATTCATTTTTTTTTGTTGCTGCGGCAATCTGAAAGCTCGTGCGTGGCGAGTAGTTAGCGCGGATGACGTCGAACGAGCTCTCACGAAACCGAAAGAAATTGAGTGCGAGAGGGGTACAGACTATGGGGAACAATATTTCGGTGAATCGTCTCACGTATGTTTCATGTTCTTATTAAAATATCTGTATGCGTGCGTGAGGACACCCTGTGCACGTACGTACGCACTACGCGCGCTAAGCCTTACCATTTAAGGGGGTCATCCCATGTGACAGCTATTTTTCGTTTTGCTTTTTTGGGGAATTTTTTTTTATGAACCATTAAAACACACTATCTTGGAATTTTATAACACATTTATTAACATGGCTACAGTCCCTCAGAATTTTATCAACCAAAAATCACTCATCCGCAATACAAAAGAATCGAACGGCATTTTAATTTGTAGAGCTGCGGCTATAACCGCTACTAATGTAAAGTACAAATATCGAAAATGTAATTTTTCGTCATTTTTTTCGACTTTTTTAGTTTAAGGGGTCTTCTCACTTTAGACGCTAAAAAGGCTATTTTCATAAAATTTTTCGGTAGTTTTATATTATAGATATTGATACAAAAGTTGTTACACTTAATAAATACACTTTCGAAATACATAAAAATAACTTTTCCAAATTTAATGTTTCCAACCCAAATTTATCTCACCCCTTATTATCATCTTTAATTACACGAATAAAATGATAATACGATGATTCATTAATAAAATTATGACACAATTAAAAATGTTATCGATACAATGAAAATTTGGGTTGTATTGTGAACGCAATGTCACCTGTTCACCTGATCTCATTCTCGAACTGTGTTCCCATTTCTTCAATCTCCACGAACCTTGCGAAGATTCGCATTCACGGTTGCCTTCGATTTCACGTAGATACGTATGTCTATGTACCAGGTTTTTTTAATTTGCGTGGGAGGTTGCGTGTCTCAAAGTTACTCACTGGCCTATGAGCTGTATACATTCGACCCTGTGTGCAGATGAGAGCCTCGGATCTCAAGCATTCGCTCGTTTGCCCTGACCTCCTTAATTTCTTCCCTTTCCGTTCGATTACTCAAATTCCTCAATCTATAGCGATAAAAATCGATTTTTCTTCCGAGCTCAACCAGATATTTATTTTATTTATTTTACCCGGTTGGCATGTTGAATAAGTTCACGTTGTATTTTTTTTTTTCGAAGATTGATGCTCTCCGAAAAATTGACGGATTTTACACAAAGCGCAACTATTTCATGGCATCGAAAGTGTAATCAGAATTTTCGGGTAATAAAAAACAGGTACATGTAAAAAATAGGCGTTGGATATTTTCTTTTTAAAAAAATATTGATTCAAGTTCACATGGTTGGAATGCAACGAAAGTCCTTTGTTTTATTTTTATTATTATACAAGACCTTTTGTAGATTTATAGTACCATGATCGTTACGCATTATTGACTCAGAGATTCCCTGACTTGGAGAACATTTGGACGAGAATCAATTCAGCAAGAAAAAAGGCCAGAGATTTGCATATCACGGTATCCGGGGCTTGTTCGATATATCAGCAGAATATGGTGTTAACATTTGTACTGTTAAAATGCAACGTAAATTCTTGTGTCCCTTTATATGCAGTTAATGTTTTTAAATAATTTATTAAGCAATTAAAAAATCCTTAATTTTTTTCATTTATGAATTAATATATAAAAAATGATAGGATGACTCGTAAATATTTCATCTCACTGATGTCATAAATTTGTGAGGCGACAAAAAAGCGGCGGAAAAAGGTCACCGTTGAAACATCAATGGCAACTTGTTCAATGGGAGCTATGAAAATGTCAATCTCGACTGTCAAATGTTCCAGCATTTATTCCGGTAGAGAGGCAATATCCGGCAGATTGATGGTATATACGTCAATCTGATGGGTCATTCATTTCACAAATGGTTGTAGATTTCGATTGGTTATGAAGGATTTCATATTTTTTCATTGCTACTGTTATCAATTGATAAACTGCCGTTATCACAGCATGAAATACACCGAATGATTTTAATTTGTTTTCAATGTAATATGTACATGAACGTTTTCAACAAAAAAATTAAACACTCGGAATTAGGTCACCGTTAGAACGACGTCGGTATGCATAAAAAAATTTAGGTAATTCTTTAGCTACGTGACTTTTCCAAAAAAATGAGCCTTCTTAGGCATTTTATGATTTTATATTTTTTATGATTTCACGATCTTTTATTTTTATGATTTTTGTGTGCTATTTTCTCATTTATTGGGTTATAAATGATGATATTCAGTCGGGGGGGGGGAGCTGAAATTCACCCTCCATAAAATGTTATGGAGCTTTGAAGTTCGCGGAAACACGTTATAAAGTAGGGCATTTTTGAACATTTAGACGCTTAAATTCGGGTTGTTTGAGTTTTTTGAAAAAATCGAAATTATTTTTAACGATTTTTTGCTGTAAACAAACGCTAAAAATTTCGTAATCATTTCAGCTTCCCCCAACTGGATATCATCATGTATAACCTAATAAATGAGAAAAAAGCAAATAAAAAGTTTCGGCTCATTTTTCGGATAAGTCACTCATCTAAAGAATTACCAAAATTTATAGCGTTTCTGATTCGACTTTTACCGTAAAAGAGTGGGAAAATATTAATTTGACTGAACCAAGATTCTACTGTGTGATGAAATTCATTAATTTCAACAAATCTCCATCAGAATCAATGTCAAAGCCACATATTTCATCAAAATCGATATTAGTTGACCAATCATAGAAAAAATTGATTTCAGGCCTTGTCAATTGCTTGGCGCAACGATGATTTTTCATTTAAACAAATTCTCACAACACGACCAACAAAATATCGCAACAAATTCATCAAATTTCAATACGAATTTGGGAAAAATTAAAATAAACCGAGAGTTCAATTGACTTTCCATAATTCAATAAAACATTTTACCGTCAAAAGCAAAAAAAACTTTACTCCATATGGGAAAAATAATTGCGAAACGTTTAACCGGAGGAAAATAATACAATTAACGGTGCTAAACAACTATAATGCGTTAATCCTGCGAATTTGATATTTTAACCACGTTAGAGTCTAGTCGCGCAGGGAATCCCGCGTTGATGACGTCACTGCGCGCCTTTTCACCTGACGAGAATGACGAATAGTTAAGAATCGAGAATCGTAAGACTCGACGGTTAATTGCAACTCGCAATGTGACTTTTGATCGTCAACGACATGGGCATGTATACAGATATAGTTTATTTGTATAATTGGAGCTGCGCTGAGAGAACGAGTGGAGAAAGATTACGACGACGAAACTCGATCGCACGCAAGCTGTCTGACCCAGATATATCTGCACATGCACTTACACTCGCACATATATTTGTTCTCTCTCTCTCTCTCTCTCTCTCTCTCTCTCTCTCTCTCTCCATATATATATATATATATATATATATATATATATATATATATATATCGCTAGTTCGAAGGCCGTGCTTGTTAATTCGAAACTGCAAGATCTTCTTTCTCGCTCGCTCAGGAGAGCCCGTGTGAAAAATTTGCCCGGCCTTTCTCCTCTCGCGTATTCAAGAGAAAACGCGCAAAATCGTCATGAATAAAAACATACATGTGAGAAATTCGAGCGCACTTCACGTTGAATGGATTTTTCAAGTCTTTAATGAGACTTTTCAATCGTAAGCAATCGCAGTGTCATCCGTGCGGGATTTTATGAAGCTTTTCTTCACGACGATATAATGGTCACGTTGAGTAGCGCTGCCATTAGAATATATATATACACACACACACACACACACACACACACACACACACACACACACACACACACACACACACACACACACACACACACACACACATATATATACACATGATAATAATTACTAATTAGTTAAAGTCAACCGCATGTCTCATAATTACTAATTAATTAATTAAATAAGATAATTAAATTACGATATTTTCCTGTCTAGCATTCAACCAATAAAACTGCGTGTGTGTGTGTGTGTGTACATATATATATATATATGATTATATACGGCGTTTTATTGGTTCGATGCTAGAAAGGAAAATATCGTAATGTAATTATGTTATGGCTATATAATTTAATTAATTAGTAATTATTAGCGTTTAGTTGAGCTTCATTTACAAGAAGCTGTTGGAAGAATCCTTATTGGATGAGTGGTAGAAAGTTTGTTGAACAAATTTTTTTGGAAACTTTCGACCGTTTCGTTTTTTGTACGAGGATACTATTCTTGGCGATAATAAGCGCTACATATCGAGATATTTCGCGTTCAACGCACAAGCAAAAAATCAATTAAGGATTATAATAAAAATGTCATCAGAGTTCGTCCAGCGGTTGTCGATGATTGTGAAGTTTGCATCGTAGGGAGGCAACGAGAATCAAACATTTTTCATGGATGAAATTTATTTTTGCCGATTTGGGCTTAGAAAATCATTCGAACGTTTTTACGTATTTTTATCAAAAATTTACGACCTCAACAAACGACGAACAAAAGGAACCAAATAATAATAAAAACGAAGAAATAACGACAACAAAAATCGATGCATTCGAACGATGCAAACTTTAACGTCACGGTACTCGAGATTGGACCGAACAAACGGGTCAGACCCCCATGGTGAACTTGGATTTGACATTGCTCACAGACGTGTATACTTTATGCGAGACATTAATGAAAATTATATTTGACCGTTTGTTGCAGATCTGATGGGGTTTCGCGGTGTCAGGATGTACAACGAGCTAAGGCTACGTAACTAACTGTAAGTATACGATGAATATTGAAGAAAAAATATCCACTGCAAATAATAAGATTTGTCAGATTCAAAGATGTGTGGGAGTCCTAAAGAAATGCTGCCATGACGCTGAAAATTTGATGCATTGTTATCCTGTTTAAGGTATTTCTTTCGCGATCCCGAATATTCGACAATTAACTGATTTTCGTCTATGATGAAGCAAAAATACATCCCAATATGCCGGTCAAATTTCCAGCGAATTTACCGAACTTTTAATGAAAAATTACATTACCGTTTATATTACATTAATTTACCGAACCCAACTTCTATTAGAAATATATTATAAGAATTATGTAACTGTTATTATATAAAGATCAAACAAATAAACAAACAACCTGAAATAAACACAAACCAATTATATACTTCAATGTATCAATATGCTTTGAAAAATAATAAAAACCAACTCATATTATTTACACGTACCTGTTGTTTAGTAACCTGAAAAGTCTGATTACATTTTCGATGCTACGACATAGTTGCACTTTGTGCAATATCTGCACATTTTTCTGTATAATTTCACTATTATTCTACACATAATTGTAGGGCAATTAATTGTAACGTACTGAAATTCTGCTTATTTTCTCGTTTGGCTCTTCCATGCATCGTTACCAAACTTCATTACGACGCTGCAAACAGTTGAGTGGCCCAATTGCGGCATAAAGCCCGGCATATTCACTCTCATGAGTTTTGCCCCGATAAAGTTGAATATTAGCAAACACAGCTGAAACAACGAAGAAAACTCGTCGAACCCCCTGAGGCCCCGCGTACTATCTTTAGAACAAGATGATCAACAGGACGTTGAAGTTTGCATCGTTGGAATGCAAACAAACGAAATAAATGAAAATGGATTTTTCTTTACTTGGCAAATTTCCCGTGCCAGATTTCAACTACGAAAATTACGCAAACGATTTTGAAGATTCTTATTTAACGATCTACAACAAATCTACAAAATATGGGTTGGGATAATAATGAAAATAAGAATTTCAGACGAATTTTTGTTGCATTCCGACGAGTTTAGTAGCCCAAACTTTTTTTGGCCAAATTTGGGCTATCAAATCCACTCAAACGTTTTTTTATAATTCCTATCCGAAATCCGCTGCTCATATTTGCAGGATAAAATTCTTGATGATAACGAAAATGAAGAAGAAGAAATAAACAACAATTTTCGTTGCATTCCAACGATGCAGATTTCAACATTGTGATTCTAAAGGGTGTCTCAAAATTACCGCAATTATGCCAAAATGTTATTGAAAGTTTCGTCAGAAGAGTGAACGTTTGCAAACGGGACGAGGTCGCCATCTATCGGATATTGTGTTCCACACATAACCTCTATGTTTGTACCTTATATTGAAACAAAAATATTAGTACCTTTCAAATAAATAATACGTTTTATCAACAAATAAAAATGCCAGGTCATTTCGAGAGACCGTATACTTTATGAATCCATTTACCATACTTTTTTTCCACTTAAAGTGTAACCCATCAAATCGATAACTTCTTCCATTAACTCTAGTTTCGTTCGAGTTCTGTCAATTAAAAGTGCACGTTTCAACTCGTTTGTAGGATCTTTTTAGCTTTTTATTTATTGGTATTGGGGTTCGACATTGCATACTCTGGTACAAGCTACGCACTGGCGACCCTGTCGTTCAAAGTCTATGTAAAGTGAAACTGACTTTGCACAAAAGGGTTTCATCACTCTTGAACTCTCTTCGCGACTTCGCTTCTTACCCTTCATCTCGTTCTTACTCGTCGGCGAATACGCTTCGAGGGACTTGGCTAGTTTGCATTGCGACGAAATTTGCGTGGGAGGCACACCGTTAATGTTACCGAGCTTATACATATATATATATATATATACACATACACACACACACACACACACACATATGTATGTATGTATATATATATACACATAGGGTTCTCTGTTGGATAATCCCGCAACTGTCGATAGGTCAGATCATGTCTTACTATATGCTGAAATTTCAATTTAGTAAAAGTCCCACGGTTTTCGAGATAAAAATCATCTGCTTTTGGTTTTTCGCATGACGTTTACACAAATTTGAATTTTTTGTACCAGGTTTTTGAACACACACGTGGTTCTTTGTTCTATCTAGAAAAATCTTCTTTTTGACCTTAAATGTTGAGGAAACTTCACGAAAAAAGATCTCATGCAGATTTTTTTCATACAAACTAATTCGAACACCTGACTTTGATAGCCTGCGGTGTAAAAAAAATGCACTACGCATATCGTGCCAATAACCTTTAAAAGTTGCATAGTTATTGTCGATTCATATCATTTGTAGAAATGGCATGCGGAAGAACAAAAGCAGATGATTTTCTTCAAAAAATAGCACGAAGCCCAAAATCCCAAAAATCGTGGAACTTTTACTAAACTGAAATTCCAGCATGTAGTAGAACATGATCTGACCTATCGACAGTTGCAGGATTATCCATTCATAACAGGAAACCCTGTATGTAGGTGTTGTATATATATATATATATATATATATATATATATATAAATTATATATATATATATATATATATATATATATATATATATATATATAAATTATATATATATGAAGAGCGGGTGGGAGAGAGGGAGTTCGTGGTATTCGAGCAGGTTGGCGAGAAGCAGAGGATGATTTTCTCTGCTGGCTCTCTATCGATTGCTCCTTCTCCTCCCACCTTCCTCTCCCCTGGTACCACCGGTCGAATCTCCTTCTTCCCCTCCGACCTACGATCGCTTGAATCTCACTCTTTTCCATTTCTCCCGTCTATCCTTCCGACCTCCCCACCAACACGCGCTCCCTTATTTCCGTCCATCTCTCTCGGACTACACTTCTGCACCTCTTTCTGTATCTTTCGCCGTCGCTCCAACGTGTCCCCAGCCCGCCGTAATATCGCCCGAGCTCGAGGATTAACGAGGGGGTGCCCATCTCTGGGTATCCCAACCTCCTTCTCCGCTTCTTCGCTCATTCTTTGTCTCCGTCCTTCACGATTCTTCCTCCTTCACCGTTTGGCTTGTCTCCCATTCCGTGCATGATTTTTTTGTCTTTTTTTTTTCTGTCCTCCCAGTTTTGCCTTTTTCTTCGCTCGCTTCTGTCTCCTTCCTGCTTGCAATATCAGTGCCTTTCTGCTATATTTTATTTTCTCATTCGTTTTTAACTCATCTCTTTCGCCTTTACGTTTTCGTGTGTCAACGTAGAATGGAAGATGAAGTAGAATGGCGGCACTTAGCGTGTTTGTCGTAATGCGAATATCCATTCATTAGAGGTTGATTTATCGTCACTTGAGAGAGGCCATCCCATGTGACACCGATTGTTGTTCGCTTTTTTGGGATTTTTTTTTTCACGAATCATTAAAATACACTATCTTCGAACTTTTACCACAAATTTGTTAACATTTTTACAGTCACGCAGAATTTTATCAAACAAAAATAACGAGTTCAATCCATTCTACATCGTTCGGAAGACACTCATGTGTAAAAGAAAATTGCTCGACGGCTGCCATGATACCGCAGGTTTTGCTCATCTGAAGTAAAAAAAAATCGAGCGGCATTTCAATTCATAGACCTGAGGGTATCGTCGGAACTAGAGTAAAGTAGAAATATAGAAAATTGCATTTTTGGCACGGTTTTCAAAGTTAAGTTCCAAGTTTCGTCATTTTTTTTCGTTTTTTTTAGCTTTCAAAAAAGTATGGCGGATATCGGAAATATTCTAGTTCGGGTGAGAACTACAGATGTGCTAACTATACCATAAAAATTTGAGCGAAATCCGTTCAATCGTTTTTGAGGTAACATGGGAGCCAATTTGAAAAATACAGTTTTGAGAAAAACGCGTTTAAAAGTTCAAGTACGCACAAAGAAAACGGCGACTCACCATTTGTCTGCTATGCCGGGTCCATACAACACGCACAAATTTTTTGCAATTTGTGCAAACAAAATTTTTCGATTTTTTGAACCTCTCTGATGGGATGACTGCCTTAATGTAAATGTACTGCATTTATAGAGCAGGCGATGACATTTGGCTGGAATATATATATATATATATATATATATATATATATATATATATATATATATATATATATAGATTATTTTATCGACCTCATTGTCATCGTTGAATGATCCAGTCTCTGAGTCAAATTTATTCGTGACAAATGGACGGTCAGATTTCTTGTTTTTTTTTGTTTTACATTTCTCTTGCTTGCCATACGTGACGTCAAATAAGAAATCGATCGCCTCACCTCCATTAGGAGCCCGTCTCTATATCTATCTTTATGTTACTCTCTCTCTCTCTCTCTCTGCTCATTTCTCTCCAAGAGGTTGTCTCCACTCTCTTGAATTCACCAAGAGGCGGATACTTCGCTTTCCCGGTCCGACTGAAAGTCATGAAAATCCAACGCGAAATCGAATCACGGCGAGACCGAAAGAGAGGGAGAGAGAGAGAGAGAGAGAGAGAGAGAGAGAGAGAGAGAGAGAGAGGAGCGCACAAAGATGAAGAGTAAAGAGAAGGTACACGCTATTGCTGAAACTGAGCTTGTTGGGAGCTTTGCTTCTTCGCGCATATTCGCTTGAAATCGAGAATGCCTTCTCAAAAGGAACGCGAGGAGATGAGAGAATGAAAGCACATGAAATACCATAGTTCGTTCGTAATTAATTGGGGATTGAGATGTTCCGGGAACGTTCCATCTATCCGCATTGTTTTTTTGTACAAATAAAAAAATGTATTATAAAAGATATTGCCCTTTAGAGTGTTTACAAATCTTAAGAAAAAGTACTCTTGTGATTGTTTGTGACAATTAATGTTTTCTAGGCGCAAAGATAAACGCGTAACTGACAAAAAAATTATTATGGGAAATGGAATCAGTGCGAAAAAAATACAAGTGAAGATAATGTAAACATCTCATGAAATTGTATCAGGATGTTGAATAAGTTCTGGCTGTTTTTTTTTCGTGGAATATATTGCTTGATTTAAAAAAATGATTTTTAATGCTTTGAAACGTTTCGAAAGTGGTGTTCGATCAACTCCTAAGTACAGCTAGGGTCTGGCATGAGTCTTCATGAAGTAGGGGAGACTAGGACTGGACGTTACAGGGGTATAAAGTTACAGAAGAAATTTACGATCGAGAAGTGAAGCTACAGAAATGTTAGAAAGAGAGGAAATATGCAGTGACGTTGCGCTTCACGTCAGGTGTGCTAGTTGTGCCGTATCTGTCGACAGGAATACCTGCGTGCGTTGGGGTGAAATAAATGCAGATTTGTAACTTCTTTTATATTTAGTAATTTCGGTCTATACCTGCCGATATTATTGAAGTATTAAAATCGTGTCATGGCATGGATTGGCGTGTTCTTTATAGGGTGAAACCAAGATTTTGTACCTAAAATAACCTAAAAAAATATCGTTGATGATGGAGCTAAAAGTTACAAATATCAGGGGTAAATTGTGACATGTCACAACCAGCCCTATCTAATATATCCAGTGAAGAACGCCTTAGCTCAGGAGTAAAACAAGAAAGGTAAAGCTGGAGGCCTTTTATGATTCTGATCCATACTGAAGGCGAGAACGATAAGGAATATTTTTGTTTGGTCTCTTGTGGTCCGTTTGATCACAGTCGCCCTGGTGAAGAATGGGTCCAGTGCACTATTGAAAAAAAGTGGTCCCCCGTGAAATGTGTCACTGAAAACGCTATATCTGTGCTCTAATTGCGATAGTGATTATTCCGATTAATTACTTTGTGGCTTACCTTCTTTTTCATGTGCAATTACTTCAAGTTGATTTTCAATATTCTTTTCAAAATTAAAATATTTCCGTCTTGTTGTGAAGTCAAAATGTTCTATGCTTTTGTTAGTAAGCTAGGTATATAAAGACAATTTAACCTCTACATATTTGTGATTGTAAAAACAGTGATTCTGATGATGATTCTCAGAATAAAAGACTAATTAGTAAGCCTGTCTATTTCTTGTTACATCTCACCCCTTATAGTATAACAACACCCGATGCGGAGCAAAAAGTCACTGTCATTTTTATTTTAAACATCAAGTTCTAATAGTTGCGTGAAACTCAGTTGAATCATACACATGTATTGAAAACTTGTTAATTCTTTTATAAAAATATATATATATATATAAATATCTACGCCCAAAGACGATATGTAGGTGAATTTGATAAAAACGTCACACCCAGCCTAGTCTCCCCTAATGCCTTCAATAGGTTATCACGCCCTTTTTGAAAGGTGTCTCAATTTGATCCTTTGGTGGTAATAAACTACCAGAATTTTTATTCCCATTTTATGAAATCGATAAGTGCCATGAAAATGCATTTAAATTGTACATTTCAAATTTCCGCGCGAAAATGCTAGCCGCCATGCTGCTTCGTTCGTGACGTCACTTGCGTAGTAAACATCGACGCTGTGCCAATTGTGAATACGTAAAGTTTTTTGGTTAATAGTGAGTTACAATCCCCGGTGTGTTGTTCCTAAATGTAAGAATACTAGTGCAAAAACATCGATAAAGTTGTGGATCAAAATGCCAATTGATATAAATGTGAGGAAGACTTGGTTAAAACTTGCGAGAAGAGATCCTAATTCAGAGTCCGAAAAAAAAGCATTTGTTCCTTTTTGAAGTGCAGATAAATATTTGAAAATTTGCAATCAACTATGACAAATGAGAGTATATAGTTGTTGACGCTTTCTTTCACAGGTTAGAGAGCAATAAGTCTACCGTTTTCTTTGTTTACTATGTCAATGATGTTACGTCGGAATCCATTATGGCGGCTACCGTTTCGCATGTTCGTTGAACAGATAGAAAAAGTATTAAAACAATTAATTATACAATTTCTTATGTTATTTTATAAATAAAAAACCAACATTATTTGATTGCTTATTGCGAAAACTACCTTATTTATCCATTCTCATTATTTTTCTTACATAGAGTAAAATACCCTATTCAACACATCAAAGTCATTACTTTTGAATCGTCTAAATCAAGCAAGAATTCTGTGTGCTTCAGTTACAGATTTTTTAAAAATAAAGTATTGTCGTAAAATTGCCCGCAGATACTTTTTTTGCCACGAAATTTGACATGTTTAACACTACGAAAAGAAAAAGTTGATTACACTTTGCCGAAATGGTATACATTGAATTTCCAGCTTGCTTACACTACTTCTTTATAGATGCGTTACCATGCCTTGAACGACACGCGCGCCGTTCTGATAAGGCCATCTGTTGGAAAACAGCGAGAACTTATTCAGCCTCCCAATACTTTCGAGCAAGTGGTGGCAAACCCCGTCGGCAGTGCAAAGCGCGCACATTCCGAGCACTTTTTCATCAAATTCATTCAAAAAATGTCGACCCGGTGCCTGACTTGTATCAAAGAAAGGCCGCCTGACAACGACGCCGTGTCTGTCTCCCACGAATATTAAAATAAAAAGCCATATTGCCATAAACGGGAGACCGCGTAGAAATTGTTCCGCGCGTCGATCGCCCAAAGAGCTATACTGCCAGACTTATTGACATATATCTACCTATATGTATTACATGATTGCACGTACGTTACAGGAGACTGGCATGGAGAAGGAGAACTCCGCGTCGAGCGGAGGTGGGGGTGGCGGTGGTGGCGAGACTACGGCAACAACGACGGGAGGAGGTGCCACCTCCGCCTCAGAAAAACTCCAGGCCGACCAGGCAAATCCACTGCTCGACCCTAGCGCCCTTTTCGGTGGTAAGTTCATATAAGAAACTACTTTTCAAATTGCAACTTTATACGGTTGTTTCATGTAAACTGTGTTGTTTTTTTTTTCGATTGACAGGCATCACTTTCGAAAGTAATCTATTCAAGAATTTCTTCCATTCCGTCTTATCCGACGACGAGTTCAATCACTGATATGACCTGTTCACTATTCTAGAGGCCCGAAAACTAGGTGTAGCTTTGGAAATTTGTTGTTCCAAAAAAAGTAATTGGTAAATCTATTGAAGGGATCTATTCATGTATCGAAAGGCACGAACGTATTCTATTCGAGTCAGCTTCAAAGTGACCGAGCTTTGTGATGATGTTGAAATGTCCATCGTAGAAATGCAGCGGAACATTTTTTTTTAAATCTTTAACGCGGTATCTTCGAAATTTGTTAGCACGTTTAGGCTACGAGAATCAATTAAGCGTTTTTTACGGTGTTGTCTGAGTTATACAATTTACATTTCCAAATAAACATTTTGGGTGACAACAAAAATTAAAAAAAGACACGTATTTTCGTTGCGCTTTAAGCCAAACTTCAAGACACCTTGAAAACCGAAAATTTTCCTTGTCTTCGTGATAATAGTTGAAGATCTGACGCCATTTGAAAAAAGTTTCAATAAAAAAAAAAAAATTGACGAATTGTTCGTCGACGGAAGCCTTCGACGAGTTAAAATATATCTATGGGTTTTCTGCAAGCTTCGTTTAGGAGATGCTGTGAGACTCAAGTGAAATTGAAGCAATTGAAACAAAGAAAAATTAATGCGTTCCAACGATGCAAACTGTGTGTTACCAGTGTTTTTTTGAGTACGTCAACTTGGAAGCGCAATACATTGCAAAATAATAAAAGTAAATAGAAACTTTTCAGGCTTCCAAATCACAACAGAATGTTTTTTCTTTTACATTTTTATTCACTATGACTCAATTAAGAGCGGTTCATTTAGTGAAGAGCTTCGAGACCAGGATCCAGACGCTGATGACTCAAATTAGCCGGTGCTCTCTCGCCATATTCAATTTTCAGCTGTCACAAGCGCGATGAAGCGAGTTATTATTTCGACATTTACAGGTCTATAATAGCTAGATTAGTGAATCTAGCACGATTAATTACGTGCATTATCGACGTACGATTTTTGGGAGCAGTCTAAAGTGAATAGCGCTAGGCACTAAAGGTTTAAAGACGTTTCGCTAGCATCTATTGCCGAATCAAAATAAATTGAGTTTAGGAACATTAGCTGTCAGATTTATCTCGGCACATTTATCAAACAATCTCCGTATATATAAAGTACAATAGCAGCCTCGTATAACAGTAATACAATAGCCTCGTATAAATAGCAGCGCCACTCGTTTCTCACAATTTTACGAACATAGCAGAATATGAAGTTTGGTCTCTTGTACTTTAGTGTCCATAAAAAGGAAGCTCAGATTCATCGCATGTTCCTTGTACATCCCATGACACCTTTTAGACTCAGCACTACCGGAAATATCAATAATTTATTTTAATAAATAAGAGAATTTCGCAGAATTCTTCGTATCCTCCGCTTCAACCGCCGCCCCTCTTCGGCGAGTTGCACGGAGATTAGAGTAGACGAGTCCGAACTCCTATGCAAATGGAAAACAAGTTCGTGAAATTGTAGCATTTAAGAGTGCAATGTTCTGACATCAATCGGTGCGGTTGTATCGCAGCGTTTAAAATATAAATCATTAATCATATATATTCGAGTCTAGTACATTTAGTGAAAGTAGCCGTCAGGTTGTCACGGAGACGCGTCATTGTCACCGCACTACTCCAATGATAAGACAAATTACTATATTACAGAAGGGTACTTTTTGTTCAACGGCGAATCAGTTCATTCAGTTTTCCTTCCCATTAAAAAGAGACGTGTGTCTTTTTGGAGATTTTTTTTTCTGTTTTGACGTTGCGCCGATATCTCCACATGAGCTTAAAAGTCTTCTTAATTCCCTTAAGTCCCTTAATTCTTTAATGGGTCTTCTCACTTTAGACGCTAAAAAGGCTATTACCATGATTTTTTCCGACACTTTTATATTATAGATATTGATATAAAAGTTGTTACACATGATAAATACATTTTCGGAATACATAAAAAAAATTACGTATTCTTCCATTTTGATATTTACTTTTTCTTACAAAAACGGTGAAAAAACACGTTTTTTTTGTTTTTCGAAAAATGTCCGTCATATTATTATGTTTGCATATATAAAAAATCGTATGCCGTGCGCTACAGCCATTAACATACTGAGTTTAGAAATTTTTTTGTTTCGGATTATCCATCTCCGAGATTTCATCAACAGCGCAGACCTACATTTTTTTAAGGACATTTTCGTCTATCAATAGTGACTTGAATAAATAATTTAAAAAAAATGTGTTTTGCAAGTGTATTTATTAAGTGTAACAACTTTTATATCAATATTTATAACTAAATAAACTTATCCAAAAAATTCATGAAAATGGCCTTTTTTAGCGTCCAAAGTGAGAAGACCTCTCGAATATTCAAGTACGATTTACACAAAAAAAATGTTGACTCACCATTAGTCTGCTATGCCGAGTCCATACAGAGCACGCTCAAATTTTTTGCAATGTGTGCAAACCAAAATGTTGGATTTTTCGGACCTGTCACGTGGGGGATGACCGCTTTAACAGGTATACAGCCTATGGTGCGATCTAACAGTAGCGCCACTTTGATGAAAGCTCAGATTGTCACATTTTTCTAAACCGACTGAAAGCCGCCCGTATAGCCTCATTTTATTTCGTTCACAACCTACCATCGTCCATCATCACCTGCAATATCCATTGCAAACTCGCCACAGTTTTGCTCCCCAGCGAGCTGGCCTCGTATGCCTCTATGTGGACCGAAACGCGCAACGCGCGAAAGAACTGGCGGCATATAACGGCGTTGGCGACGACGAGAGCATCCATTCGAGGATGGATCCATTGGAATCGGCATTGCCGTCGCTACCCGATCCAAAGAGTAGTGAACACATCACACATATAGAGCAGACGAATGCACTGGCGAGGGATGTGAGAGAGAAACGTAAAGGTATATACAGGAAGCGTTCACAGAGACAGCAGCCGGTTGCCATAGCCGTAGCATCGGTGGAGACCCGGTGTGGCTTCCGCAACTTCCCTCGCAGCATCTTCCATCTTTCTCGGCTTGCTGGAGTAATTTTGCCTCCAGGCTCGATCTATCTCGCTTACTCTAGCGCAATGCTCTTCTGCCTCCTCGGCTCCCGCGCCCAGTCATATCGTCGTCTCTCTGTACCTTCCTGGGCGCTGTACATCTCATTCAGTCTGTACCGCATCCCCTGCTTCTATCCCGCCAACCAGAAACAACCCCCTTCATCTCTGTCTCGAGGTCTCTCTCTCTCTCTCTCTCTCTCTCTCTCTCTCTCTCTCTCTCTCCCCCTCTCTCCTTCTTCACTGAGGTTTCTGGCTCTCGGGTCACCGTTGTCTATATGTATAGAACCACGTTCACATTTTGCTCGTGAAGGGGGCCGCGGAGGGAAACCGGCGGCAGAGAACAGAAAGAGAGAGAGAGAGAGAGAGAGAGAGAGAGAGAGAGAGAGAGAGAGAGAGAGAGAGTTGTCGATATTACGGATGGGCGGGCGGTCAGCGAATAGAGCCGACACGAGAGAAAGGGACAGAGTGAGAGAAAAGGAGAGACGACTCTGGCTCTTTCTGGTTCCGTATATTTATTGATTGCCACCTCAATCCAACAAAACCCTCTCTCCACACTGCTTCATCCTGCAACATCCTCCAACCCTCGAGCAGATGCGGCAGATTTCCTACCTTGTCCATCATCATTTGGCACTCATCCGAGATCTACTCCTAAACATACGCATCTTCAGCTTCCTCGGAGTGAAAGCTTTGTTGATTAAAAACGCTTATCCGAGATTTTGACGGAAATGCGTTCAGAATGTTACGAAACGTGGAAATGACATTTTGAAGAAGAAAAAAACATCCGTATGCGTATGTGGTTTCTTTGTTGTGACGCCATTTGTTTGAAAACAAGGGGAACTTTTTCAACGTCCTAATGCTATTGGTCATTATATATTCACGCAGTTGTTAAGGTCGTCCGCGAAACGCACTTGACCCTGCCTATTTCACGACACGTGCATCAAGTGCCTGTCTTCGAATCGCTGGTGTACGACAAAGAACGTTCCGTGCGAAACACAATACCGTTCGAAGGTCCAAAATCTTACGTCAGGCTTGCGTCGGAATTAGGACATACAATACATCGTTCGTTTTGAGCACAAAGGACTGAAGGAAGGGATCTCAACGTCTATGGAAAGCAGCTATATGGTGGGCGGTTGGCCGATATGAAGTGAGCCGCAGGCACGAGAGCGGTTGAATGAGTATCGCCGTGTGCATAATCAAAGCAAAAGTGACAGGATGACCAGTTTCGTTTAACGCATCGCATTGTTCGTATCAACATTATTGTGAATAGCAGATATATTGTAGAAATATCGTATCACATTGGAGGCACTGCAGTGCGTTTGGGAAAATGTTGACATAATGATGAATACGTGACAGAGTTGTTTCTGATATTTGTATATGCTTTTCGTTAGAGGTTGAGTGGTAATGCTAGTTCAACGGGACCATAGAAAAAAAATCGTTTGCAACTTCAAGTCATCCTTTGGGGTCTTAAAAAAGGTGCCGAAACATGTTACCACTTTAGCTACGAACCTTTTACTCTTCAAGTCTTAATAGTTTGACGTTAAACGTGGTATTTAAGTTTGCATTGTTGGAACGCAACGAAAGTTTTTTTTTTTTTTTCGTCTCATTTTCCATATTTTCTATTATTATAGCAGATCTTCTTTGAATAGATTTATATCGTAGATCGCTGAATGAATATCTTCAAAAAATAGTCGAAAGCTGCTTGTAGGCAAAATCTGCCAAAGAAAATGAAAGGAATTAAAATATATTAATTTTCGTCGCATTCCAACGATGTAAACTTCAACCTGCTCATAAAATTTGAGAGGCATTCAACCCAAAAAGGTCTTTTTAAAATCAGTTTGCAGCATTACTTGAGCAAATACCCTAAACTGATTTGTTTACATCAATACACTGGGATATCTCGAGATGATGAAAACGCTTCCTGTTGTAAACAACTTTTCGTGAATTTCTTTTTGTTCGGATTACAAGATTTGGCTGTACTTCCGAATAGCTGTTACCCCTCCGACGGAGGTGAAATTTTGCACAGATGTTCCATTTGATATATAAGACGGCTGTACTGCCGAATAGCTGTTACCTGCGATTTGGGTGAAATTTTGCACAGATCTTTTGTTTTATAATATAAGTCACTGTTTAAATGGATTTTTGGCGCCTCGCAATAGTCTTGTACCATATAATAGTGATTTATACGATATAATATGATACGACCTGCTAAATGCATAGTAATGCGTGTCCTACAAGAAGAAGTGTTGACCTGATATCCTATTTTTGCAATGCGACAAACATACCATCTAACAGTTTGTGAGACATGCGTAGTTCTTGAAACTATTAAGCTGCGGTTGCTCGTACTGCGAATGGTGTACGTCTTCGCTATACGTAAACTTGACTATATTTTTTTTTCGAATAGTCACTTTTCATATGATCTTCTAACAAATTATACTCGAAAAACGTTAATGTTAACTATATGAATTGTGCACACTTGAAAAGAATAGTACAAGTTTTACTGAACAAAACCTAACGTACAGTATACAATATTAGTATTTGTAGGTCGATTTTGTTATAGCACTGAATTAACCATACCTACATTGTCAAGCCTTTTACAATAGTGAATAATCATTTCCGTGTCCGTGTTAACCACATTATGATTGTGGTGTGAATTAACTACAACGAATGTTACTATCCCCTCTTTGACCACGGGCGTTTGTTGTAAATACCATGGACTTTTCTCTCATTGTAGTTGAAGTGAAGAAAATCACGAATAGAGAGCTCGATATTTGTCCAGTCTTGGACTTATCGGACCCTTTTGCCCGGTTTCCTTTATGTTACCCGTGATTCCTGGAGATCTGAATCGCTAAGTAGTGACATCGGTACTTGGCGAGAGACGTACGACACTTCCTCGTGCAAACGAAATTAAACCGATTTGGAGGAGTGCCAGAATCGAGGACGGAGGCACAAAACAACGAGGAGTAGTTTCCCATCGACATTCCGATCTCCGGGATAGCCATTTTGTTGCCCAGCAGATTTCCAATCTCTAATTACAACTGGTCTTCCCATTGATTTATTTTTCGCTAATTCTGAGACGCGCCGCAAAGCAAGCATTGGATTTCATGTTTGGTTAGTTGCGCAATCCATTTTTCGGTCTCCTCACTCAATCGGTTGGCCTTCATGATTAACGTCAAAAAGATCAGATTTAAGGGACCATTCCAGTGCGAGCGGCTTAAAAATAGCTGATTTTCATGGATTTTTTTTTCTACCTAATTCGATAATCAGTATATAGAAATATTTTTTAATGTTTTACTTTTATTTCTTATATAATTTTTTTGGCCATTGCAAAATGACGCTCAAACGCACGACGCGGCGCAATTAATGTAACGATGGTCAATGCAAAAAATGCATATTTATTGCCCGATAATTGTGTTAATTTATTTTGTAGTAAATTTACGACATTTGACGACTGCATCAATAATTGTTGTCATCCCATTTATTTTGTCATCCAATCATTTCGGAGTGCTATAGTATCATGAAGAAAAAGCGCATTAAATTCAATAAAATCTATAAGTGAAATAAAATATTTTATTGTATAAAAAAAATCATTACAAGCTTTAGAGATTTTCAGTCAGTATTGGTTAGTATTTGGCGAACTTTAAGGAGTAATAGTACTCTCCTGAAAGTCTAAAAAATAGGTGTGCCTTTAGAATTTTCGGTGGCCAAAAAATGCACATCTTGAATTGTATGAAACAACAAGCAAAACATCTTATAAAATGTTGGAAATATTGTGAACGATGCCCCGTTCGAATTTGATGTGAACGGAACGAATTGACTGTCAATTTTTCAAATTTCTTTACAAATTCTTTGTTGCAATTTCAAGTTCACACCCTAGATTATAAAACTCTGTAATGAAAATTCCAGCCAACATATATCCGCATGCAAAATTCTTTTCGTTTCCGCTTTTTGAAAAACATTATTCTCCGTTCGGCGATATTTCTTTTTTTGTTCGCTTTTTTTTCGCTCACCCGCTAACGCGCATGTCCCGGTCTCGCCGTTGGTCCTGCATCTTCGCCGAGCTATTTTCCTCTCGCGTGTCTTGGAAGAAAATAGCCTCTCGTTTTACGTGTCTGTGTTTGCACAAGCCAAACGGAGTTGCACTCGGTCAAAAGTGCGTATGACGAGACCAGACGTGAATTTGAATATATCGCCTTGATGCGATTTGAGACACAGCGACGCGCGCTAAAGCGCATGGCGAGTGCGAGAGGGATGGAAAAAAAATGTATTCGCACATCCTCCGAAACGGTCAATAAATATCACTACTATTTCGTTGGCGCTCGTTGAATGAAATTTCCAACTGATCAATCGTCTCGTTTACTGTTACTGCAAAACTTGAAGGGATGTATCATTTCGTGACTTTTCTATTTTGGTATTGGTGAAAGGGGCAAGAGTACGATATTCGGGGCGCCAAGATTTTAGGGTAAATTGAGAGTTATCGAGTCAAAATGAACAATATATGAAGAGTGGTAAAAGTTAATATTTCATTTATTTTGCGTTAAAATTAAAAAATTTCGTTACTTATCGAAAACGACGATTTTTTCAAATTTGAAAATTTTGATGAACAAGGTAACTTGGAAAAATATATAGTTTCACCCGTGTCTTAGAAGCCAAAAATATATTTTAAATATCACTACCCTATCCATCCCTATTTGGATTTGCAAGGCTCTAGGTTCATGTAAAATATATCGTTCAGTAATTTGGTGTAATGATTACATAGAACAATTCTTATTGTTATAAATAAACACAGAATATAAATAAACAAAGCATTATAATCTCGGAATTGATGGTCAAAATCATATAAATACTACGTTGAGTGGTATTTATATGATACAACTAAACACACCCACACAACGATTTGTCATCTTGATTCGTAGGAAAGCGAAACTGGAGTTTCGTTGTATTGGCCCTAAGTCTCCAAAGTCGAGAAGAAATCTTTCGTTGCAAAAAAAAATTATGAAAGTCAGCCAAATTGCTTAGCCTATAGGAAAAATCCTTAAAGAATAATCATAATTCACAAAATGGCTGTTTTGATAAGGAAAATTAAAATATTTCGATGTAATTCTACTATTTT
This sequence comes from Ophion obscuratus, assembly GCA_964007375.1. Taxonomy (NCBI): domain Eukaryota; kingdom Metazoa; phylum Arthropoda; class Insecta; order Hymenoptera; family Ichneumonidae; genus Ophion; species Ophion obscuratus. The sequence goes on along the minus strand of OZ023324.1, from coordinate 28,655,269 downwards.
GATTTTGACACACTGATTCGAACCATGTACAATATATTAAAATCGTGTTTGTAATTTGAAAAATACATTTTCGCCTACATACCAAAATAAACTCCCTATCTATCTTTAAAACCGAGGAAAAAAATGATTTTATTTTAATTTCTCAGTCTTCTCGCGTTTTTGATAAATGTTGCTTCAAAAAAAGAATCGTCGACCAAAGTGCAATCTGAATTTTTGGGCACCTTAAATCACGCCTTTATTCTAGAATCTCGATGGAAATGTATTGCATCGATTAAACTAGAATTTCGTACGAAATGTTGAACGGAGAAACTTCAAACGGTGCTATGAACCCCGTAACCCACTTCTACGCAATTTACGCTCGCATTCGACTCTAATGGGTGAATCCCTCTATGTTCGAGCGATTAAATAACGCTAGATGGCAACCCCGTTGCGGGTGCGAGACCCCTCTGTGTACCTACTCACGGACACGTTTGCATATTTTCATATAAACGACCGAGAAGGGTCGATGTACATGAGTGAACCATTTTTTCCACCCGTATATATCCCATACTCGGCGTCATCGACTTTTTACCCTCGTCCGTAATCGAGTCTACGGATTCTCTGTTGGTCAAACCTGTACACGTGATAATGTTACCGTATTTTTGGAAAGTGGAAAATTTGCCTAAAAAATCGTCAGATAATTGTTAATAACAAATGAACTATGCAATATAATAAAAATCCTACGTACTTCCATAGACAATGTATTTTTCAAGATATATTCAACATTTCAAGTGAATCGGTTAAAAATTGTTTGAGTTATGTTTCCGGCCAACTTAAAAAATGTAGTTGTGAGATAAACACTGCACATCCGCCAATTGGAAATTAATCGACTTAAAAAAATTATTGTATACAGTCATTGATCATCGGAGTTTGCGATGTCAGGATGAACTTTTTTCCAAACACAATCAAACGCTGAAACGGTTAAAATTTCTAAGATTCTGACATCTGTCAAACAGAGGTTTTGACATTTGTCAAATAGATGTTTAAAAAACGCTTAAGATTTTGTGAGATTATGACATTTGTCCAATAACGCTAATATTGCTTACTATAGAATTTGGCTATAATGACTTGTGGGATTTTCGAAAAATCAAGATTGCCGAAAAAGTAGACAAACCTGTACTTTCCTCAAATTGCAATATGTCGCGCGTTTTTTTTGCAGATAGCGTTTTATTCGTAATGGTTGGGAAAAAAATCGTACACATGAAAAACTAATACAGGGTGTCATCAACATCATATTTCGTCACCATTGGAAAACCCTCTTGCCCACAAGAGATATTTTGTCAACAAAATGAAATAATAAGAAAATTATGTAGAAATGTATAGTTTATACGATTTCTCAACTATCGATCGAAACACGAGGTTCGACGTCCGGAACGTAAGTAAAACCACCAAACAAGTGGGTGGGTTCGGCAAGACGGGGGGCGGGGGGGGGGGGGCAGTTTATCTGAATACAAGGCGGCCTTGGCCAAGGCCGTACTATTTCGCAGCCTTGTCGTAAATTAAAGTTATTTTAAAGAGAAATGTTTTTAACGATACCGGACTTGAGATCGTCCTCATCGTCGCCATTGTTCCCATACTCAACATTATGTAAACACCGCTGTCTTCAAAATCGTCCGTGTATAAATCTAAATATAGTCATTTGCTATCACTCCAAGCACTAAACAATGCCCAAAATCAATGGTTCGTTCCCTTTCCAACTAAAAGGCTGTCCTCGAAATGGTCAGAGGCACTGAGTCAACATTATATAGATATAACGCGTTAAAGATATCCACCCCCCCCCCCCCCCATATATATACAGGGTGTCCTGTTATGAATGGATAATCCTGCAACTGTCGATAGGTCAGATCATGTCCCCCTATATGCTGGAATTTCAGTTTGGTAAAAGTCCCACGGTTTTCGAGATAAAAATCATCCGCTTTTCATTTTTCGCATGCCATTTCTACAAATGATAACTTTTTTTTTAACCGGATTAAAAAAAAATACTCTTGTTCGTTTGTTTTATCTAGAAAAGTATTCTTTTTAACCTTAAATGTTAAGGAAACTTTATGAAAAAATATCTTGTGCAGAAGTTTCATACAAACCAATTCGAACGTCTGACTTTGATAGTCTGCGGTGTAAAAAAAAAACTGTACTACGCATATCGTGCCAAAAATGCGAAAAACCAAAAACAGATTATTTGTTTCGATAAATAACGTAACGCTCAAAATCTCGAAAACCGCGGTACTACTACTAAACTGAAATTTCAGAATATAGTAGGACATGATCTGACCTATTGACAGTTAGGTCGATAGGTGTGTGTGTCCTTTGTGGGGTTCGTGATCCTACAGGATCCTTTCCTTCTACGCAGCCAACCTTAATACCAATTAAAACTCTTCAATATACATGTATATGTACGCAATCATATGGACGTAAACGGCCGGCGAGTAAACGCACGAGCTCAGTGCTAACGGTTCTACCGACCCTTTTGTTCCACACGTATAATCAACAATACCCAACCGTGCAATGGTAATTGACTCAAAAGATAGGGTGAAAAATACCGAACCATGTCGACAATACCAATGAAATTATCGACTGATCGGAATGTCCAAACCATCCCCGACAAACGATATCAGAAGAAAAGAAATAATCGGATTGAATAATTTTTCGAAAGATGTGTCGTGTCTTTACTGTATTCTCATTTATAGGTAAAGCAGTAAGCATTGAAGTATTTTTGGCATGAACGGATCCGAGTATGTCTACTCTCCATTCTCGATTGTCGGAAGCAAAAATATTTAGTGGTCTTCCATAACGCACCATATATAGGAATATCGTCAATCGGAGAGTGTTAAACGATTTGGAAAGAAATGGCAGCGAGTGCTTGTCTCATATTCGATTTTGCTCGTTCGCGACTTTGGGAGAAGAGGGTGTAAGAAATTTGAACACGCCGATGATTGTTGAGAACATGACTGACGCGTGTCATTCGTATGTTCACTGTACCGTGCGATGCGATAATAAAATAATGTATGCTTCAGTCATAGCAGCAGCTGACAGCGATAATATTTTTGTATTGGATAATCGTTAATTAATCGATCATCGGAGAAATTCAACGACTCGAGTTATCAATAACAATGCGATTCGTAACTCGTGAATTCATTTTTAGGACGCATCAATCACTCTCCGATCGAGTTCTATAGATTTCCTCGATCAGTTTCGACACGCATTGCTATTGATAACTCGAATCATTAACTTTTATGAATTTTTGGGTAGAGTAACGATTATCCAATATAAATGATGTTGACGTTTGCATCGTCGGAACACAACGAAAACAATATTTTTTTCTCCAAATGCCAATTTTTTTCTGCCAAAGCAAAGCTATTGTGAACTTTTCTAAGACCCTTATTAGAGACCTACAACCTAAATGTATCAATAGTGATTTTGGATAACAAATAAAATGGAGAAAAATAAAAAGGGGGATTTTCGGTGCATTTTTGCGATTTGATGTTGCATTTGACGTGCAATTGACAATGTAAATGTTCATATTCGAAAGTTCTTATCGTCGGATTTTGATTGCAGCTTACTGGCCGAGGGGTGACAGCGCAGCGTCCTCGATATTCGGTGGCATGCCAGGAGGATATGGCCTCGGTGCTCATCACCTACCGTCGGCATACGCGATACTGGGCCGGGGTGGTACCGCCCCGGGTTTCGGTGGCCACACGCCGTCCTCAGCACCACCACCACCACCCCCATACACTCATGGGAGCCTCGGCACTCTCAGCGTCGCCGCGAGTCAAGCTGCCAGTCTAGGTAGGTCATTCTTTCTCGTCGTAATCATTTTACACTTACCCACCTCATTCCTAGTTTGTTTTCTCCTTTTTTTTGGCTTTTCATTAAGTTGCTGGGAAAAAGTTTGATCATGTCCGGCCGACCGCCTCAGCTACCAAACTTCATAGTTTGCTTCAAAGTGGAAACTATACAGTTACACGTATGACATGTGTAGCGAGAAACTTGTGAATACGATTTTTCATGTTTTTTTTCCATACATGGAAAAGATCGGCGAAACCGTAGAACGGTAGAACAGTGTTTCCCAATTATAGTCTTCCCTGAGTACCATTTCAAGAAAAAACCCAACCTCGCGTACCCCTATACTATATAGCCAAAATGTATAAAAAATCAAGTTGGTTTTTCGAAATTTATTAAGTTTAAATTTTAATCTTTATTAGTGCTATAACAATTTTATAATAATAATGAAAATCACGTATGGTTATTTGAGTTTAATGAGACAAATGTGCACGTTTCTCTTAGCACTACTGGGAACAATCGGGTTGCTTTTTAGTGAGCTTGAATCTTAAAGTTGTTATGGGGTCAAGTCAACATGTTATGACCGAGCTGAATTTTTGTCTGACCCTTTATAACTTCTTTGCTGATGACCCTGTGCAGTTTGAATACGATCCACAGTACCGTTTTTTAGAAAAACATCGACAACTCGACGTTTTTTGTGGGCTAATTACATTACGCTTATGGAAAACTCCCGATCATTTTTCAGTACATTATTAATATCTAAGTGAATGTTACCACGGAGCTGAAAAAATAGGGACGGTTCGACTAATTATCGGGCAAACCCTTGCTACCGTGAAAATGAGGATTCACAGTACCGTTATCAAATTATTGTTTTTGATAGCGCATTTGTGCGATAATGAAGCACACAAAATATTAGACTGTGCAATCATGGCAACAACGTCGTAGACGGCACAAATGCTACCTATCTTATCGGTATTCGGTAATTCTGCCCCGGAACCTCAAACTACTCGGTCAGGATAATTAACAATGAATATTATTGGTACTTATTCTCTTAATTAGTAATAATTACTTAATATTAATCTTATAACTATGTTCAGAAATTATACATTTCTAGACCTTTCTAGGCAAAGACAAAAAACGCGGATTTTTTTCTTTAATTTTTATGTTTGTCACGGCCGAAAATTCGCTCTCGCAAAGGTCCGTAGCGCAAAAAGGTAGTAAAAATTTTAATGCTGCTTTTCTAACGTAATAAACGTCCTTTGGTAAGCCCAAAAATGAACGGGTGATTGCTCTGCAAAACAATTGAGTCTGCTGTCGCATAAGATGTCTGTTAATTCCTCTAGGTCTGAGATAGGCAGAATAATCGGTGGAATGGTTTACGAAATGCACTCCAATCTCTTGACAACGATTGACATGCGTACCCCTTCAAACTACCTCACGTACCCCCTATTGGGAAACACTCGCTTAGATGCTTAAAAAATTATGATTTTGAGGTGTTGCATTGGAGGCATTACTTCCCGAAGACTCAGGTCAGACGCGAGCTGAAATTGCGGAATCATTAGGAGTTGATTACCCAACAGTTTCGAAACGTTTGAAAGCATTAGGAATATTCTTTTTTTAACGGAGTGACCCCCGCCCGTTTATCGGACGAATATTTTCAGTATGCGTACATATTGTTGTGATTCGTGTCAACTAGTATCCGGACGAATAACATATATATATATATATATATATATATAATCGTCCGGATGGAATGTGTTAATTTGTTAAACTATCCGAACGAATAATTTGCACGTATTCGTCCGAATAAAATCTTCATAATTTTGTTTGCGTTTGTTTGGGTTTGTCTGTTTGGATTTTTTTTTCATATAAAGCATTAATTTTCCCGAAAAAACAGCGAGAAATTATTCAACATCCCAGTATAATGTAGCGATTTAAAGAAGTGACATTTTTGGGTACAATAAAGAAGTTGTCGAATAATCTGTTTTTTTTTTTACTGTTCTAGGGATAAACCCTGCGAGTGCAGCTTGGTGGACGATGGCCTCGCACCTAGCCGCGCAGGACTATCTCGCAAGGATACAAGGCGCCGCTGGGCTACCAGGCTTCCCACCGGGTGCCGAGAGCCTCCTGCCACCTTATCCCGCCTCGTTACTTAATCCACCGTCCCTGTCATCCCACAAGTCCAGTAAGTGTAAGTGTACCAAGTTCAATCATCTATTAATTGTTCACTAGTATTTTATCCTCTTGTGAAAAGTTTACCCCTGTCATTGAAAATGTTCGGATCGATGGGCAATATGAAAATTCGGCAAAAATAAAAAATTTCATAACGCTCGTTTATAAAAAATGGCGTCAAGTTTCCCAGAGGAAGATGAATTCTTTGGAAATAAGATCGAATACCGCGGCTATGAAAATTCTCGGATTTTTAAATATTCCTTACGTTTATTAATCTTTCTTAGATGCTTGATAGAACGTCTTGAAATGCGGCCAAACAAAAAGTTATGAAAAAATGACTCGAAACGATGTTCGATGATTTTTTTCAAGTCGGTATTTCATTTGTGTACGAAAGTTGGCCAGTGATGGTAAAATCTGCGAACATTGGCTGTGCGTTTTTTTCCGAAAATCTAAACCAAAAACCGGCAAATTCATGTTCAATTTTATAAACGGGCATAGGATTGTGAATAATGTGTAACTATTATTTTTCACTATTTTGGAAAATTCGAAAAACGTATCTAACAAAAGTTTACTTCACACGAGATTTCGAAATTTCCATAGACGAAAATTACGAACGGGCTATTCTAAAGAATAACTGGAAGATGTTTGTGAACATTTTCAAAAAACCAACCAAGTGTCAAAGAATACAAATTACGATTGGATAATTTGCAATATTGTTGAAGTTTGCATCGAAAATATATTTTTTTAATTGCTCATTCACTTGCGAAGATTATCTTCAGATTTTTGAGAATTATTATTAGAGATCTGCAACCTAAATCGCAAAAAATATTTTGGGTGATAATGAAAATCGAAAATACAAAAATAATAATCTACATAATTTTTCAAAAACTTAGTTAAATAATGCGATGTCAAATATTTGTAACTATCGGTATGTCAAAAAAAGCCTTGTAATAACTTGGCCTTGCGCAGAAATATATCGCGACATTTGAATTGTCAAGAAATTTATAGCATAAAAACACGGTTCCCTGGAAATTTCAATTTCATTTTTTAAAATCAAAATTTCAATTTTGTGCACTCATTTGGGGGCACTGGGGTGAAAACGACGCCAGTGTGCAGTCGAAGGGTTAAATCGTATTTCATTGAAAACGAATGACGTGTGACGTGACCTTAAGAATAAATGTTCCAACGTTAAATCGTATTTCCAAAGAGCTAGTCATCGTCTCGTGGAGCAAGGAATATTGGTCTCTTCGGCATCACAATAATTCGACTCTTAATCCAACAGCTAAGCCAAGCAAGAGTCACAAGACGTCGACGAGCAGTAGTAATTCGGGGCCTCCGAGTAGTCACACGAGCAGTCTAGCCGTAAGCCAGGCTCCCATCACGTCGTCGGCCCATCACAGTACCTCGGCGAGTAGCAGTTGCAACACGCCAACCTCCCAATCGCAAAATGTCGTCAGGTAAGATAAAAGGACAATTCTTCCCTCAACGAGCACGATTTATAACGACGACTTTTCTTGCGAATTTTACTGAGATCGCTATTGTTTACATGCTCGCGATGCAGCACTAGCCCTGCCAAGGAAGGAAGGTGATTACCGACGAGCTCGTATTACAAAAATTACTTATTTCGCTCGACTCGAATGCCTGCAATTTTTTTTATTCCGTACGATTCTACGTGTAGAATGTTCAGTCAAAGTCGCAACAAATGTTTCTCTCATCAAACACTCAAAAAAAGACACTCGTGTGTAAAAAAAGTTGTTTGACGGCTGCCGTGATTCTGAAGGTTTTGCTCATTTGAAATAAAAAAATCAAACGGTATTTTAATTCGTAGACCTGAGGTGATAGCCTACAGGATCACTGAAGACTAAATACCGATTTTCGTGCATTGAACTTTAAAAATGACGAATTTTCATTAAAACTTTCATCCCCTATTTTACCCCTTTAGGGTACGAATTTCATAAAATCCTTTCTTAGTGGGTGCTTGCATAAAAAAACAACCTACTGTTCATATTTCACGTAATTTGCTGCAGCAGTTTTGGATCGGCGTTGTTGAATCAGTCAGGACATGTTCTTTTATATGTATAGAAGAAAATAGATTGAATTTTTAGCACGATTTTGAAAGTTAAGTTCCAAGTGTCATAATTTTTTTCCGACTTCATCAGCTTTAAAAAATGGCAATTCTTTAGATAAGTAACTTTTCAGTAAAATCAGTTTGTTTGAATTTGTTGGTTTTTTTGCTGAATTGTCATAAAAATTTGAGCGAAATCCGTTCAATAGTTTTTGAGATATCATGGAAGCCACCCTGGCTGACTCACCCTGCTATGCCGGGTCCATTTGTGCAATCATACTTTTTCGGTTTTTTAAACTTGACAAATAGGATGATCGGCTTAAGTTTTTTTTTGGGATTCGTTTGGATTGTTGTCGTCAAAAAGGCTAATCAAATCCTGCTCGTATTGTAAACAGGGATGTCAGACGTATAAACTTCTTGGCAAACATACTACTTTTTAGGATCAAGTGCCATGTACCAAAATGATTCTGTCCTTGTACGCAAAAATACGAACATTAGTGCAGAATATTATTTCATAAAAAAAGTACTAGATTCATTACGTTGTGTTTTTTACAAATATTTTAATAATTTGTTATACTTGTAGATACAAAACAACGATTATATTACTTATTCATTATTCCATCTGGCTTACGAGAATAAATACCGCATCAAAATAAGTATCGCTCGATCATTTTACTGATATATTAAAATAAATCATTTGTATTTGAATATCCTCAATGAATAATATTGAATGAAAAACGAAAATTTCATTACGATGTCATATGGTTATGACAAATAGAAACAGAAAATAACAAAACTTGGAATAAAGACAGTAAAAAACATCTTTATGCCAAGAATCTGTTTGGGTTTGAGTTTTTTTAACTTCCAAGTAAGATTTGTTAAATATCGTCATCAGTCTGACGATATTTTTCCGGGATGTGAATGTGTCTATTTTTGACGACTTTTCTATTCTTTGCTCAAGTTAACGAACTCTCGTTTCAGATGAAAATTTTCGATAATAATCGTTCATTACTTCTATTCAATATACTTAACATTTTGCATCAGAAATGCGATATAACATCAGCAAGAAATAATTTGAGTGACATTTTTTTCAAATCGTATACGAAGGTATTTTTTCCTTTTCCTTCGATGATTACATCCCTCTAGTAACGGCATAACACACTAAAATAATTTTTTTTGCTCCGGGTTGCGATTGTCGACCCAGTTTGTATATTAGCGTTGGTAGCGTCGCAGCGGAGCACGGGCGTACTAGTTATTCGTTTTCAGTACCAGCTTTTAGCGAGTTCGGCACAAGGATTTCTGGGTGTCTAATCCCTGATTGCAATTGGGTGTCTAATCCCTGGGTGTCTAATCCCTGATTGCAATTACCCATACCGTTTTTTAATGATTGACTTTCCAAAAAATTACCTTGAATTTTCCGAAATAATAGGGTATTTACTCGTTATAAGAAAAATCCTAAGAATGTATAAATAAGGTAGTTTTCGCAATAAACAATCGAATAATGTTGGTTTTAATTTAACCAACACAAATGTTATGATTCATTTGTAAAAAAATACTTTTTCTATCTGTTGAACGAACATGCGAAACGGTAGCCGCCAGTATTCTTACATTTAAAAACAACACACCAATGCTATGGATTGTAACTGACTTTTGACCAAAAAATGTACGTATTCACGATTGGCGCAGCGTCGTTGTTCACTATGCCAGTGACGTCACGGAATTTGAAATGTAAAATTGAAATGCATTTACGTCGCACTTATCGATTTTATCAAATAGAAATACAAAATATAGTAGTTTATTACCACCAAAGGATCAAATTGAGATACGTCTGAAAAAAGGGTGTAATACCCTATTGTCTCTCTAAATGTGTACAAAAATGTAAATATTGAAAAATGGCAATGGCATGAGAAAAAGAGAATTTTCGATGCATTGAAACAACGCGAGCTCGAGGAGAGTACATATGTATTTAAAAATATGTTGAATATCGATGTTTTGAATTCGTAGTGATCCCAGCAGTATATTGGGCGGTGTACGTTTGCCACCCGACACAGAGATAATCAAGTACACGTCGAGCATAGTAGGACCGAAAATACCGGGTACGACGAATCGCGGACGCAAAAAAACAATATCGCTGGACTCACCGAACGTAAGCGTTCACGCACCACCGATACAGACAATGAGCGCCCATCAGACGAACACAACGACAACGTCGATGATGATGGAGCCGCGAAAGTACAATCGTACTTCGGGTGTACAGAACGAAACGAACGATTACAGGGATTCGATAGATCGGGTCGAGGTGATTAAATTACCGGCGCACTCGACAAACGGCTCGGTACTCACGGCCCCGCCGATCTACACGACCTCGAACACCACCGGCTCGTCCGGCAACGCAACCGATTCGGACGCACCCCTCAATTTATCCCTCAAACCGGCCTCGACGAGCAGCAACTCACCGATACCCGGCAGCCAACCACTCAGCCAACTGAGCAATCTCAGCCACTCGTTACTCACCTCGGACAGGACTTGTGAGTTGACCAAACAATATTCTTCTTCTTATTTTTTCCTCTACCACTCCTTCTCCCTTCCAGTAGTAACAAGTTTTATTTGCATCGCCTTTTCGGCCTTTTATCAAGCTGTTGCAGCGTTAAACATTGCTCTCTTACACGCCAACTTGCAATGCTGCTCAAAAGTTTTCATACACCAGTCAATATTTCTTGGGGCACTAGAATTCACATAGCTTTGTCAAAAAAAAAAAAAAATAACGAAACTTACCGAACGGCGTTTTGAAGGGAACAAATTCAGTCTTGTTTTGCTTTTTTGAAACATTTTTTATGATTTTTTTCGACCTGGTACGCACCGTTGTACGTGGCTGTTTTTCGGCTTTTTTTCGACCATCGCGAATCGGGCGCATGACTTATGGAAAAAAATCGTCTCACGTTTATACAAGATAACTTGAACAAGGTAGCAGGAGCTCCATTTTCGTTTTTTTTTAAGTTTCGTACGATTTCTTTTTTGCAAAGTTATTTCATTTTTGGCTGAAAAAGACTAATTCTGGAAAATTCAATGTAACTCAAGAACTATAGTGTTCAGGAGGAATTGTCAAATATGTAAAAAGTAGCGTAAGTTTTTACTGGATAGCCTGGAATTTTTGAACAAATGTCCTGTGAGATTTTTTGGAACTATTTTCGCTCGACACTCTGATGAGTTGGATCGCTTAACTCGAAAAGTTTGGCGTTTAGGACAAAATATCAGGAGAAACTTTTTTTCATTTTAGATGATAAATTTGCTCGAATTTTTTTTGAATTTTTTTTTCAAAATTTATTCGACTCAAACGCGTAGAATCGTCCAAAAAATTGATTGGCGTATCTCGAAAACTATTGAGTTAGAGACAAAATATCAGGAGGGGAAAAAGTTGCAGTGTCTCGTTTTAAATACGTTTACATAATTTACTCGAGAAGTACTCATAAATAGTTGTTTTTTCTTATTGTTTAAGCGAGAACGACGCCGGAATAATTGTATTTCCAAATTATGAAGAGAGCGACTCGTTCGCGATATCAACAGAGCCAACGAAAAAAAAGCCTCATTCTCACATGTTTTTTTTCCAGCTCGAAGAAAGCCCGGCCCTAAGCCCAGAAGAGTACCGCAAAATTCCGTAACGGTGCCGGCATCGCCGAGTCCGTCGCTCGCTCAGCTATTCGCGGCTGCGGATTCGCCCCAAAGGCCGAGCAGCGGGAGCGAAGAGAGCGAGAGCACGACCTCCCATCACAAGGACGGGAGGCCGAGGAACCTCGGTCGCGGGGTCTCGAAACCGAAGAAAAACACCGTCGCCTCGTTACTCGCACAGAGCAGAGCCCTAGGCATAAAACCAACCCCGACTCTCGACCCCAACGTGCCATTGTCGCATCAGGTCTCCTTGCTCAGATCGAACATACTCGCGGCGCAGTTGCACGCCTCGGCGACCGGACAGGTCGACGAGAAGAATCAGGTAAGAGCCACCTCCGCTCGAGGACCAAAAGGAATTGTTCGAATCGAAAAAACAACTTCGTCTGCTCGAATTGTCTTTGATATTCAATGACGTGTCGCTTCAGTCGAACGATCCAAAAGATTCACACTCATTCTTAGAGATACGGTATAATAAACTGCGTCCAGACTGGCCGAGGCCGCCTCGCGAGGCAGCCTCGGTACGGATGCATTGAGGGCGGCAACCCGAACAAGTGATGCGAGCGAGGCATCACTTGTGCCACAAGGCCACATAGTGCGAGGCCGTGCCGCGCGACGCTGCCTCGGTTCTTGCCTCGGCCGGTCTGGACACGGCTAGTTACGGATATTTTTTTTCAAACGTCTATGTTTTTATTCACTTAGAGGAGTTATCTCATGTGACAGGTATGTTCTTTCGCTTTTTTTGGGATTTTTTTTGACGAACCATAAAAAAACACTATCTTTGAATTTTTCCCAGACGTTTATTAACATTTTTACAGTCCCTCAGAATTTTATCGAACAAAAATAATGAGTTGAATGGACTTTACACCGTTCGGAAGACACTCATGTGTAAAAAAAAGTTGATTGACGGCTGCCATGATTCCGGTGCTTTTGCTCATCTGAAATAAAAAAATCAAACGGAATTTTCATTTGTAGACCCGAGGCCATCGACGGAACTGAAGTAAAGTAAAAATATCGAAAATTGAATTTTTGGCCCGATTTTTTGTTCGGTGATTTTCGGTGATTTTTTTTTCGAACGCATTTTTCTCAAAACGATTTCTTTTTTACAAGCTTTTATTTAACTTGAATTTCTGTGAGATGCAATACGGAAAATCGACATTTCACCCATGTCCCGACTATTTAGAGCTCAAATTTTGCACACATGCATCTGAGAGGTGACAATGGCTAAAAGGACAATGCCCGATTTAACTTGAAAAAAGAAATATATATATATATATATATATATATATATATATATATATATTCTTTTAACTTTTCATGTAAAATTAGCGACATCCAATCATCCATATAAAATCTTACTAACACATGTAAACAAATTCGTAGCCGACTGTGTTTGTATGTGCAACGTTTATAAGCAGTAATTACGTAAGTTCAATCCCAATTACAGTCGTTGTTATTTTTTACAAGCATTTCATGTTCCTAACGTACAAACTCGTAAACTAGTAAACTACTAGTAACACCAATTAAAGATTAAAAAGTAGAAATAAATTTATATGTAAAAAAATATTTTATAAAACAAGCTTTTATTTAATGTACTAAAAAGTAGAAAATATTTTTCTTTACCAAGTCACCTATATGTGACTATGAATAGAAGCTTGGGGCGCTCAAAATTTAGACATATAGTCTTCAATTTACATAAATCCGTTAACATATCAATTGTATTTAATTGACTGTAAAACGAACTTAGATTTCTTAAATAAAAATCCTGAAACTGAGTATAAACGTGTGGTAATAATTTCTCTAATTACTAGTGTTCCAAATTAGAAACAGAAACTGAATTGACAACATTTATTAAACATTTAAAAAGTTAAGGGCCCCAAGCTTTTATTTATAGTCACTATAGGTAACTTGGCAAAAAAAAATTATTTTCGGCTATTTAGTACATTGATCAAGACTTGCTTTTTGGAAATATTTTTTGCATATAAATTTGGGGTAATATCCTTGTTTAAAGTATATTTTATATAGCTAAAAAGGTCATGAAAAAATGGCAAAATTTGTACTCTTTTGTTTAAACAGCTTTAAAAAGAACGCAATTACCAATTTTTTGGTCAGAGCTAGGTTCATATAGAAGGAAAACGTGTTCTTAAAGTGACCTTCAAACCGTATTGATTCCCGGGTCCAAATAACACGCACATCATTTTGCAATTTGTGCAAACAATTTTTTTTCGATTTCTTTAACCTGTCCCATGAGATGACCGCTTTAAAATGACGTATATTTTTAAATAACCCAGGATCAATTTTATTCGTAAAATGTATTCACTGACTGGGCCTTTCGTGTCTACTTTATCGACAAGTTTTATCTTTTGTTTTTTCTTCTCGATCGATTCTTTTCGTCTCAACTGTTTTTCTTCCCTCGTTGCGTCTCTTTTTTTTCCTCTCATTTTTCCGAACTTCCCATCGCTCCGCTCAATCCTCGCGCATACGTCAAAGTTCCCCATTGATATTCGCAGCAATGTTGTCTTCTCAGAGAAACCGGAAAACTTGTCCTTGTACCGGTAAACCGTCGGCGGTTCGTCTTCTTTTTTCTCCTTCTTTTCCCAATTTTTTTCCGCGACCGTTGATATCTTTTTTTATTTTATGATTTTGCCACTAAAAATCACGCTTCCCCAATGTAGCGTTCGTTACAGGAGAAAATGAAAAACAAGTTACTGGAGGCTTCGGGAGAGGAGAGTAACATGGACGTGACGAGCGAGAGCGGAAGCAACACGGACGTCGTTACCGACACGGACGAGGACAACGCGGAGGGTACGCCGAGCGCGAAGAGAAGAAAACTCAATCCGAGCGACAAGGATCTCCAGGTGCCGCTGGAACGCGGCTGGAAGAGGGAGACCGTGATCAAGGGTCTTGGAAAAACGGGCGTCATAAAGGGCGACGTTTCGTATTACAGTCCCTGCGGAAAAACATTCAGAAGTAGTCCCGATCTCTTGAAGGTGAGAATGCATTTTAAATAGCACGTCGAAGAGTGTCGAAAAAAATAAATGCTATTCCCTTTTTTTCCATGGTTTAAATACGCTAATCAGTCTGATTTTATATGTCAAATCGGAGCACTTATGAAGAACAGAAAACACATTTTTAAACGTTTATTTTTATTTCTTTTTACATATTTCTTAACGGTTGAAAATGTCTTCGAAAAAAGGAGCCCTCCCTTCACAAATAAAATAATTGTAAAAAGATTATTAATCAGTATAAAGACTGCTGTCTTGCTATGAACATTTTTGTCAAAATAAAAATTGACAAAATAGCGGTGGTCTGCAAAAAAAAAGTATCGAGTTTAGCCTTTTATTTCGACAGTTTTTCGTTACAAAAAATATGAAGATTTCTAACAAACAAAGCTTCCATAGCAAGATGAAGAATGGCGTTAAGAATGTTGTGTCAAATTTTTAGACGGGTAGGTTGAAAACTCTTTCTTCGAGAATGTACACCGTTTTCAAAAACGAATTTCGAGAAAAACGCGTTTAAAGTTTTGAGTGCGGAATTTTCATGTAAATTGTCTACTTACGATGAATTTGCTATGTCAAGTCCATGTTTATAACCGTCTATACTATCGGATACTATCGTCTATACTATCGGATTTATACTATCGGATAAAACAAAAAAATATATATTTTTCGAAAATTTTACACTGTATGATCCCTTAAGGCCGGAGCCTCAATTAGCAGGTCTAAAAAAAGCATTTTTTCGGAATTTTTTTCGAAGCGAAAAAAACAAGTGCGCCCAATAAACATTGAGGTATCTTTTCATGTATATTTGAAATGTATAAAATTTCAACAGGAAACAATAAATGACTGCAGATTCATCAGCCTATTCTTGACTGAAATAAAAAAACCAATAACATTTTCAATAGTCATATATATTTTTCTTCTGGGTGAATTGAGAAAAAGCTGAAAAAATCGTGACATTATAAATTTTCTCAGGTTAGAAAAAAAAAGTGTTAAAAAAATACTAACGTACTATAAAAATGATTTTAAAAAGTTTGGTTTGATTCAATAGGTCGTTTAGTTTTTTTTGCTATCACGCCCGCTAGTTTGGAAAAATCGTGAAATGTAAAACTGGAGAAAACGCGCTTCAAAGATTTCAATAGGAGGAAATGTCAATATCAAATATCATTCGCTGCTCTGCTTTTGGCCTTGTATCTTCGAAAATATTTACAATTGGCCACTGTAACTTTGGAAATATATTCTTCGATAGTTTATCTATCGATTTAAGCAATTAACAAAAAACGATTTTTCGTACCTCCTAATTCAGACTCCGGCCTTTAACGTTTAGCTGAAAATGTGCGAGTGATAGATCCTCGAAAAGTTACCTCAGACGTCTTGTACAAGTATCATTTATCGGTGTTTCGGAACACTTTTCCTATGTTAGGGTTTCCCTTTCTCAACATTAAGGGGCTCTTCTACTGTGACGGCTAAGAAAATAAGCTATTTTCAATGAACATTCTTTTGAAAACTGTTGCAGGTGTCGATAAAAACTTTTCTTTCGTTTAAAGGTTACAGAATTACAGATTACAGAATTACAGTTTAAACCTTACAGAATGGAAAACAATTTTTTTTATTGTTGCATATAAATGTAAATTTATTTAACAATTTATAATCGTGTAAAGGCATGAAAAAAGTATGTTGCTGGCGTTGATGATCTGCGCTCTCCACGTAATCGGGAACAAAAAATTCAAAAAGATTCTTAATCTGTATGAGTGTCGCTATCGCCCGAACTAGAATTATCATTTTATATTGCAAAATAACAAAATGGCGTCGTTTTTTTCCAAAAAGTGTTCGAAGAACACGTTTTCTTTGTCACAATTCGGGCGAAAGTATAAGTTGAAATTAATATTTTGTAATAATCCTAGTCCGGGCGATAGCTATACATATGCTGAATATGCAGTAAAAATTTTAGGCCGATTGGTTAAGCCGTTTTTCCGAAATCACCAACGCCAGGTGACAAAAGTCGTTTCGAGAAAAACGTGTTCAAAGTCTACTATACTATAGTATATAATACTAAACGGTAGAGCGTCCTTTCGCTCACACAGTGCAAAGAGGGACTACTACATACAGTAAATGTATACAAGTATGCGTGTACATGTGTATACTCAGGTATAAATTGAAAACAGCTGTTCCGAACAGTTGTCAGGGACGCACAGCGGATTGCCGCACTGGAGCGGGTGCAGTACTGAGTCGATAAAGTGAAAATCGACCTTATCAGCAATCGGATATGAATTCTATGATGGAATAGAGTTGAAAAATGGAAAATCTAAATATTCGATATTTTCATCCTGTCACAGTAGAATAGTCATTTAAAAACCTTCCTCGCAACAAAGCGATTAATATCGAATGGCACGTCCGTTTCAGTTTCTCGAGCAACAGAATCCTGCCGAGCTGACGACGGCCAATTTTTCGTTCTCGTCGAGATCACTGGTCGGCGAGTTTCTTCAACCTACGATGGGTTTCGCCGAGGCGGAATTCGTCAGACTAGGCTCGCAGGAAGTCGCAAGGAGACTGGAGGAGCTCAGAGCCGCCGGTGGCTTCAGAGACGTCAGGCCGAACAACCAGTATGAGAGGGATAAACTCGCTTACGCGAAAAAACTCGCCAAGGAGGAAGCTCAGAGGCACAAAGAGCAAGCCAGGTGAGGAAAAAAAAACTTTGTTTTTCTTCGCAAAAATGAAATGATAAATCAGCGAAAAAATCAAATTATATTTTATCGCGTGTCGAAATATCCGTAGAGTCTCTTCGATGGTATTCCCATTTTATGGTGTTTTTCATGAGAACGTTTCTTCTCTGTGCATAATTGCATACATATATTGGGAGTACAAATCAGTCTTCGCCGTTTGACAAAAGTATCGAGATGCCGAGATCGGAATTATCCACACAATTAAAGTCTTGCGAAATTCAAATTTGTAATTTAAAAATATTCATAAACAATCAGTAACAATTCCAAAAAAGTAATAAGAAAAATGCCTATTAAAAAAGAATGTTATCGCCAACCAGCTTTTTCCCCAACAGATTGATAAAAGAGCAGGAAAAGACAGAGCGCCAGGAGGCGGTCCGAAGAGAACGTGAGTTGAGAAATCAGCAGCTACTCGAGGTGAGTGACAGGAAAATGCTTTTTAACAAATAAAAAGAAAAAACAAAGGTTACGTGTGAGGGTGTGTGCTAAAAAAAATCAATGAATAAAACCACACGTTTTCTCCCTCGTAGATCTCGTTTCGTACATATTACGAGGTCTCCGAGACAGAAAATATATATATATATATATATATATATATATATATATATATATATATATATATATACACATAAAGCGCTCATAATACTTCTCTTTTCTATTTTGGGATACCTCTAATTACCATTTTGTATTTTGTCCACCTGCCGTGCGTGTCGCATGCTCTCTGTGTGTACCGTATTTTTTTACAACATATATGCACAATATTATATGCATATATATTAAAGGCAATATATATGTGCAATAATACATATTTAACTATACATCTCCTTCGTAACAGATTGACGTCATATATATATACATGTATACATATGTATGTATGTATGTATGTGTGTGTGTGTGTATATATATATATATATAATATTTAACTCGTACATTTTCACCTTCCACCCAAAAACAGCCTCGTATCCAATCTCTCCTTACTATCCACCCTTGTCTTTTTGTACCTCCTAACGTAATCCGTAAAAAAAAGTAATCCCCAAAATGAGATACCCGTTGACCGGAGACGCTAGCGATAGTGACAGGAGAGCCCAGCATGTCCTCCCACATCTTTATTCTGTCTTTCTCTCTCTCTCTCTCGTAGAATAATTATACAAATCTGTACATTTTTTATACTTCACTTTGTGCATTATTTTTTTTCCCGTGACTATTTTTTTTCCCAATATATATATTTTTTTCTTACAATTTTTTTTCTCCCACCCGACGAACGACCCTTGATCTCTGACCATCCTTCGGTGCCCCTAAGACCACCCAACACCACTTTGTACATTAAAAATCCAAATCTGTCGTTTTAACAGAACAGTGTGCCGATGCATCTTACTTTTAGATAAACATATACATATATATATGTGTGCGCGTGTGTGTATAGATGTATTGATGTCGAAAAGCATTATCCAGGATCCATGGAGAACATTTCCAACCGAGAGAGAGCGAAAGAAAGGGAAGGAAGTAAGTTTTTTTTTTACATATAATTGACGAACGAGTTTTTGTTTCGGTGAAAATTCATTATTTGGGACTTGTGAAGGTAGGATAATACTCTTGTGGATGGACAGTGAAAAAATGTTTCGTAGAATGTTTACCGGAGTCTTGGGAGTTTTAGTACGGATCCGTATTCATAGTCCTTGAGAAAGAAATGCGTTTGAAGGCTTCCTTGGCTCTTCACGGCCGTTTGTTTTATAGGGGATCACCCCCCAGCCTCCCCCTCCCCCAGAACATAAAATACTTTGGGGATTTCTGGTAACTTGATTGCGACCGCAACGCTTTACGATATCAGCGACTAGCTCCACCGGCTAGATTCGAAAAGATGGCCACACGGGGCTGTGACTGTCATACAAGGGGACGACCACCAAACAGACGCATCCGCTTGTAATGGGTGGCTCAACATGACCTGACATTTTAAATTGCCCGCCATGTTTTTTGTGGCGAACATAGAGTACTAATCTTTAACAACTGGCATCAGGAAGTATTGAGGTTGAGGTTGTTGCTAAATCATTTTTGTCAACGGGGAGAAACGAAGTTCCTATGCTAATAGATTGTGTATCGTCACCAGAGCCAACTTATTGTAGCAAAATATTACTGACGCGTACGACTAAATATCGCGATAATTTTCAAATTTACGGTAGATCATCGTAATTATTATTCACATATATGGTAATTTAAGAGAGTTAGGTTTATCGGAACATTAAATGTTGATGTTTAAAAATCGTATTACAATAGAGACGAGCTTTGGCAACGGCGCACGGTTCTGTCGAAATTCGAGGCTGTTAGGTTGACTGCAGTAACTGTCACCGGTCGGTGAGCACTTTAAGAGGTGATGTCAGAGCAAAAGGAGGCAACAAATTATTCAGAAAAAAGATTAGTGCGCCGCAAAGTTTCCGATGGAAAATACGATTTGTCAGTGCTCGTGCCCACAAGCATCGTACTATTATCATTGAAGCTAGAAAAACGGGAACCCATTATAATAAATTAATGAATAAGTTCCCCTTAGTCGCATTTGTCTTTGACGTATATGAAATTGGCGCGCTAGGTTTTCGATTGTTTCTGCTATTTCCATAGTTCCGACGTTGCCACATTTTAATACATACTCGTCAACAAGCCTCACTTTTTCGTAAACTCGTCGCATATTTTTCATACATTTTCATTAATTAGATTCGTAACCTGTCTATTTTTTTTCGGTGATATTGTTCTGTACACTATCCTGCACAAATTATTCGTTTTTTTGGGTCACTTTCTTCATAAATGCGGAAGGTATACGCGAGAAACTGAAATGGTAACGACGTTGTCCCGTACAAGCAGTGCGATCAAGTGGAGATTGATATAAAGTTAAAAATGTAATATTTAATAAACGAGTGCGAAAACCTCTGTTCTCCTTTCGCCAGTATATTGAGGAAATATACCATAACGATTAGTAAAATTTTCATTAATATCTATTTACCCAAATATTTTTAAGCAACAACCTGAAGTCACGATCGAGCAATGTATAGAAATTGTTATATGCTACATTGGTACTGCATAGTTATTGCAGACGAATTTTCATGGTCGTGCCATTTGACGCTATTGGACTTCTTTTTTTTGGCTTTTCTGAAAGGAACAATGTATGCCACTGATCCATTAAAAACAGTAGCAATCGCTCGCCATTAATGCCGTGGTCTAGTGTGAAGATAAAGAAACACAGTCAGTCTTTGAATTTTTTTTTTGCGTTCAGTCAAAGGTGCCAAGCAGCCTTCCAAAAGCGAGCGAGCATTGAGAAATTAAAAATAAAGACACGATTTTGCGCAGTCTGGGTGTCCAACCGTTTGGGTTTGCTCGGTCGTAGGTTGGATATTCTTTGACGCCTCGATTAGGACGTTGACTTTTTCCGTCCGCAATTGTAAAAATATAGGTTCTGAAAAGCTTTTCATTACATGAAAAAGAATTCTGGATAATAATTTTTGATATAAATATATTTATATACACATATTTCATAATGAGCATTTTCTGCCTGTGTACATACTTTTCTTTTAATATATACATATATGTATGTATATAATAGTATGCAGTGAAGACGAGAGACACGAGGACCAATACCGAACTCACTGACTAGTTTTCCCCTCTCGGGAACAGTAGAATTGGAAGCTTCGATAGGAAAATAGACAAACGTGAATTGTTTTTTTTTTCTTTGTGTGGGTGTGCGTGTGTCCGTGTATATGTATATCTGTGCGCGCGCGTTCTTTGGAGAGACGCAAGAGCAGGAGAAGCGGAAAGACTTTCCTCGTCCGTCCAGCTTCTTGCATTTGTCGATTTGCCTAAGTCGATACACGCTGCCGCTATCCGTCTGTCTCGATGTTCCTCTCGCTCTCTTTCTCGCTCTCTGTCTCTTTCTCTCTCTCTCTCTCCCTCTCTCTCATTCTCTCGCGCTCTCTTTCTCCCTCTTCCTCTCTATGTCTCTCTCTCTCTCACACACACACATACACACATTCGCTCTCTTGTTAGTTTATTATCTACAGTCAGTTGCTTGTATCCTTTGTTCATACTTGTGCAAACGGTCAAAGTGTCCATGAGAGCAGGGATGTCAGGCGGCCACCTAGTAATACTGGTGCCGAGCTCGCAAAAGCTGGAACTAAAGACGAAAAACTAGTACGCCGGTGCTCCGCTGCGGCGCTACCAACGCTAACATACAAACTGGGTTGAAAATCGCACCCCGAAGGAAAAAATGATATTTTTGTATCTTACACCGTTAATAGACGGCAGTAATCGTCGAACGAAAAGAAAAAAGTACCTTTGTATGTCATTTGAAAAAAAAAGATGTCCCTTAAATTATTTCTTCCTCATATTATATCGCATTTCTGATGCAAAATGTTAACTATATCGAATAAAAGTAATAAATTACTCTTACTGAAGATTTTTTATCTGAAACGAGAGTTCGCTGACTTGAGCAGAGAACAGAAAAAATGTCAAAAATAGACACGTTTAGATCCCGGAAGAATATTTTCATACTGATGACAGTATTTTACAAATCTTACTTGAAGTTCAAAAAAAGTCAAAACAAACCGATTCTTGGCCTAAATATGTTTTTTACTGTCTTTATTCCAAGCTTTACTATTTGCTGTTTCGGTTTGGGTAATAAAATGTGCGTTTTTCATTCAATATTATTCATTGAGGATATTCGAATGCAAATGATTTCTTTTAATATATCAGTAAAATGATCGAGCGATACTTATTATGATGCGGTATTTTTTCTCGCAAACCATGTAAAATAATGAATAAGTAATATAATCGTTGCTTTTTATCGACGAGTATAACAAATTATTAAAATATTTATTTACAAAACAACTTAATAAATTTAGTATTTTTTTATTATGAAATAATATTCTGCACTAATCGTGGTATTTTGGCGTAAACCAAGTAGTACCAAGAATCATCTTGGTACATGGTACGTGATCCTAAACACTAGTATGTTTACCAAGAAGTTGGTACGTCTGACATCCCTGCCTGCGACTTTGAGGATTCTCGTCTATTCGTACCCTGTGGACAATCTCAAATTTGCCATTCAGAGGAGGAAAAGAATATCGTTAAGTGCGGGAAATCAGTTTAGATGACTCAAAAAATCGATTTTTTTTAAATTCCACAACATGTTTGTAAAACTATTGAAGAATATGTTCCGAAAGTATAAATAATTCGTTACTGCCTTGAATTTTTGGTTTTCGGTAATTTTTTTTTTCACACACGTTTTTCTCGAAACGACTTTTTTCAATTTGTGTACACTGGCTCAAAAAGTGTCCAACCTATAATTTCATAAAGTCAAGTTTCTCCATATAACTACGCACTATACGAACCAAAATTTGGGGTAATATCATTGTTTAAAGTACATTTTTTATAGTAAAAAATGTTATTAAAAATAACAAAATTTTTATCCTTCTGTTTAAACACCGCTAAAAATTGCAATTTTCGATTTTTCGGTCAGAGTTAGGTTCATACAGAAGAAAAACGTGTTTTTAAAGTAATCTGCAAACCGTATTGATTTCCGATGAAAACTGTGGCCTCCAGAGTGTACACGAACAGCAAAGTCTGATAGCGGCCTTCGATAGGCGCCAAGTTGTATGTTCCATATTTTCAGAGGAATGGCTTCGAAAAAATGTAAATATTTGTTTGAAAATATGTATAAAATATTCCCAAAGTTTGAATAAATTCTATTCATTAATTCCTTGTAAAAAAAATCATGAAAATCACTGAAAAATGTGCTCCTAAACTGGTTTCCTGCCTCAAGTCCTTGAAGTAAATTTGTCCATTTGTTTTGTGAGAAGTAACAAACAGTATATGTTGAGAATAATTGATAGATAAACGGTCAACAAGAAATTTAGTCAATCGACAAGTATGAGCTCATCGATTGGTTGCCATTATTCGGTAAACTTATAATTTTTTAAATAAATTGAGTCAATTTTTTTCGAACAAATTATTGGCAGTTAGTTTAATTGACGTTGGCTCGATTGAGAGTATGCTCATTTATCGACCAAATTCTCCTTACGGCAATATTGTGATCGCATCTTATATTAAATCGGGTCCACTATCCCCCCCACATTATCCTTAGATTAGAGGTTTGTCGCGCCAAGATAATTCGAGAAGGACAAACGTCCAATCAGTAATATATTCACATTCCTTCCTACCAAATTTGCCTTCATAGGATGAAAGTAAATGAAAATAAAACATGGCATTCAAGCTTGCATCGTTGGAATGCAACGAAAATATTTTTTTCCCTCTATTTAGGCTATAAATATCATAGGAATAGTTTTGAAGATCCATCTCAGGGATCCATAACCTCAACCTGCCAAAGAAAAGTTTCAATAGCAATAAAATTTAAGAAATGAAAAAATGAAGGATTCTCGTTGCATTCCAACGATGCAAACTTCAACACCATAATAAAACATAATTCACATCCCCCACCACAAAGACGACGATAACAAATGAGTTGATTGAATAAACGAAGCATCAGGATTAGAAAACACACTACACATTAAAAGTGATTGAGAGAAACAGGGAGACGGACAAAGAGGGAGAGAGTTCGAGGGAAAGAGCGAGAGCATCGAAGGAAAAGAGAGACAAGGAATGCAAGGCATTTTTCAATCAAGAGCAAAGTGATAGAAAAAAAAGAAAATGTTCGCGACAGAATCCGACTCTTGCAATTAGACCAAGAATAGAGGCTGAAAAAGACGTATATAATTACCTAATAGATAGAACTAGAAACGTAATTGGGATTGATCTGGCTGTATGGGCCGAAAACGAAAAAGAAAACAAAACAAAACTGACGCAGGGTCGTAAGAGGCTGGCATTCACCATCAAGCAGAAGATGAAGATAATACAAGAAATCGAGAGAGGCAAGAGCAAGAGTGACGTGGCGCGTGAGTTGGGTTTGGCGAGCAGCACGGTAGCAACGATATGGAAGAATCGCGTTAGCATTGCCGAGAGCTGGAGAAATCGTGATATCATGCAGACGACCGAACCAATAACCGATATTAACGAGCCACCAGCGCAGACGACAAAGCCGAGTGTTGTGGCGCTACCAATTAATCAGATAGTGACGACGGCCGCTCCACCGCTTGCACTTCCATTAACGGCATTAGTTACGCCGACTATCGTGACGATAACATTACCGACGCCACCGTCGGCGTCGCCACCCTCCAGCCTTACCGTAGGCCCCGTCTCGACCTCCTTGATCTCCTCGTCGGTCGTTCCCATTGGATTGACCACGTGCGCGAACCCGGTATTTGCCAACGTCACGTCCAACCCCACTATCATCGTTCAACAAGAACAACTGCCAGAACAACAGCAACTACCGCTACAACAACCCGCACAACAACAACATCAACATCAACATCAACTACAACAACAGCAACAACAACAACAACAGCAACAACAGCAACAACAGCAACAACAGCAACAACAGCAACAACAGCAACAACAGCAACAACAACAACAGCAACAACAACAACAACAAATACAACAACAGCTACAACAGCAACTGGAGAACAACACCCAGCAGGCTCAGACCCAAACGCAAAATCAGGAACTGCTGGAGGTAAGATGACGTTATCCCCCTTGAAGCCCACCCTCAAAACCCCCGTTCACTCCGCGACTCGGTGAATAAAACATCGCCGAAACCGCGACCGGTGTGCTGTCTGCGCGAAATTTCCTCGTTCGATATCATCAACCCCAATGGAGTTGCGCGCTTTATTTTGGGAGGACGGACCGTTGGTGGCGATGCGAAGTGTTAGGGCTACCTGTCGTAGGTTGCTCATACGAGAATTAACTGCTACGGGTATAGGCCAAATGTATCGTGCAGGGCTCCGCCGATAGTCAAAAGTTTTAAAACTTAAGTTCCAAGTTTCGTATTTTTTTCGAGTTTTTCAGGTTAAAAAAAACTATGACAGATATCAGAAATATTCTAGTTTGGGTGAGAACTATAGATGTGGTGACCATGCAAATTTGAGCGGAATCCGATCGATAGTTTTTGAGATATGGAAGCCAATTGGAAACATACTTTTTTTAGAAAAACGCCTTTAAAAGTTCAAGTACGATTTACACAAAAAACACGCACACATTTTCTGCAATTTGTGCAAAAAAGATTTTTTCTCCGGTTCCAGCCTTAACGAGTTTGCCACAAAGTCGAGACAGCAGGGGGTCGACGCTTCTATTCGCAGCACTTGTAATATTGAAGTGCCGAAATACGTAACTGAGAGTGGCCGCACTGGCACAGGTTTTTCGTAGTTTTCCCATTTCCTCATAGCGGGAACACCACGGCGTATGCTAGGGAGAAGAAAGAAACGTCAAATTGCCGCTTCCTCGGGTTCTCGCAGATATTCTCGATGATAAAACCAATTGGGTTTGTAGCATTATCTTCCCTTCGAGTAAAGATTGTTCAGCAAGGACTAAACGTCTGCTGCAAGCTATCGATGAACACCATTGATGCGCGTCAAAGTAGTATCTTCAAAAACGTCTTCATTCGGCGGAAAAGACCCGTGGTTATCGGTTAGTTAGTTATGATTTTGACAAGGCAACACAGGCACATTGAAATGAGGTTTCCATCGAAGCTCGTTAAACATTCATAATGCATATAACATTATTTTTGTATAGTGCAAATGCATGGCGAACGTAGTGACTAGGCGTGTGTTGGTATGTACATGCAAAATTTCGACATAGGCGCTCGATGCTGCAGAGTGTCGTGATAGACTGCACATACGTATAAGGCAGTTCCTGCTCAACAGTAGACTCTGGGTAGATCATGCACGACTACTCTATAAGACCGAACTCACCTCAACGAAACACGACGCCATATGGAGCCAAAAAATGACCCATCTAACAAACTAGCCTTGATCCAATGCTTTGCTTTCTGTAAAAGGTTTCGTAATGGACACAATGAAAGCTTCTTAGTTGGATTTTCATCAGACGTATCTACGTCTGAAAAATCAGTATCGTTTAACATTCATAGTGAAATGTTCGAACTTCCTTCCTACCGAACTATTTGAGGGCGAACATTTATTTTTATCAAAATAAATGATTGAGTTTAGTCAAGAATGTCACTTCGTTAGTAGATATCATCGTAACTTATTTCCAATTGTCATTGTCAAAGTTAAATGCATGAAAATCGGTATTTAACCTTTAGGTTAAAAATAAAGAAATGCCTATTTCAGGATTTTTCTTGAATTATGTATTTATATATTTATATAGTTCAGTCCACTATTGGAATCTTGGGGAAGTATATTTTTTTAAGTATCAGGGAATATCCATTTTATGAAAACCTACTATATTATATAGCATTGAAGTATAAACGTATGTTTGTAAGATTAGTAGTTGCGGTTGACATATGTGCATAATTCATGCAGCTGCTAAAATATCAGTGAGTACTATACTTTTGGCAGTAACTATGGCTATAAAATATTACTGTCCCCTCAGGGAAATACGAAATATAGTTAAATGGTTGAGAACACCGTAAATTTCTCTCAGTGTAGCAAACTAAGTATCCCCCCACAGAGTAGAACGTATCAGTCGTCTCGTTTGTCCTTCGCGTCGTAAATTCTCAATATCAATAATCGTATCGCCACCATCGATCACGTATCCCTCATTGATCTCGTCCCCAAAGCGATAAATAAAACGACAGAGTAAAGAGGGCTAATACCCGTTGGTCGAAATTATCCGCGGATTCCTCGACGCTTGAGATCCCTCGCGTAGAATAAAAATGGAAACAAGAGTATCGCCTGCACTCTGGAAATTAGAGATATAAATTAATCGTGGCGATCACAGAGAAAGAAGCTCAACGAGGAAAGATACATTTTGTACGTCACATAGCCGCCCTTCTCGTTGAGAATCCACGTATCCAAGTACATAGCCGAGGTAGTCGGACGATCCGTACGCTATAAAAGCGACCAATGCGTTTTTCTTTTATTCGTGTTCTTTTTTTTTTTTTTCATTATCAATATATAAGCCGAGACGGTCGTGGTTGTAGTCCATTTTTCCCAACCCTCCACTATGGAAGCTTTACAAAGCGAAAAACGAAAAATGAAAAACTCGCAGATGGATGTCGAGAGAAAAAAAAACAAACACGTTCGCACATACGACACACAACACCTGAGCTTTTGACGGAAAATGAAATGAAATGAGAGACAAAGAGTACCGAAGAGATATATGGAAAAATATGATACGGGCGATGTCGATGATTTACGTCGTGCAGCTCGTTCGCGTTTTAGAGCGACTCCTCGGAGTAAGATACAGTGGAAAAAGGGGAATCAAAACTGCATGTACAGGGAGAGAAAGCATAGAGAAAGAGAATTGGTTACTTTCATTTTATTTCTATTTTTTTTTTTTTCGATTTTTATTTCGTGAACGTAGACGAATAAGATGATGTTTGGTCCAGACGATAAAAAGAGCTGACCTCGCTACGTAGGTTTAGCTACCATTGTGCGTGTGTGCGAATTTTGTGTGCACGTGGGAGTGTGCGTGTGTGTGTGTGTGTGCACGCGCACACACGGACACTGGTACACGCACACACGTACACACACGCATCATCTACCGCAAAACTATCCTGTGCCTAGCTTCTCCTGTCACTATATATAACAGCTAGCTAATTAATAATAATCATCATTATCCAGCATGCAAGTGTTTCTTCTAAAGTATATGTTTTGTCACGAGAACGATGCAACAAGTATATCATTTGTGTGTGCGTATATATTTTTGCGCGAACAAACATTACACAGGATCCTTCAATGAAATGCTATTTCGAGGACTCGAAAAACATCCAAAACATGGACTTTACGAGTTCAAAGGAAAACAAAAACAATCAACTGAAATACTAGATTTTCTTTACGCTGCACACGTTTGTACTTCGTTATTTATTATTGTATCAAGTGGGAGGAATTATTCATACTCTTGACGAGTCTCTGTTGAGTTCGTCGATTTTCGAAACTCGATGGAAATATCGATTTTTCGCAACGAACTCTTTCTGCACCGTTTATTTTTGGAAGATCGATATTTGGAAACTTCTTTGCTTTAATTTTATAACGAGATACAGACATACTGTTTTTTTAAAATTTTATTGCTAGTACAGTTTTGCTGTGTATATACGCAGAAACTCCATGTATAGGACAACGAAAGAAACAAAATTGATATTTTTTTGCGGTCTCTTTAAATACGTCTTTCAAACATATTTTTTATAGGCACCGAAGTTTCTATGCAAATGACCGTATTATGGGGATTTGTCATTATCATATATAACAGGTGTAAACTGGTAGGACGTCGAATAAGTTCTTTAAGGGGTTACGTGGGCTTCGAAGCCAAAACAAAGCATATTTTCTCTATTAGAAAAGAAAAATAATATATAAATTATTTTATTCAAAATGTTGAGCACATAGAAGAGCTAGATTTCAACAATATTTAAAAAAAAATGTTATCCAAAAATTTGGGCGGTTCAGCTGGTGGGACCTGGTTTCCGGAGACCCCTAAAAAAGTGTCCTCGTGGTGGTCAGGATAACTTATGATAGCTTTATCTGAAATTTAAAAAACCAATGTTTTTTCAGTTGGTAGATAAGTATAGCTCGTGATTGGACGAAGGATTTTTGTAAAAATCGTAATTTGAATTTTCGACAGAGTTGTATGCAAAATGGTTCCATTTTTGGTACAATTTACACTACATATGGCTTTGTTAAATTAGTTGTAATCGAAGAAAACCTTCGTACAATCACTAGTCAATTCTATTTTGAAGAACAGTGCAAAATTTCAATAAGATCGGTGCATTAGTTTTTGAGAAATCGTGTTTACCGCTTTCAAAAATAGTGTTTTGAGAAAAATCAAATTTTTAAGTAGAAATAAAACGAAGAATTTTTTTTTAACTTACGTAGAATCGTCGATTCCACCTCCATAAAGCAAAGATCCTGTTACAGCTGCAGTATCCAGTACACCCTTTTTCTCCTGCCTTGATTTTTTTAAATTTTCAAACCCACGTAATCCCCTGAGGCGGGAAATCAGTTTAAATAACTAAAAAAAAAAACGTTTTTTTTTAATTCCATAAATATTTAGTAAAACTATTCGTTGATAAACCGGCAAGCAGTATAAATAATTCATTACTGCCTTGAATTTTTCGTTTTCGGGAATGTTTTTTAATACATATATATTTTCTTTTCGAAAAACCAATGTTCCATATATTTTGTCAAATTCGATAAAACCCTGGTCTACCGACGAATTCAACATGATTGACAAAATTTGTAGACAAATAAATCATATTTTCCCGAATAGCTTGAGGGGTCTTCTCACTTTAGACGCTAAAAAAGGCCATTTTCGTGCATTTTTTTGATAGCTTTATATTATAGATATTTACATAAAAGTTATTACACTTAATAAATACACTATCGAAACATAAAAAAAATCCCACTTGAATGCAACAAAATTCAGTGTGAAAGAGTATTCCCTCATATATATTTCGAGTGATGCACCTCTTACGAATAATTGTCCGAATTTCGGAAATTGCAGCGTAAAACAATTCCAGTTATCAATGGGGGTTGTTTTTTTTTCATACTTTGGCAGTTTCTGGATAAACGGCTCTTGATATTCAAATGTGGAAATATATACGTTTGCATTTGTATTTTATTTCTCTATGTATTTACCATACCACGTACGTTATACATATCAGTATTTTACGTATATTACTGCGATTTACTTGTTGTTCTATAATCTGGATATATTGTTTTTTTTTTATGACGTTGACGTTTCCGTTAATATATTGTTCTCACTCAATCTATATTTATACGTCTATATACATTCAATGTAATTTATTATACACTCTTCACGATTGACGCTTATATTAACTCGCTTGTCTCAACTACCGCAAGAAAAATCTTGTACGCTTGGGGTTAACATTGTAACGATACAATATGTGCGTACAAACACTGGCCATCGTTGCTTGGTCCTTGCATGCCGTTATTCGCTTCATACCATTATTAATTAATTAATCTACTTACAAATCTTATTGTTATGATTTTATTATTATTACTGTAATTATTATTGTTATTTTATTATTACAACTTTATTCGTATTCCAGTGTCGGTTCTGACTCGTAATGGAGTTGGAGTTTGCATTCGTTGGAGCGCAACGAAAATTCTTTTTAATTTCTTATTTATCATTAGCCAAAATCATATTTTGCAAATTGTAGATCGCTAAATAATAATCGCAAAAAATGTTTGCGTCATTTCCGTAACTTGAATCTGCCACGGGAAATTTGCGAAATAAACATACATCCATTTTCGTTGTATTCCAACGATGCAAACTTCAACGTCGTGACAATCGTATATTTTGTCAAATGTATTTATTCCTTCGTTCGTTCTCCCTTCTAATCGATATTATTATCGTTACCCCCGTTTTTTCCCTATTCACTACTAAAACTCGTTTTCATTCTTTATTCAACAATTTTTCCTATGTAAATTCTCGTCTACGCTGTTTCTTTGCTTAGCCTCTCCGTTGTTGAAAAAAAGCACGTTTTCAAATTCTGTGGGAAATTTACAAAGTAGCATGCCATCGTCGAGGTCAAGTTTCGTTCTACTCTTTCTATATGAATATATAATTGTTTATTACTTCATTGGCAATTGTTCGATCGGATGATCCACAAGTGGATACTCCCTTCGACATTTCAGTAACTTGTGACTAGAATGAAATATTTGTATCCCAACAGCCACGATTTTTTCGTCGGTAAGCGATTTTTTCAAGTCACGTGACTCCACACGAGGTATAGCCAATTCAATTTTTGTTTCGCAATATTCTTATAGGGGAGACCCGGGCATAAGTCCAGTAAAAGAGACGAAAACCCAGCACTTTTTAGCGTAGAAAATGAATTTTTGACCGACGGCAGATGGTTGCATACTGAAAGTAACCCCAATAAAAATTTTCCTCTCAACTCGCCTCGACCCTAAGAAATAGGGGTTGAAAACGTAAAAATTGCCGTATCTTGATAATTAGTACCCCAATCAAAAAAGGTTTCAAACAAAAGTTGTTTGGAATAATAAAATTTGTATAAAATTATGTGACGTCCAACACCCTATCTTTGAAAATAGTGGCACAAAAACGATTCGAAAATTCGTGGTTGATGCGCGTGCGAGCGGTGGTGCTCTCGTGTTCGTGTGCCGCTATTTTCAGAGATAGGGGATCGGACGGCAGATAACTTGATGAATATTTTATTATCACGAACAACTGTTTGAAGAATTTTTTGATCGGGCTATTAATTATCGAGATACGATAATTTTTAAGTTTTCAACCCCTATTTCTTAGGGTTGGGGCGAGTTGAGGGGCAACATTTAATTGGGGTTACTTTCAGTACGGAAACTTCTACTTTCAATAAAAAAATTCATATTCTACGCTAAAAAGTGCTGGGTTTTCGTCTCTTTTACTGGACTAATAGCGGACAGCCCAGGCAAAGCGAGTGCCCTCCACTACGCGCAGCGTTTGCGCGTGGGGGGTTTCGCTTTGCCCAGGCCGTTCGCCATGCCCGGGCTGTTCGCTATGCCCGAGCTGTTCGCTATGCCCGGGTCTCCCCTACGAGTGATAGACACTTGTGAATGGTGGCAAAAAAAACTAAACGAAAAGTAAAGCAGCGAAGAACAAAATTGTAGAATAGAGCTTTAGTGTTTTTTATTTGTTTTTGAGCATTTTTTCCTTTGCCTTCGTTTCACTGATAAAATTCCATTAGCTGCCTTATCTATGTATTTTACACGTAGTTTCGTGAGATTGGCTAGGAAGAAGATAAAATTGCTCGCCTTAAATAAGAATGAAAGAGGACAAAATACGAAAAACGAATGAAAATTGTTTTGCATGATACGAGAGAGAGAGAGAGAGAGTGTGAGCATGTGAGAGTGTGAGAGTGAGAGAGTAAGAGAGTGAGAGAGTGAGAGAGTGATAGAGTGATAGAGTGAGAGAGTGAGAGTGTGAGAGTGAGAGTGACAGAGAGACAGACAGAAAGAGGAAAAGAGAGAGTTTACTGATATAGAATAATTTTTTTCTCGAGCGCAAACAATTAATTTTTTAATAGGTCATAAAATTTCGAGTTACGCGATCGAACCGCACGAAATTAAAGTCCCGACCTCTCGTGACAATCCGCGAGCTTTCAGCTTACGAGGCACACAGCACAATTTAAAAAAATTACGAATATATGGAACCGCATCGACATAAATGAATTGGCAAGTATGAACCAGGTAAATAGACGCGCAAGAGTAAATGTATATTTTGGAAAAAACAAAATCGTCCCTTTACTTTCGGCAACGAGACAAAAAAAAAGGTTCTTTCGGCGAACATGCTTTTCACGTTTTTTTCCCTTGGTTGATATTTGCCATTGCTTTCTCCATCTCACAAAAAAGACAACTTTTATTCATGATTTACCACGATCGTCTAAACTTTAACGTAAATCAATTTTGTTAGTTGATCGCTTTTTTAATTTGTTTTCTCAATGTTTCCATACGCATAACGAATATGATTTATCGCGGATTTGGCATATGCGCAGGCTCGAAAAAAACGCCAAGAGGAGGTGGAGAAAATTCGGATGGAGGAGCAGCAACGAAAGCAACAGGTACGTTTTACGTGCTAACCGTATTTTTTCTTTCAACCTACCTTTTTTAGAGTTGATATACGTTTTTTTAGATTTGACTCGTTTCGGTTGTTTGGCGTTACTGACGAAGACTGGAGAACAAAAATGAATGAATAATTAATCGACTGTTTCAGGAACGGGAGCTCAAGAGGCAACAGGCAGTTATGCTGAAGGAACAGGTGAGTTTGGCGAACGCGGACGCGATAAATAGATCTTACTTTTTTTACGGTTTGCGACGGTCACGGTAGATTTAAAAGTGTGTCGTAGATAGCCTATTCCATAACCTGATTTTTTTTCCTCGTCAAATTGTCCAAGTGCATCGTTCCGAAAAACTTCAACCTTTCGTCACTTAATTAGCTCATTTCTTTTACTCTCGATTGCTCTACCTCCGATTTCTGTGACCTTGACGTATGTCGTCACGGCCAATTTTGGGATTTTTTATGTGTACACGTTGGGCGTGCTCGCGACTCTTTAACGGGGTCATCCCATGTGACAGTTATTTTTTTTCGCTTTTTTGGCGAATATTTTTTGATGAACCATTATAAGACACTATCTTTTGATTTTTACCACACATTTATCAACATGTTCACATTCCCGCAGAATTTTATCAAACAAAAATAGTGCGTTCAATCGACTTTACACCGTTCGGAAGACACTCATTTGTAAAAAAAAGTTAGTTGACAGCTGCCATGATCGCGAAGGTTCTGCTCATCTGAAATAGTAAAAATCAAACGGCATTTTAATTTGTAGACCTGAGGCTATCGCCAGAACTAGAGTAAAGTAAAAAATATTGAACAAGTCCGGATACAATATGTCTCGGACGATTCACGTGTTGTTTCTTCAGCTGTCCTCATTCGAAAAGTCGAATGTTTTATCGTTACTCGTCGCCCTTATCGCTCATCCAAATTGAATCAGTTTTGCATCTTAGTTCACCATATTTTATACGACAATTTGAATTTCCATATTTTTAGTGGAGATTCGTAATCAGCGATCTCGAAAGCCCTCTAATACCAATTTTCATGCGAATCTAGTACATTTTTGCAGCTTGGTCCGCCATATTGGATCCGCCATTTTGAATTTATGAATTTTGGGGACAGATTCGTAATCAGAGACCTCGAAATATCCCGAATTCCGATTTTCATTAGAATTAAATCAATTCTAAATTTTGATCCGCCATATTGAATCCGCCATGTTTAACTTCTGAATTTTGACCTCGAATTCGTAATCAGCGACCAAAAAAATCCTTGCGAGCCATGTTTCATTAAAATCGAAATACTTTATTTTTCCGCGTTTAGGATACAAACAGTGAAATTGTTTTTTCCGCTTAAGGGATTAAGATCTTTAAAAAAAAAGTACATTACAATAAACGTATACACCACACATCAGCAAGAATTCTCCAGTGGTCATATGCACTAGACTTGCGAATTTTAGCTTATCGTTTGTTCATATTCCAACAATTCCGAACAAACCCAAACAAACATGTGCTTATAAGTGTATTTTGCACATTGTCGCTTCGAGAATGAACAAACGTGTCCAACCTGTGTGTATAAAAAATATCAGGGAATGACCTTGACAACATACGCCGAGGTCAAAGAAATCAGAGGTGGAGAACTTTTATTCTTTTTATTTCTTCTTACCTTCAAATCTCGTAAGAGTTACGGTTCACTGTTGTTTTTTGTTCATTTTTAATGATAAAGATAGGCTCTACTACATGTTGGAGACCATGTCTGCATAGAGTGTAAAATAATCGTTACAAGAATTTTGACTTGATACATTTTGTTGTCTCTTGAACATCTTTGAAATTCCACGAAATTCGTGAAAAAGTAAAATTTCGGTAATGTGCAACTTCTGTACACTATTTCACAAATATCTTCAAGTTATCAATTTTCTACTGAAATTCATACACAATTTTTTGTCGCGTCACCATCGGACAGTGAACTAGTTAAAAAGATCGCAAAAACTTTCATAAAACTATAAACATATGATTTATATCCGAATTATTATTTTTTTTTCGATTCCCACCGCCAAAAAGATTCTGTCCCTGTACCCGTGTTTGTTTCGTCAGATATGTGATGCTTCGTACGTTTTGTATTCGTATGTTATTGAAAAAAAACAACTCCTTCGTGCTCGTTAAAGGTTTTAATGGTACATATAAATGGTATAGTAATTAGGAAATGAATACTGTTTCGCGAAGGGCGCTTGCGTCAACGAGTGCCTTTGTTGCTCGAAAAAAATAGGTCTTAAAGAATATGCTGGAGATCGTAGGAGATGGGTGAATGTTTTATTTTTCTCAGGACGATGTATCACAGGCGGAAAAATTTCGAACGGCTTTAGTAAAATTGTATAGCTGTCGCCTTCAACGAGGTTTCCATTTTGAAAATTGCGTCTTCCTTGCACACAAGTCGGGAAATTAATCAGCGTCCCCGCGGTATAATTACAAACTAAATTTTCCAAATTTCCGACGCATGGTAGTTATTTTTCTTCACGTTAATTCTCCGGCTTTTCTGCATCGAATTCGACGAAACGCAGTGGTAAAAATTGTCATTTTGCACTGCGAAAGGGCCAAGTACTCGAGAGTACGTATAAATGTAGTGTCTAAAATAAAAACCTCACGATCACTCGGTCGGTAAGCCGATCTGTAAAATTTTTCTCGAAACTTTCGAAATTCCAAAGCGTTAGACCATTTTTGCCACCACACTGAGTCAGTAGCTGAAATTTCATTCCAACTGATCGAACGCTGTCGAAAAATATGGCGATCGAAATTTCGAAGTGCGTGTGGTAAAATTTTGCAATGCCGTTTCTCACCGACTCGCGCGCCAAATTTCACGATATAAAGTTCAAAATGTGTTTTCTTGATTCAATCAAATATCCAAATACTCAAAGGAGTCGAAAAAATTCCGCATAACAATTTAAACAATGTTGATTACTCAAAGGATAATTAGCTCAGCAAAATTAATGAATATATTCAAGCTCCGAAGTCTCACTCTGTTCCTACCGCTCGAGTTCTTTAGCAGAACTAATTTCAATCTGATTGGTCAAACCTCGTGGCAAAAATATAGTATCGGAATTTCGAAGCGCGTGATACATCCTCGCGAATAATTTTTTTCTTCTCTCCTTTCGAAACGTTGATCGGCGTGAGTGTGTGTGACGAAAAGTTTGAGGTCTGAGCACTGGCGGACTGGATGTGTTTTGTGCTGCAGATGTACATGCAGGAGCTCAGCAAGCAGCGCGAGATGCTCTACACCGTCGAGCTGGTATGTTTCATACCTAAGATTTAGCACGAAAAAAAAACAACCCCCCTACTAACTCGACGTCATTGTTGGCCCTTTTTCTCATTGCCATTGCTGGCTATATTCCTCAACGATGACTCTGACTAATTCTTTCCATCTGAGAACAAAAAGAAAATCTAAAAATTGACTTTGGAGCAATTTTAAAATTCTCGTCGCTTTTGGCCTTATAATTCGTGCCTCACGCTATCGCTTCCAATTCCCGCTTCATCTCATCGAACGTGGAATCTCGTTACCACAGCGCAACTAAAATTGCTCTCAATTTGGCATTACGTTCGATTCTCCACGCGATTATTCTAGAAAAATTATTGCTTCTTTTCGACGGGGTAGTTTGGCGTTTGCAATCTGGTTTTTCTTTTCTTTTGTGGAACGTAATCTCTGCACGGTGTTTCACAGACGTATATATTTATTTATAAATACACACATACACACGGCATATATTAAGGGTACAAGTAAGATTCGAAGGATTTACAAGAGTGGGCGTTACTAGTATTTAATCGCATCGGACCATAACCTAACTACCTTCGTGTTAAAGCGTCATCGTTAGACTTTAGTTTTCAGTACGTCTCATTTTGTCGAAGTGTAAACACCATAGCTTTTTTCAACTCCAAATATGTCGACTTTTGTGCGAATGAAACGCAAGTTGCGGGAAGCTTCACTTTTCTGCTTCCATTTGAAAAATAAGCAGCTAAAGGTCATCGATTGCTGTGT
This sequence comes from Ophion obscuratus, assembly GCA_964007375.1. NCBI lineage: Eukaryota > Metazoa > Arthropoda > Insecta > Hymenoptera > Ichneumonidae > Ophion > Ophion obscuratus. The sequence continues at coordinate 28,618,193 of OZ023324.1, read as the reverse complement.
GAGGCTTATGGGGACCATGTTTCTATCAATCTCAACTTGTGAGTACTGGTTTGGACGATTCAAAAGTGATGATTTTTACACCGAGCATAAGGAACGACCGCAAACGTTTGAAGATGCAGAATTGGAGACATTATTGAACGAAGACTCGTGTCAAACGCAAGAAGAACTTGCAGAATTGTTGGGAGTAGAATTTTTGATAAGATAAAATAAAGGACCAAGGATGAAAATAGGGGACATCATGTTGTTCTCAACAAAATGATCCGTTACGTTATCAGTAGCGACATTTATTATTAAAAAGAGCAATTTTCATACGCAACTTATCGTAGTCGTTAATTGAAGACAATAGTAAGTACTTGGTTATTTAATATTGGACAAAAGTAAAAAATACCTATCATAAAAACAAATAAAAAATTACTTTTTTTTACCGCATACTTGGTATTACTTTTTGCTGCTTTAAGGACTTGTTCGTTTTCTAAAATGAAATTAAAAAATTCTTTACATTGCATGTTGAAGTTCGATTTTATTTGTAGTTCCGCTTTTACAGTGTCAATGTCGAACTTATTTCGGCTTTTCGTCCACGTATTCGTACACAAGAAAAAAGTCTTTTCGGCCTGGGCGTTAGACACTGGGATGACACTAACGTATTGCATTATTTTTAGCAGATACTTGTTTTCATCCGTTGATTTCAGAATCTGAATTAATTTTTCAAGAACATTTTCACGCTTCTTTTCTTCTATTATTTTCGGCAAGAGAGGCTTTAATATACAGAACTCTTCATACAACGCATCCAAGTTAATATTTCGTATCTGCAGTTTTTATACAATGTTGCTCAAATCCTGGTACTTAACTTCTTTCGTCAGTGTCCGTGGCTGCAAACGATAAAAACGACTATTTTCCGAAAAATTGAATCGCGATTTTAGATATATCAGCACATTTCGATGCCACTTCAAAAATATAGTAGTGTATTTTTCAGCCTGAGAAATGGACATATTTCGAAGAGTTTGCTGGACTGCCATTCCAAAAAAGGCATCTTCAATTCGTTGGTTTATCTTTTGTTTCAAACTATCCATAATACGCCGCAAATCAGCACGTATGTGCCTTCAAGTTGTCGGGTAACTTCTTCAAAAAATTGCCAACGTTATTATTTTTTCCACAATAAAGGACGAAGTATTGTCCTCTATTATCGATTTAAAAATAGAGAACAAGATCCATTTTTGTGTCGGAAAATGGTGACGTCCTTTAAAATAAAACCGGTAACCCTGGTTGGGAGCGACTCGACAATCAATTTCATCACGCCATCGAAGCCATCTAAATGGTCCAAAAGCATCAAATTGGGTGCCATACGAATTTCCACTAAAAAAATCCTTCAAAACTTACTCGTACCCCTAATATATTTATAGTATTTGCAGAACTGCGATGAACGGAGAAATGGTTATAAAGATAAATGTGATTCGAGAAGAAACAAAAAGAAATCCAAAGCAAAGCGTATTTGGACTAGGGTTTTTGCCGATTGCTGCGTGAGTGCCTTTGTATTTGCGAAATAAGTTTTGACAACCGAGAAGAACGAACGGGACAAGAAGACCTCAGCTTAAAAATAATAGACTTAACGACTTCCTTACACTCCCGGCAATCCATCATTGTTGTTCGCACGATTTGAGGGCAGAAGGATAACGCTGATCTTTTCGACCGTCGGATTATGTAGGAGCGTGAACGAAGGCGACAGCACATGGCACTCGGGCGAGCACTCGAGAATCGACGACGAATGGAGGAGCGCGAGAGAAAACGTTTGGAGGCCCATGCCGAGAGAATCGCGAATAAGGAAAAACGGGCGGAACAGAGAAAAATGGAATTGGAACTCGTCGAGCAGATCAGAAAACCCGTGGAAGACATGGAACTGACGGGTGAGCTTCGTTGTCCTTTCTTTTTTATCATCACTTTGCACCTTACGAGTGCTATTGAAACGTTGAAAAAAAATGTTGACCCTTTTTTTTACGTTTTACGTCGCACAGATCACAGACCTCTACCCAAGATAAAAAGGATACCAGGATTGAAACTCTCCGGGCAAGCCTTCTCGGACATCGTGATGGTCTTCGAGTTCTTGCATAATTTCGGAGAAACTCTCGGCTTCGGTAAGTGCTGTTCTTCTCCGTAAGACTCTTAGAAAATTATTAACATACACTTTTTTCAACCCTTATTAGGCACATTGGTTATAGAAGTTCGTAGGGATTTCTTATTCAATCGAATTTTGTAAAAATCATGCACTTTTGGCAAAAAAAATCGATTTTTTACTAAAAAAATAAGCAGTATATTGTTTATGACATCAAAAGTTTACATTGAATCGAAAAACCCCTACGTATTTCTATAAAGAAGGCAATTGTGGAGTGAGTGTCAAAATTTTAAACTGATCCATGCCATCGTGTTGAAGTAATGTGATGGCTAAGATTGAAAAAACGCGATTTTATGATGTTAAAGTATTGTTTCAGCAATGAAAAAAAAACCATTTTTTCAAAATCCTAGAGTAACATTACCCCTGAATATTAAAAATAATAAATAATAATAATGAATAAGAAATAATAATTGATATAAATATAATGGCCATTAACAATATGATTAATGGGAAATGTAATTTCACAAAATTTACTCTTTCGACTCACCACACTAGACGCCGGCCTTAAAGCTAAAAAAATCGAACTAGTCTCTATTTAGTTCTTTTAGTTTTTGACCTTTCCCGTAAAAAAGTAATTCATGAAAAAGACTGGTTTTGTTCGCCGATCTAGGCTAGTTTAGAAATTTCTCATCCATGGCGTCCCCGGCACGTCATTGCAGTTCCGACGAAAGCAAAAGAAAAGTGTCATTCATATTCGGTGTTGCAGATATGGAATCACTGCCAAGCCTGAAGAGCCTCCAACTGGCGTTGCTGAACGACGAGGAGGCGGAGGAGGAAATGCTGTCGGTGATGACGCATCTTCTCGTGTGTGCTATCGAAGATCCGGGAATTCCTCAGCCGGCGCGACACACAACCGGCCTCGGACAAAGCCTGCGGCAGGCCGATATAACGCATGCCAACATAAGCGAAGTTCTGCGTATATATTTGTACGCGAATGCAACGGGTGAGGTGAAGGCTCTCACCGGAGTTTGCCTCGAGCGTGAACGGGACAAGAGATTCGCCGATCATCATCAAAACGGTGGCGATTATCCTTCAACCTGTTCTGGCAAAAATGCCCAATTCTACGAGCACCTTCACAACAACGAGACGTGGAAAATGTCCGAGAGACTGCGGGACAAACCATTCTTGGCCCTGAATCCGACGCACAAGGCCCAGATGCTTGCCTTCCTCTGCAACGAGTTGCTGCAAAACAAGGCAGTCATTCGGCAGATCGAGGGTAGCCTGGAAAACGTCGCTCAATTGAAGAAGGAACGTTTTATACTCGACATGAAAATCAGGAAGTAAGTTTAACCCAATATCATACTGACATGTCTCCTGGGAAAAAAACTCCACGAGAAAATTTCAGCTAATAAATATGTGGAACGCATATAATCGACTGTTTAGAAATGTTATTAATCTTTTTTGTTTATTTACATCCCGTATAAGTTATTAACCAAGTTGAAATGTGACAAACGCACAATTTAGTTCTCAGTAACTGGTAACACTGTGCTCAGATACGAACTGTACGCGCCACATTGTGAGCGCGTACCTGTCAAACATCCTTCGCGAATTCCGTTTTTTTGTTCGGCGAAAATGAAAAGATGGAAGGGAAAAATGCAAACCGAAAAACAGTACAATCGACGGTTGGAGCAAGTACAACCTGGAAAGCGGGGGAAAAAAGTAGTTGAGCCGGAAAATGAATGCGCAGTCGAGGGACGAGCCGTAATTGATTTGACGGTTATGGCGAAACACATGCACTGCAGCTTTGTAAAGAATGATTCAAGATATTTAAATACTCTTTATGAAACGGAGGCAAGACATTTATAGCAAGGAAGCAATAGTGTGTGCGTTTAAAATTTTGGCGCCCATTCAATATGGCCGACTTGACAGCAGCCACACGTGCGGTAGGGCGCTTTATCGTTTTACGCGAATCGGCTGGAATTTCCTGTTTCATTTCACGAATATCTCGATAACGAGACAGACAAAACGCTGTACTCTTCGATGAAATTATCCATAAAAATCTGAATAACTTTTTCCGCCTATTTCCATTCAATTCTTATTATTTTTATTATGTTGCGACAGTCGTATTAGGGTTCTCAGGAAGCTTTTGCTATGTCGCCCGTGTATAAGAGCCTAACTAGAATAATAAATTGCTCAACAATCACGCAGACGAAGTACTTGAAATTTTACACGGAGTCGTAACATCTGTTGGCAAATGTCCTCCATAAATTTCAGCCAATTCTTACTATTTTGCGATAGCTGACCAACCTCCTAAAATAAAAGCTTGTTTTTTTTTAATGATTTTATTCCATATCAATAATTTTCTACTTTTTAGTCTTCAATTGATTTTACGAGTTAGTTGTTACTAGTAGTTTACTAGTTTACGAGTTTGTACATTAGGAACATGGAATGCTTGTAAAAAGTAACAGACTAATTGGGATTGAACTTACGACCAATTGTTACATATAGACTTTTCACATACAAGCACGGTCGGCTACGAATTTGTATGTGTTAGTGAGATTTTATGCGGATGATTAGATCTTAGATGGGTTGAATATTATAAATTTCTTTCTTAGTGGGTGTTTACGTCATAAAAGAAAAGTACTGTCCGAATTTCACATTTCTATCTTCAGTGGTTTGTGCTGTGCCCGGATCTGTCAGTGAGGACATGTCCTTTTATAAATACAGATATAGATGAGCACATTAAATTCTCGAGGGTCTTGCATTATTTAGTATTGCATGAAATTGTTTTGTTTTCCTACACAGAATACTTGTACTTGTGATGAAAAAAAGTATTCCATTTCCGTAGATAATTTACAATAAATCAATAATAATTTTACACGTTATTCGAATAACACAACCATTATCCAAATGCCCGTAGTAATTAAATATCTATAACTAGCTGGTATGAGCAATTTCGACGAATTCATTCTCGAATGCATCCGTTCTTAGATTACGCCAATTGCACAGCCGAAAAGTTCGAATGGAAGCTGTGGGCGTGATAATAAACAAGACCGGGGATACAATCACGATCGATAAAAAAGAGGGCGAAGAAGGAAGCGAGGGTAACACGACGTCGACTGCGGTTGGCACGACGCCGACACCCGACGAATCGAATACTCACGACGAGACACACGACGAGAACGAGGACATGTCCGAGAACGAAAGCGAAGGCACACAACCGGAAGAAGTGAGTCGATTTCCAGTCTGTAAAAAGAATTACTCGAATTTAACATTACCCCGTGAGATTTTTCATAGATATCGTAAATGTGAAATTTAAAAAACGCAAGGCGAATATTGCGGTATTCGACTGGACTGAAATGGTATTGGACTGAATACTTGGAATGCGGTATTGGACTGAAAATAATAATAATACATTTCTACCTCGTATTTTGAGGCAGCAATTTTTTAAATATAAATCTAGACATAACGAATATAAATTTATCCGGTCAGGTAAGTATTCAGGCAGATTGGCCGACAATTTATATTTTTTAAATTGTTTTTCATTTCGTTTCGTTGAAACAGATAATTTAAATGTTTTTGGACGCGTTTATGATGAGCATTGCAAATACAAAATCTCTAAAATCGAGGACGCATGTCGGAGAATGCACAGTCAGAGGGAAATTACGAAGTTGAAGTTTGCATCGTTAGAATGATTATATATTTTTTAAATTTTCTCCAATTTCTATTGGTCTATCTTAGCTAAATCTAAATCTAGTCTAAATCTTAGCTACAAAGATTGCTCAACAATTTTTTAATTTACTTATCCAGAGATCAATAATATAAATTTGCGAAAAAGGATGTTTCGAAATAATGGAGAGGGAATAAAAGAATTGAAAAGAACTTTCGTTGCATTTTAATGATGCAAACTTCAATAGCATGGGAAATAGCTGATTTTCGCGAACAAAATCGAATTTAGACTGTTTTTCGACACTTTTTCGTTAAAAAAATATGAAGATTAAAAAAAAGCTTCCATAGCAAGATGAAGAATGTTGTGTCAAAATCGTTTTTTTTTTTAATTTTACACTTTGATGATCCCTCAAAATTTGGAGTGCATTCAGCATATAACAAAGAATGTACTGAATAAATTCGAAGCAAATGGTACCATTTCGTCACTTGTCGCCAAACTCCATAAAACGTTCAAGTACGATTTACACGAAGAAAGTGTTGACTGGCCATTAGGATGATGTGCCGGGTCCATATTGACACTTTGTTATAGAAGCAATTTCTGCAAACAAATTTTCGATTTTTTTAACCTGCCCCATGGGCAAGGCCGGAGCCTGAATTAGAAGGTCCAAAAAAGCGTTTCTTCGAAAGTTTTTTCGGAGGGAAAAAAACAGGTGAGCCCAATAAACATTGAGGTATCTTTTCATGTATATTTGAAATGTATTAAAAAAATTTCATCATGAAGCAATAAATGACTGCAGATTCATCAGCCTATTCCATGTGCGTCTTGCCACTACAGTCCCCAGTCGGCGGGAAAGATGCAGCTCGTAATTCTTGACTGAAACAAAAAAAAACCAATAAAATTTTCATTTGTCATATATTTTTCATCTGGGTGCATTAAGAAAAAGCTGAAAAAATCGTGAAATTATCACTTTTTTAGGTTAAAAAAAATGTGTTAAAAAAACTTTAACGTGCTATAAAGATTATTATAAAAATACTTTTTCAACGATTTTTTCAATTCCTTTAGAAGAGATTTTAATACCGAAGGAAATAAACTTTGTTTTGATTCAATAGGTCGTTTCGTTTTTTGCTATCACGCCCGCCAATTTGGAAAAATCGTGAAATTAAAAACTGGAGAAAACGCGCTTCAAAGTTTTCAATAGGAGGAAATATTAAATATCAATCGCTTCTCTGATTTTGGCCTCGTATCTTCAAAAATATTTACAACTGGCCTCTGTAACTTTGTAAATTCTTGGATACTTTACCTTTCGATTTAAGCAATTAAAAAACCGATTTTCCGGATCTCTGATTCAGGCTCTGTCTGTAATCTATAGTTAATTTATTTCGACCTGTCGGCGTGTTCGATAATCCATTGACGAATTCGCGTGTCGCGCGTTGCATCGCTGAATCGTCAATAATCTTTAAAAAAAGAAATGTCTGTGCGATCTACAGGAGGAGGATAAGAATTTGTCGGGTGAGGAGCTTGGAAAGAAGTTGGACAAGTTGCTGAAGCAGTCGGAGGAGCAGTTGCAAAAGTTGAATCAATCGTCCAAGTCGTTGAGGGCCCACGTATTCGGTCAAGATCGTTACTGGAGACGTTACTGGGAATTGCCATGCGCCGGTGGTATATTCGTCGAGGCGATGGAGAGCGCCGAGCCCGAAATCCTCAGTTTACAAGCGGAACTCGACGAAAAATGGAAGGATCGACCTTACGAGGATATCGAGGACGAGCAGGAAACGCCGAAAGACGAGGACGAGACCGCGGAGAAGAAAAACGACACGGAGAATCGTGAGAACGAGGCACCGAACGAGGTCAAACAGGTCAACAAATTCAACGACAACGAGAGCACGGAAGACAACGAGAAGCCATTCGACGAGAAACGCAAAAACGACCTTGACGAGATCAATTGCAAGAAGCAACTGTTGCAAAACAACATTTCCGACGAATCGAAGAGTCCGATGATCGAGATCAAAACGGAGAATGAAAATAGTACGATGACCGATGCGAAAACCAACGTCACCTCCGAAGAGATTAAACAAGAGACCGAAGTCGTGGCGATGGAAGTCGACGCGAAGCCCGAGGACAATAACGTTAAGAAGGAAACCGTCGAGGACTTTGACAATTTGGTCAAGTGCGAGACACCGAAAATCATCGTTAAAATGATGGAGGACAAGATCATCGAGACTATGCCCAATGGTGATAAATTCAATCATATTAATAATTTGCACAACGGCAAAGAACTCAATGGCACTTTTATCGCTGGTGAGTAATCATCGAAACTCTCGATATATCGTCAAATTTTCGCTTTGCAATCTTTGCGAATCAATGCACTCGGAGAACTTTTTCACGTCGATTTATTTTCGGCCGATCGGGAGAAAAAAAATTGCATATATAGCTGCTGACGAACAGGGTATTACACCCTTTTTGAAAGGTGTCTCAATTCGATCTTTTGGTGGTAATAAATTACTGGAATTTTTATTTCTATTTTATGAAATCGGGAAGTGCCATAAAAACGCATTTAAATTTTTCAAATTTCGACGCAAAAACGCTAGCCGCCATGCTACTTCGGTTCGTGACGTCACTTGCATAGTAAACATCGACGCTGCGCCAATTGTGAATACGTAATTTTAACTGGTAATTTTTCAAAATTTTTAACGGCTCAAAAATGAAAATATTCGTAAGAAATTATACTTTTAGAAAATGCAATTAAAAAAAAAAAGATCCTTTTCTACCCATTACACTAGACGACGGCCTTAACGTTTAAAAAATGTGGGTAGTATATTTACGCAGCAGTGAATGCCAACGAACTCAAAGAAAAATCATACAACTCAATTAAGTAAAATATATTTAGAAACTCCATGGATGAGGCCGCTGTAGCTCATAAGATAAAAAAAGAAATCGCGTTATATCGCAGAGCTTAATGTTTGACGATTCGAAATAATTTTTTCTTCCACACCTTCAATTAACGAAATTACTTTGTTTATTTGCTGTTGCGATATATTTTAGCGGAGAATACGGAGCCCCATTGGTTCTCGATACTGCCACGTGAGACTTGCGACACGCCCGGACCAAGCACTAAACAAATATTTGGCATCGCCGAACCGACGGAATTGAGAATACCAATTTTTCCACCTCCGGCGAGTCCGAATTATGACAGATGCGACAGCCCGGCGCCGCTCATACTCACCCAGGAGGAGGCAGCGCAATTGGAGTACTTGAAGATCCACGGGTTACCACCTCCCGGCGAGGCGAAGCCTGTTCTCAAAGGTAACGACTCGCAACTCTCAGAGCCAAAGAAAGCTGCGTGTAAAGACAGAAAGCAGAAAATAATAAATGTTGATTTTAGAGAAAAGTATTTCCGACAAAAGTTGTAGCCTGCAAGAAACGTTTTTTAGTTCTCTTATGTTCTATACAGTTTTGTCTAAAACCATTCTGTTTCGAGAAAAATGGGATATTGCTCCGATGAGTACATTTTGTCAAACTCCATTAGTTTCGATATTATCTACTTACGCACTATACTGCGGGAAGGATGGAGTTTGATCTTCAATGATTTTCTTAATTATTTAAAAACAAAATGGCGGTGCTGATGAAAGAAAAGTCCTTTTTTTAATGACCTCCATGGGCGGAGATCTACAGGTCACAGTTTTCAATCCAGAACAAAGAAAGATTTTGAAAAAATATGTCAAAATATAGTGAGGTACCAAGGATTTTTGAGAAATATCGATTTTTACCAAAATGGCGTCAATATGAAGGAAAATTCTGTTTCAACCAAAAATCGGTAATAAAATCGTTACATTTTAATTGATGGAAACAAATCCTGCGTACTTCACTACAAAAATGTTATTAGGAAGCAACAGTTAAAAATTGGAATCGATCGGTTGAAAATTGAGGGCGCTAGGTTTCTGCCCGACTAAAGAAAAGGAGTTTCCTTTCATCAGCCACTGCGCCGCCATTTTATTTTTAAATTATGGAGAATTTTTTCCTTGTACTTCAAGACATATAAATATGTATTGCAAAGCGAGTTTAAAAATATCGCTTGGTTTTTCTTTAACAAATTGGAGAAAATGGCGCCAAAAAAAGCTTCACTAAAAATTCCCCGCAAAATCGAAGCGTTCCACCGATTTTCACTAAATTAATTTAGACCGGACTCCCTATAGAGACATTTTCCCATTATTTTCAACGTTTCGGAACATCCCGAAAGCCCTTCTATGGAGAATCGAAAGAAAAGAAATCACCAATAAAAATGTACCGTTTTCATCACAGATTTTCGTTACGGCTGGTGGAGAATAACGGACGTCGACATGTTCCAAGAGTTGCTGGAGCACTTGCACTCCCGCGGCGTACGGGAGAAAGAGTTGAAGAGAACAACGTGGGCAACGATGGAATCGTTTTTGGCGGTGACGGGAAAAATTCACGTCGATCCGGGCAACGTAACGGCGACCGAGCTCGGTGCAATCGCGTCCGAAAATATGGAAGCCGAGACGATACCGGCGCCCGATTTACCGGAAGACTGGAGCGAACAGGTGGCGCTGAGAGTTGACGCGCAGTTGCTCGAGCAGGTCGAGGCCCTGGAAGACAAAGTCGCGAACGCCAGTATGCAAGTAAAAGGATGGAAATTGCCACCGAGAGCGGGTTCTGAAGAGGCCGAGGAGATCGAAAAACTCAACGACATGGAGCAAGTCAACGCTGTCGAGCAGGCAAGGCAGAGGCTACTCTCCCTCGAAGCTGCCATCGAGAGAAGATATCTCAAGCCCCCGTTGGGTATCTGGTAAGTGTTATACAATATTAGGCTCGTTGCTGAATCATTTTTCAAGGCTGCGGAGGAGAAATGAAGTTCCTATGCTAATACATTGTGTGAACATTTTACACCGTGATGATCCCGTAAGGCGAAGTAGAGAGAGATAGCTGAAATTTTCGAGCAGAGATTCCTCAGAGATGAATAACATTCAGGGCCAAAGGAAATCATCAAGCTCTGCGTCATGAAATTCTCCAGAGCCTAATGCTTTGTTTTTCCTAAAAAAAATAACCATCTATGAGAAAATTGGGTTGGAAAATTTGTGAGGTTATGTTGACCTTGTACGTGCCCTTAAAGTACAATTATCTGCGTATCCGAGGACTTGACGACTTGTCTCGTTTCCCTTTCAGTACCGGCGATCCGAATCTAGCAGCTTTGAAGGCCGAGCAGGCCGCAGCAGCGAACGCTGGTTCGAACTCGTCGGATCAGGGGGGATCGGCGCCACCGCCGCAGGAGGAAACGACGCCGCGTGGCTTGAACAATTGGCGCGAGGCGACCGCACGCGCTCACACGTCGGCACAGCTCGCGATGGCACTTTATATGCTCGAGGCCAGCATCGCATGGGACAAGAGCATCATGAAGGCTGTGAGTCTAACACCAGCTAGAAACACGATCTGCGTGAAGCTACGAAACCGCTGCGTCTCACTCAAAGCTACCAATCAGTACAATCATCTATTGACTACTAATCAGTCCTCTGTGGGTATTCGCACTAACTCTTCTAACCGACAAAAAAAACAAACAAAAGCACTCTTTCCACGTTCCCGTTTGCTCCACTCTCACACGCCCCGGCAAATACGAATCAAAGTAGTCGCGAGAAAAAAAAACACATCGTCGCGAGTGGCGAAATACTCGTGGCGTTGACAGTAATGATATGGCCTGACTGCTACGCAGTGGTCGACTAACGACGACTGAGAAAAGTTTTCTACCGCCAAAAATTAATTAAAAATCGAAGCATGCCTTTGAAGCAGCCCGAAATCGGATTTCGCACAGAAGTTTTCAGCTGCAAACCGAACAAGTTTCGTCGAATCTTTGAAATTTTCATTGATTCTTCTGGCAAAACTCATAAAGAATATCACAATCACCGAGACGAGTACATACAAGTGTCCCGTGATTCTGAGTCTAAAATTTCTGTTCTTGCGAGATCGTCAAACTCAAAATATATGGTCCGAAAAAATGGATGTCGAAGAACCTTATTCATCCGTTAATTCATCCCATGTGACAGCTATTTTTTTGTTGCTTTTTTCGATTTTTTTTCCTTCTAAGAACCATTCAAACACTATCTTTGAATTTTTACCGCACATTTATTAAAATTTTTACAGTCCCTCAGAATTTTATCGAACGAAAATAACTAGTTGAGTCGAGTTTACACCGTTCGGAATACACTCATGTGTAAAAAAAGTTCGTTGACGGCTGCCGTGATTCCGGAGGTTTTGCTCGTCTGAAATCAAAAAATTCAAACGGCATTTCTATTTGCAGCCCCGAGGCTATCGCCGGCACTAGAGTAAAGAAAAATATCGAAAATTGGATTTTTGGCACCGTTTTAAAAGTGAAGTTTCAAGTTTCGTCATTTTTTTCGACTATTTCGACAGCTTAGAGCTTTCGAAAAAAAATAACTTTCAAAAATCGAGATCTCGAAAGCTATGGTGCGTCGCCAAAAATCCTTTTAGGCGATCTCTTGAGATGTTAAAAGGAAGGTCTGTGCAAAATTTCAGCCTGATTGGAGGTTGGACCTTTTCGGAACTTTTCCCTCAATTTTATTGTCGATTTATATAGTAAATACTGACATTCATGAAAATAAAACAAATATAGTGAGCATAATGAAAAAAATTATCCATTCGAGATGATTTCTGTACAACAGTCCAATATCTTATTCTACTCCTTTGCTTTGCTTTAAATAGACGTAGAAGCTTGACACTATCTATCAAACTAACCGAGACCCCAACTTCAATTAATCTCGCCAACAAAATTGCTTTTTCATGTGTTAATTTTCGACTAGCATCCAGCCGTTGCAACTAATGCCATTTTTTTCTTTAGTTTTCCTAGTTATCTTTTTTAAGCTTAGGTGACATGTTCATTGTGTGGTTTTGTGCAGATATAACACTATCAGTGTTAACATTTTTTTCTATGCAGACATGTGCATAAATAAGTTTTTGTTTCGCATAGATTTTCGAAACGAGATGTTTTTATGAAGACAAATAGTCAGCTTGTAATTTCGATTATATATATATATATGTATATATATATATATATATATATATATATATGTAACATTGTGTTTTACAATGTTATATGTTATTTCCGCACATATAACATTGTAAGTGTTTCCTCGGCCGTTTTATTCCGAAGGACATTTGAAACAAAAGCAGATTGGAGTTCGTAGAGAGGTAAAAAAAAGTAGGGGTGCATGTTGAAAACGCTTTTGCTGCCATCGAGGTGTCCGCCGACAACAAATATAATACCAGTTAATCCATTTTTGTACAATTTGGTCGTTATTTCATTGACAACGAAAATGGATAAAGGATTTGCGAGGGAAATGATGCTTCAACAATGCTTTCGTCACTGTCTCTCGTTTGGCAAATAGCAAGATAGTTCGTTGCTTGTTTCAGAATTGCCAGTTTTGTCACAGTGGCGACAACGAGGACAAATTGTTGCTCTGCGATGGCTGCGATCGCGGATACCATACTTATTGCTTCCGTCCAAAAATGGAAAACATTCCCGATGGTGATTGGTGAGTTCATTACTTGGATCGTGCATTTCCACGTTCAATATTGCTACTTACGACTCGCCTGTAATGAATAAGCCAATCTACGTGTATTGAGGTATTACTGGATGAATATTAAAAAATCGCCAAAATTCTTGAAGATTTGAGGAATGATAGTTCTCGATAGAATAATAATAGATAAATTATTTTAGAATTTTTCACGAAATAATTTAGTAGTTATAAACATGTGAATTTAACATGGTCTCTTTTGGGAAAACAGCTTCTGCAGACGTTAAGACGTTAAGACACCTCATCGCGGTCGGTATGGTGGAACAATTATAGATACCCAAAAATCTCTGAAACGGCTCTTCAGATCCCGTCGAAAGTTTGCCAAATGACGTCAAATAGATAGACGAACAGCTGTCTGCCCCTCACATTCAGAAAATTTCTGAATTATCTATAATTGTTATATCTATAATTTGTTATATCTATAATTGTTCTACCATACCGACCGCGATGAGGTGTCATTTCGACTTAATGGTTGTAAAACGAATGGAATTAAATCACCGTATATTCTGAAAATATTATACCATCAAGATTTAGGATCAAGCTATTGGTTGTGCTAAGTTTCAAATAAATCGACTGAGTAATTGTCAAGAAATTAATCAAAGTAACGAGGAGTATCGCCTTTTTATGAATCGCGCTGTAGAGACGTGGCAACGTTGTAGAGTAGTATGACGATTATTCTGTGGGCACAGTAGAAACGATTTGCTATACTGTGGTGTAAATCGATGCTAATGGCCGGTTTCGTAACCTCTGGATAAAATTATCCGCAAGATATCCTATACCTTTAACATTGTTTATCTGCCGGGTAATTTTATCCGTAACTTGTCCGTGGTTGACGAAGCCGGGCGGCATAAGTTGACATCATAATTTTTTTCTGTAGCTTTCCCTATTATTTTTAATAAATAAGGTCGCCGATTAATTTACTTTTGTCAAAGGTTTGTTTTTTTGAAGACAGTCATTCGTAGTCAAATTTTATTCCGTTCCATTTCTTAAAACATAATCAAGATAAAACGCACCGAAGCCACGCTTGCCCACGCTATTTAGTGGTATAGTATATTAGTGCATATTAGAAAGTATATATAGTAATTGTATTTATTCATATATATATATATATATATATATATATATATATATATATATATATATATATATATATATATATATATTAAATATGAGAAATATTTCTTAAATGTTTGTGCTACACAATCGCTTCATTTCTTCGTAATCTTCACATACACGACATTGAAACTTTAAATAAAATGCAGTATCTGAGAATGTCTCGTCGTGACCATTATTTGAATAAAAATATGCATATCCCTTACAGATAACGTTTTTCGCTTTATTACCTAATATTTATAAATAATAGTTATAAATAATACTTCCTGCTCGATAGAGTAACGAGATTATTATTTTTCTCGCTTTTTTTCGGAATCTAAATCGCTTTTAATGTACGATAGGTTTTTTTTCCATGTAAAGGGTGTCTCGGAATAAATATCAATGCATTTTCAAACGGTCTCGAAAATTCGATCAAACTTCCGAAAGATTTGCCGGTGCCCTGTCTTTTGCATTCGAAGAATAATCATTGACAAAAATTCATCGGCTAATTAAATCGATTTTTGTCGTATTAGGTACTGCCACGAATGTATGAACAAGGCCACGGGTGAGAGAAACTGCTTAGTGTGCGGAAAACGAGTTGGAAAAAATTTGGTCCTGTGCGAGTTGTGTCCACGAGCTTATCACACGGACTGCCACAATCCCGTGATGCCGAAGGTACGTAGGAACAATGACGCTCAAACTGATGTCAAAACAGTAATTGATCGCTTGGTTAATTGCACGGTCGAGCTTTTACCGTTTATTTATTCTCACGAGATCGTAAATCTTAAAATACGTGGAGCAAATAAAATAATATCGGTCCAATTCATCGATTAAACTTACGCGTTAATTTTGCGACGATATTGAACAAAATTCACATCACTATTTTTGTGAACTTTAAGGGCGCCGTCTAGTGTGAAGAGAGAGAAACGCAATCATTCTTTGACATTTTTTTCTCGAAAACCATCAGACTTATACGAAATATCTTGCCCAAAAATACACTTAAGTTTGCGGAACGACACATGAACAAATATGATGAAAGCTTCAAACTTATACTCCGTCGGAAGGAATCACTTTTAAATTGTCACGTCGTACAACGCCCACAAGTATTACGAAAAAAAATATGTGCCGACGAGGTTGAAAGCATTGCATCTTATTTCAGATACCGAGAGGGAAATGGTACTGTTCGAACTGTCACAGTAAACAACCAAAGAAAAGGAACAGCACTCGGCGTAGTCACACGAAAGGGGGCGGGAGTGGAGGCGGCGCTGGTAGCGGTGGCGCCACCGGAGGGGGCGGCAGCACCGGGGGCAGCAGCAGCACCGGCACCGGGGGCGGAAGCGGCGCTGGCAATGGAGGTCCTGGTGGAGGACCCATCACCCGGGATAGTGAGAGTTCCGATCATCCGCCAGCTAGGTAATTACGTTGAAATCAAAAAATCGTGAAAGTTTATTGACGATTCACGACCATTTAAAGAAAACGATGGAAAGAATAAACAAAAAGTCGAACCGCCCTTTTGGAAAACCGAAGGCAACACTTACGAAACGTGATACTGAATAATCAATATGCAGCACTGACTTCAATGACTACAGTCGCCATAACAATTACACAAAACATATAAAAAGCGCAGATTATTAATTAATTAATTAATCCATCCGCAGTACATCCAGTCGAAAAGCGATTGACGAGATAACTTATTCCGGATTGAATTAACGATTTGCAATGTGACCGTATACATCGGATCATCTTGCTTTCTCTCTCTTTCTCTCCCTTTATCTATCCTTTTTACTATTTCTATTCCTTTCCTTTTCTTTCTTACACATTGGGTATTGTGGGCTACGCTATTACTGTTATCTTGCTTGTTTTTGTCTCAAGCTTCAAGAGATTAGGCTACTGTGACCTCCCGAAAAACCGGGTTATTGTAAAAAAATAATTTTGAAGGAATAAGTTGGATTATTGAAAAATCGATTAAATATTTATTTGTATGCACATTAACAAAATTGTGTACCGAAATTCATAAAAAATATTAATAATTAAAGAAGTTATAACAATCTCGTGAAGGGCCTTTGAACGTGACGGGCTCAATAGTGTACTTGGCTTTGGCCACCCAGTTGATCTGAAACGAAAAAAAGGTTTTTTGTCCCTTAAAATAGATAATATTGGCTAAGACTTGACCGAACTTGCTTGTTATCGTGTTTCAATAATCAAAAAATAAAAATTTAGACGATTTTCTGCTTTTTAGAGGAAAAATGACATAATTGTTAATAACTAACGAAAAAATCTACAGATATTATACAAAGTGCAACTATTTCATGGCATTGACAATGTAATCAGACTTTTCCGATTATAAAAAACAGGTACGTGTAAACAATATGAGTTTGTTTTTATTATTTAAAAAAAAATATTGATACATCGAGGTGTACCGGGTGTCCTTGTTATGAATGGATAATCCCGCAACTGTCGATAGGTTAGATCATGTCGTAATATACTGGAATTTCAGTTTAGTAAAAGCCCCACGGTTTTCGAGTTAAAAATCATCTGCTTTCGGTTTTTCGCATGCCATTTCTACAAATGAGGACGTTTTTTGACCCGGCTTAAAAAAAATACTCTTGGTGATTTGTTTTATCAATAAAAGTTGTCTTTTTAACCTTAACTCTCCGACTGCACACTTCCGCCACGAGGCTCGGACTGCATATGGGGTCGGTCCGATCTCAGACGTTTTTCAGATTGTTGTATTTCGGTAAATATGCGTTTTTTGTATATATAATATATATATTATATTTATTCGGAAGTTTGAGTTTGAGCATTTTCGGGATAGTGAAAAATGAAAAAAATTTACTCCTTCAGCAGATTAATTATTGAAAACGTATATTTTTCTCATTTTTTGACTACAATTACATTATTATTATTCACATTTTCCGCAATCGACGCATAAGTATATTCGGTCCTCGTTGCACATAGCCCTCCTGCATAACCGCCACTTGCTTTTAGTTTTATGGTCGGCATTCTAAATACATAATTTACCATTGTAGCGCAAAATAAAAAATATCTACGAGCATTTTCTATCGTAACTCGCTTACATGTAGTAATAAAACACCAAATTTCACCAAAAAATGTTTTGTCGAGTCGACCCCAGGTCCTTTTTCGACAGCTGTCCTCAGTATACGGGCACAGTGTAGGATGGGGGCCGCGTGTCCACCTATAGGAGTGGGGGAACTTTCGCGCGCCGCACTGCGGCCGAATAGATTACCTCATTTTGCGATACAGGCAGTTGAAGAAAAATGAGCTCAAAACGACCCAGTGTGCAGTCGAAGGGTGAACGGTCGAGAGATCGTGTACACCGTTTGAATAAATGTAGTTTCGAAAAAATGGGTTTTAAGGTTTACTAGGAGCTCTATCGTTGTAATCATCAGTTTACTTTCAATCCGCGACTCCTGTACCATATGTTGAACCTACCTCTTCAATTTGAACTGGTTCAAGCGACGAATGACTGTTCGTCATTTTCACAGTGTCGTAATCCCTTAACCAAACGATAAATCTCTCTCTCTATTTTTCTTTCTTTCTCTTTCTCTCTCTCCCTATCCTCTCACCACGTTGACGGGATAACGCAATTACACGACATTTACCGTAACCAGAAAATGGCCACGAGAAACTTCGTTGAGCGATGCGCCCAATAGAACGGGCATTTACAAAAACCGTAAGCCTCTCCAAAATCTCTTGCCGTCTCAAAAAACCCCAAAATCTTTTTCATGCAGGGTGTTCCACGAGAGGCTAGACGACGCGGTATGCTCCCACGTTAGAAGTTCCATCGGTAGCGTTGCCCCAAGTGACAATGGTACGTTTCGATCAAGGATGCACTCTGCATTTGATCATTTTTACAAAAGAAAGACGAAAAGACTCGTTTGATAGGGACACCCTGTACGTTTCAAACCGTCATCGTTCGACGGTTTATTGTGCAAATATTCCACGTTCGAACTCAATTTTTGAAGTCAGAAACGCTGCAGAACGAAAGCCAGCGAAAAGGGAGCGGCACTTGCTTCTGTACGGGAAATAAATTCGTCGCGACGCTATGCGACTGCAAAATTTTGAAAATCGTGAGATGAAAACGTACGAAAGAGAAAGAGAGAGAATACGTGCAAATATTTTTTTATCCCTCCGTTCTTTTTCGTCATTTAGTTCGGATGCACATCCCGAAAAATGTGCTTGCAGACGTTTTTGAGGTAAATCTCGCGTGATACGTATGCGCCTGCGTGTCGGCGAGCGTTCGATCTACACGAGGCGGTAAAAACGTTTTACGAATTTTCAGAAGAATACATAACATTTTAATGTATTAATAACACGTATTATTTATTTGAAAAGTACGAATTTTAATTTTAATATAAGGTACAAACATGGAGGTTATGTGTGGAACATAATTATCCGATAAATGGCATAATTAACATGAATGTGGTAGACATATTCTTTCAACAAAATGGCGCGATCTGTCACACTGCGGGCGAAACAATGCAGTTTTCGCAGACGAAGTTTCATGGTAGAGTTATCTCGCGCCGCGGCGATGTGAAAATTGGCCACCAAGATCGTGCGATTTGACGCCATTGGACTTCTGTCTGGGCTTTTCTGAAAGGAAAAATGTATGCCAATGATCCACAGGCCATTCCGGAGCTCAAGGAAGCAATTCGACGCACCGCTAATTAAATCAGTTGGCAATTATGCCAAAAAATTATTGAAAAGTTCGTCAAGAGAGTGAACGTTTGCAAACAGAGACAAGGCGGGCATTTATCGGATATTGTGTTCCACACATAACCTCCATCTTATATTAAAATGGAAATATTCGTACTTTTCAAATAAATAATACGTTTTATGAATAAATTGACATGTCAGGTCATTTTGAGACACCCTATATTTGACAAACTCGTAAGTTTCGTGGGCTCCAACGTGACACTTTACTCTGGTAGAATTGACCTTAATTCTGAAACAAAAAAATCTTGATCTGAACCGAGCTTTTTTGTTATCGTGTTTCAACAGTCGAAAGAGAGGGCATATAATCAAACAGTGAACAACAATCGCTAATAGGAGCCTCTACATAGGCTACATACCTATGCAAAGGCACGGAGCGGACACAGCACCACTCGTCGGCACTAGAAATATCATTAATCGCAAAAAAAACATCTTACAGGAAATGGTTGGAATAGTCAAACTGCCCACAGGCCCATATTGAGTAAACGTTTTTGCGCCGTCATTGCAGTATTTTCAAAACCGTCAATGAATTTGGAATCACAACGTCGTGGGTCCGGGTTACCATTATTATCCTAAGCTCCACAGTGACTGCAAAAATTTGCAATTGCGGACAAATCGTATATAGTGTTGACATTTTTCTTACATTAATGGTATACAAATTGGTAAAAATGTCTCTCAATATTAAAGTAAAGATAGTAAAGATGTGCTAGTAAAGATTCAGCATCGAGGGAAAGAAATTGACTGGTGATACACTTTCGAATTGTTTATGATTTCTCTCTAACCCTAAAATTCGACAGTCAAGTCTGGTGGGCTGAGGGCAAACTTCGTAGCTCCGTAATCCTTCCGGTGCTATATTAAGGCACTAATAATCGTGTGGTAAAAACATTTAAGGCCAGCCTCCATCGTAGTGCGATGAAAAGCAGTGTAGCGTTAGTCCCAAATGTTCACCTCAGAAACGGAAGGATTTATTTGTACACATTCACCATTTTGCTGCCAAAATCTGCATTTTGTTATTAATTTTATTGAGCGTCGTGTTAAGAGCCCGGTTCTTTCAATCTCTACAATTAACCCTTCGACGGCACACTTCCGCCACGAACCTCTGACTGCACATGGGGTCTCTCCGACCCCAGACGTTTTTCAGATCGTTGTATTTCGGTAAATATGCATTTCTTTTTGTAGTTTCATAGACGTTTGGGATTTTTTTTTCGATGAACCATCGAAACACATTATCTTCGAATTTGCGCCACACATTCATCGACATTTTTACAGTCGCTCAGAATTTTATCAAAAAAAAATAACGGGTTGAATCGACTTTACATTGTTCGGAAGACACTCATGTGTAAAGAAAGTTGGTTGGAAATTGGGTAAAGTAAAAATATCGAAAATTGAATTTTTAACACGGTTTTAAAATTTGAGTTCCAAATATCGTCATTTTTTTCGACTTAAGAAAAACTATGACAGATGTAAGAAATATTCTAGTTCGGGTGAGAACTATAGATGTGCAGACTATACCATATAAAATTGAGCGAAATCCGTTCGAAGGTTTTTGAGACATCGTGGAATCCAATTTGGAAAATACAGTTTTGGGAATAACGCGGTTGAAAGTTGAAGTTTCAAAATTTATCGATTTTTTGGACCTGTCACACGCCTGAAGGTATAAAAGATCCGTTTGTTTACGCGTTATAAACGAAACAATCGGTCGATCTGACAGATAATGTGTGACGACGAATGAATACTTTCTCTTCCCATTCCTTGGCAACATTTCAAAAGATTTTCGGAAAACTGTACGAATCTTCGGAAAACTTTCAAATCCCCTCAAACGGTTACAAACTTTGTGATCAATTCTCCAAAATATCCATTTTTTCAATTGCGACGACATCACGAGTGTGAGAAATCACTTCGCCATTTCCGTCTGTCGTTTTCTTCGCTTTATTTTCTTCCGATGCCAAATGAGAGAAAACGAAAATGCGAATGAAAATGGTGTTATTTTGCATTGTAGTCCAACGCCGTCGACGGCGTCGAACACGCACGTAGAGGAGGCCAGCTCGTCGGAGCCGCCAACGCCAACGGCATCTCCGAGGAAGGAGCCCACCGGGACGATCGTAGCCGCCGGCGGCAACACCGGCGTTACCACCGCGAGTGGCGGAGGAGGCGGGGGCGGCGGCGGTGCCGGTAGCGGCAGCGGCGGCGGGCCGATCGGTGTTGTCGGTAGCGTCGCGACTGGCCCGATCACGACTGCAGTGGGAGGTGGAGGTGGCAACGTTGGTGGCACCGGAAGTAGTACCGCGAGTACCGCTTCTGGAAGTGCCGCCAATAACAAAACCCTAACGAAGAAACAACAACGGGAGCTCGCACCTTGCAAGCTTCTTCTCGAACAACTGGAACAACAGGACGAGGCTTGGCCATTTTTGTTGCCAGTCAATACGAAACAATTCCCGACGTACAAGAAAATCATTAAAACGCCGATGGATCTCAGTACCATAAAGAAAAAACTTCAGGACAATGGGTGAGTGCTGATCACGGTAGTTAATCTCTTTGATCACTCAGCAATAAGTTCCCAAAGATGCCGGAAATGGCCTGAATCTGAATTGCATTGTATCATCAACGGGTTACGTGGGTCTCGGAGCCAAAAAAGCATATTGTCTCCATTAAAAAAAAAATATAATATATAAATTATTTTATCCCAAATCTTCAGCACATAAAAGAGCAATATTTCAACAATATTTTTTGTTTAATTCATTAAAAAATTTGGGAAATTCAGCCGGTGGGCACCTGGTTTCCGGAGACCCCTTAAAAAAGTGTCCTCGTGGTGGTCGGATAACTCATGATAGCTTTATCCGAAATTAAAAAACCAATTTTTTTCGGTTAGTAGATAAGTATAGTGATTGAATGAAGGATTTTTTTTTAATTTGAATTTTGAATTTTTGCCAGAGTTGTATGCAAAATAGTTCAATTTTTGGTACAATTTACACTACGTATAGCCTTGTAAAATTAGTTGTAATCGAAAAAAAACCTTCGTTCAATCACTAGTCGATGCTATTTTGAAGAAGTGTGGAAAATTTCAATAAGATCGGTGCATAAGTTTTCGAGAAATAGTGTCCAGCGACTTAAAAAATAGTGTTTTGAGAAAAACGCGATATATCTGCGTCGGTCCCGGTCGGTCGTTCCCAACGGGGGGAATTCCCAAAGGTCCTCTCTCTCTCTCTCCTAGACTTTTACTCCGATTGACTTAAAACTTTGGGAGAATATTCTAGACATATTGTACTACTTAACTCCACTTAAAGAAATTGATTTTTTAAAATTTTCAAATCTACGTAACCCCTTAACGGGGTTATCCCGTGTGACAGCTATTTTTGTGAAATTTTTGTTTTATGAAACTTTATAACACACTATCTTTGCATTTTCACCACACTTTTATTAACATTTTTACAGTCATTCAGAATTTTATCAAACGAAAAAGACGAGCTGAATCGTTAGTTTAGCTCATCTGAAATTTAATAAAATCAAACGGCATTCTAATTTGCAGACCTGGCGCTATCGCTGGAACTAGAGTAAAGTAAAAATATCGAAAATTGAATTTTTTGCACGATTTTAAAAAGTTTTTTTTTCGACTTTTGCAGCTTGAAAAAAAATATTTTTCCTTTGCGAGCACGTCCAAAGGTTGGCCCTGTTCAGTCTTGAAGCAAAGGAGCCTCGTTCGGATTCGAAGCAAGGCGGAAGCTTGTTTCGTTAATGGAAATTGACCGAGATTTTTGTGTTCAGGTACAAGTCGCGGGACGAATTTTGCGCCGACGTGAGGCAAATGTTCATAAACTGTGAGGTATTCAACGAGGACGACAGTCCGGTCGGTAAAGCCGGTCACGGGATGAGGAGCTTCTTCGAGATGCGATGGACCGAGATAACGGGTTCTCCTCCACCCCCGCCCCCGACGCATAGCTGAGGCACGGGGAGATCGCGCAACACTTGCAACAGTTTCGCGCACTTTTACTACTGATTCGAAGACTCCATCTCTCGTCCCTAAGGGACGACTTCCGGCTTAGAGATTTAAAAAAAAAATCGCGAGTGGAAATGAGAAGACTTACGGATTCCGGGCCGCGTTCTAGTGGCCGTCGTTATCAGTGGACGATTATTTTCCCGTTTATTATTTCGCGACATTCGAGTGAACGACCGTCGGGGCGAAGGAAAACAAAAAAACACGACGGTCGTCGTACTTACGGAACAGCGAGTAATTTTTGCCTGAACAATTTCAGCATTCGATCGACGTTTCGTTTATATAGGCTTAAACGTGTACCGAGGCGTAGACTGTGGACAACATTTCGACGAACCAGGGGCCCTGAAATCGCAGGACAAAAAAAACGTTTACAGGAACAATTATAAATAAATATTAATGGCGGGAAGTTCAGCGAACCGTTCGAAAGCTCTTCACGTAGCGAAAGACCCCCAATCATCTCGTAACCAACGATAATACGTTTTCATTCAACGATACAACAAATGTTTTAGGTTTTTCTCAGATTCCTCATAATTGACACGACAATTGACCTTTCGGAGACATTTCTCACCCTTCCATCTATATACGTTCGTTAAAAATAACTCTTAAATAATAAAGTTCCAAAAAGGACATACTTCGATTAATTTAGAATTTTGTGTACCCATGTATTTTCACTCGCTGATCACGAATCTGACAGTGAAAATACCCGCAAATTTTATTTTCAAGGTCAAGACTCACAAAAACTGATTTTTCAAAAGTTTTTCTATTTTCTCGTAATAAACGTTGATCTTGGCGAAAAATGTTTCGTGCAAAAATTGTAGCCTATAAAAAGATTGATCTTTCGTGTTCTATACAAGTTTTGTATAAAATCAATCTGTTTCGATAAAAAACGGGATAATGCTCCAAAAAGTACATTCTTCTAAACTCCATTAGTTTGGATATTATCTACTTACGCACTTCACCGCAGTTTGATTTCAACACTATACACATACCTAAAAAACAAACAATACACAACACAACAAACAAATCCAAACAACATACAGAACCACAAACAAGCCCAAACAAACTGCAACCTTCCCGCGGTAAAGTACAGAAGTAGATAATATCGAAACTAATGAAGTTTAGCAAAATGTACTTATTGGTGCATTATCGCATTTTTCTCGAAACATAAAGGTCTTAGACAAAAACTGTATAGAACATCAAAGATCAATCGTTTCGTAGGCTATAACTTTTGTGCGGAACATTTTTCTCTAAGATCAACATTTACTAAAATAAGGTAGAAGAACTTTGAAAAAAAAATCGGTTTTTGCGAGTTTTGAACTTGAAAATCAAATTTGCGGGTATGTTCACTATCATATTGGCAATCAGCGAGTCAAAATATATGCTTACACGAAATTCAAAATAAATCGGCAGTACACCTTGCGGAACTGCACCCAATCTTAAATTCAAGAAACGATCCAAAAAGTCCAGAAACCTCTACGAATACTAACCGATAAATATTGGTTTTGCAACGTTTACGTCAGTGTCGACGCGCCCTGTTTCATCAGAGCTTTCGAGGTCGCGGTTGAACGAGCAATGAAATAACGCGTCGGTAATTTCGATTTCCCGGGAGAATAAGAAACGAGTCAACACAAATTGAATCTTCGACGAAAATTGTGCGTGGATGTCAGTATTGTTAATTGTACCATTGAGGATGAGAAAAAAATAGTGTCAAGTCTGGGGAAAGAAATGTCGACGGGCTGAATTACGAGAAGCAACCATTCAAAGTCGTACGAATACACACGCACGCAAGGCATTTACGCGCACGGATGCACACGTGGATGTACACGACCACAGCGAAAATAATTGAATTATAATTATTGGGAAATTAAACGTTTCGATGGTCATGGACACACACACACACACACACACACACACACACACACACACACACACACACACACACACACACACACACACACACACGTGTAAATAAATTTCTGCATATACATAATCATTTAGAAGACAAAAAAGGTCGAAAGAACGTTCCGAGAGAAAACGAAAATACAGGTGGCATTAGAAAATCGTTAGATGAGAAATAAGGGAACTCGAGTGCGCGTTTTATCATAAACGAAATAGCTAATAAATATTGAACGTCGTTGTATAGATTGCCTTTGTTCAGTGACCCACGTGTGTTTCGATCCGACGTTACGTATAGATCCGCCTAGAGAAAAAAATGTCCGCACCTCCAAGGATTTTTCCCAATTGTTTCGGCAACCGTTTCGTTATGGCTATTCACGGCTGTTACGCGAATGCGTGCGTGTGTTACCGAGTTACGGTAAACGTCGTTCGTCGAAACGTTTCTTTTTGCTCTTTCTTTGTTTCGATAGTTTTGTAATTTACCGGAAAATACGAAAGTCGCGCGCGAGACTCGAGTCAATCGAAGAAAAGTTTTCGTAATTTAAAGAAAAAAACGAAACTACGCAAATTTGTCAAGTTTGGTTCGGTCGCAAGCTCTTCGTTTGGATTGCGAATGAATATACTGTCTACGATCTCGATTCGGGCTTGTTTTTAATTCGTAAAGACAGCCACTACGAAAGCTTCATCGCTGCTGTTCGTTCCCCGTTGATCGATCGTAAGATGTGCGCGAAAGTTACTCCGAAAAGCGCGCGATCAAAGTTTCGCCGTTGGCACAATGTTTCTGTTTGTAATCGATGTAAATTATCGACAGTTTCGAGAACGACGACGCGTATATACCGGAAGCCCCGACGATATTCAATTATTTTCCATTCGCACTTACGGTATATAACGATATGTACGAAGGAGGCGGATACGAAATACTTGCAATAGTGATTAAACATACCGTTATTAAGGTAACATTCATATATATATATATAGCTCGAGGGGGGGGGGGGGGGGGGGAGAGAAACGTACGCGATTCGCATAACTTATGAAAACAAGGACGTGTAAAACGAAGAAATTACGAAAAATATGGTCTGCAGGGTGCTCGCGTAGTGAAGATGAGAAAGGAAATTGAAAAAAGAAAAAAACAAGCCTATCGAAGAGAATGCCGTCACCATGGGAAAGAACATCGGTGCAACGTATTCCCATTTATTAACGATAGGAAAACATTGAATTTTGGGCTACGTGTATTTTAACCCAAGTTTCGTAATTCATTGTAAATGTAGATAATGTATGGATTCGTGTCCTCGTGTGAACGCGCGCACGTGTAGGTGCGTGTGCGCGCGTGTGCGTGTGTGTTGATGTGCGCGTGTACTGGACCGGGTGAGAATCATATTTTTTAATTATTTGTTCGATTAGAAAGGACACGCGTCAGATCCGTAAGCTTTTGTCGAAGGAGGAATAAAATAATACGAGCTGATTCGATATCAGATTCAATGGCCGGAATTAGTTGCTTTCGGACGAAGAAAACAACAACACCAAACACCTCTTTTGTGTCCATGAAATCTCTATCACGTTATTATCTTATAGCCCCGAAGTCTTAGACGTCGTTCGAAATTTACACGCAACATGAAAATATAAACGTACTCACTCATACAAGACAAGAATGACAACAAAAAAAAAAACAAACGATACACATACAACATTTTTTAAGAGTTCAATTATTTAAATAGTACAGTTACATTGTTAGTACGAATAACGACGCTTTTTATACGAATTTTAGTTCTTAACCGTCGGTTTTACGATTATACAATTAATTATATATATAAAGATATATCGCGCGCGCGTGTGCATATACATAAATATATATATATACATATGTATACATACATATATGTATATGTATATGTATATATATCGATATGTGTGCATACACTCGCACTCACACGCGTATATATGATGATAAGAATAACGATAATGATTATTAATATCGATAACGCTATAAAAAGAGGAAAAGAACTATATTGATCGAATGGAAAAAAAGTACACTCACATAGAGACACATTCACACCAACATGCAGATCAGATGAAACACAAGAGAGAAAGGGAGAGAGAAAGGAGGGGATGCCAGAGATACAGACGAAGAGTAGAAAGAAGAGAAGTGGATCGAAAGTGTGTGGATTCAATTTAGTGGTAACGAAAATGATTGTCTATAGAATAATCTGAGGGTTGCGATAGGCGGGCCCTCGAAAACAATGCTATTTAAACAGACTTAATTAATGTATTGCAAATGAATCAATAAAGTGTAAGCGAAGCGTGTAAACAGAAAAGTATTCAATGAATATTGTATTTAATGTGTGAATATTGAAAACGTCGGTCCATTATTTGCGACTCGTGCGATTTCGATGGCTCGGTCGGACGTACGTTTCCGCTGGTGAAGAAATGTATGAAAATTTTGAGAACGGTTCGAAAAAAATGGTCGTAGAGAATAACTTGAAATTTTGACAGCTGATGGCTAATTGCTAGAGATCTACTAGTCCCCAATATTCAACTTAAGGCAATCCTATCGCCAGGCTTCAATCCATAGGATTGTCATAATTTTTTTTTCAGATTCACTAAATTTATTAATAATCGTCTCTGTAGATTTTCAGGGTCGCTTATCGATGTAATAAGGGAGAAAAAAAAATTAGGATTGTGTGTTTTTGTGAAGGAATTCCGCGATGACATAGGAAAAGCCAATTTCCGGTCACTACAAAAGTGTGTATAATGGTGGGAATCCGTCAAATTCTTTAAAATAATCAGATTTACATACTTAACACTTGTAGTAATCCAATGAGCTCAGAAAAAATTACGCTTATTGACCTAATTTTTATGTAATATCAAGTTCGATTTGAACTTCCGGTATTGGATTTATTACCACTTGCTACGATAAAGCAGAGTTGGGCGCAATTCTACTTATATATACGAATACGAATTTATTCACATCGTGATTTTAATGTGAATATAAATAGAAATTTATTCATACTTTACTTATTGTAAATACGAATACAAATACAATTGTATTAACAAATATTCTGAACATACAAATAAATTCACAGAAAAAATTGTGAATATTTACAAAAAATCCTGGGAATTAAAAAAAATTCACATCAAAATTTGTGAATGCAAACGTATTCGCAAAAAATTGTAGATACGAAAAAATTCACAAAATAAGTTGTGATTTTTTTTTCGTATTTAAGACAAATTAAAATCAAATTCACAATGATTATATTAAAATTTACACCAAAAGTGAGTTCTTACGTATTTTGAGAGAAAACATTGCGTCGAGTCAAAGAAATTTTCGCAAAAAAAGTTGTGACTTTCAAATATTACATTACAAATATGAACAAATTCACAAAATGAGTTGTGAATTTCGTCAAGTTGAAGAAAATTAAAATCGAATTCACGACAATTATATTAAAATTTACACCACAAGTGAGTCCTTATGTATTTCGAGAGAAAACACTGTGTTGAACTCAACAAGTAAGAACTCACTTTTGGTGTAAATTTTAATCTAATCATTATGAATTTTATTTTAATTTGTCTTAAATATAAAAAAATTCACAACTTGTTTTGTGAATTTTTTCGTATTTTCAATTGTTTGTGAATACATTTGCATTCACATACTTTTATGTGAATTTTTTTTAATTCACAGCATTTCTTGTAAATATTCACATTTTTTGTGAATATTCACAATTATTTCTGTAAACTTATTTGTATGTTCAGAATATTTGTGAATACAAATGTATTTGTATGCATGCATGCGAATAAAAATAAATTCGTATTCACACTTGTGAATACGAATTTATTTGTACTCGTATTTACAATAAGTGAAGTATGAATCAATTTGTATTTATATTCACATGAAAATCACGATGTGGATAAATTCGTAAGTATTCGTATTTATAAATAGAATTACGCCCAATTCTGCGATAGAGAGACGTGACAATGAGAAGTGACGTGAAATTGTTGTGTTACAAAAAAAAAACTTGTTTCACTAAAGCCCCTAGCACCCAGGGCGCTTTAGTGAGTTTCAATGGCCTTGTGGCACCTAGCCATAGAAAATAAAACTGCCTAAGAGACGAACTTTGATCAGGTCTTTTTTTAGGCGACTTTTGAAAAACTGCTCATATAGCTCAACAAGTTATTGATCGATCTGGCTGAAATTTTGGAATGTTTCTCACAATAAGATTATTGAAAGGATATACCTAAAGTTTTAAGGTTATCGCGTAAATAAATTACTTTTTTGGGGTTAAAATTGTCGAGAAAACGGTCAAAAATATGGAAATTTGATTACAAAGCCTACTTAATTTTTAATTGTATACTTCTTAAAATATTTTTATAGGTATATTCTTTCAATAATGTTATAGTGAGAAACCTCCCGAAATTTAAGCCAGATCGATCAATAACTTTTTGAGCTATAGCATGTACAGTTTTTCATAAGACGCCGAAAGGAATACCTTATAATGCCGCCATTTTGTTTTGTTTGAAAAAGAAGAAAAAATTTAACACTTAAAAGTTGCAATAAGACAATGTCAAAATCTAAAAATGATACGTTCATTTTATCAAGTTTAAAAAAAATCATAAAAAATTACTTATTTTCGGGCGTCTGGAGAGATTTCCCTCCTTGGTCAAGTTTTTGCCCCGGCTCGGAAAAAATCGTAGATCCGAGCCGGTCGAAGGTCGCCATCAGACTTTGCTATTTGTGTACACTCTGGAAGCCACAGTTTTCATAGGAAATCAATACGGTTTGAAGATTACTTTAAGAACATGTTTTCCTTCTATATGGACCTAACTCTGACCAAAAAATCCATATTTTCTTTTTTAGAGGTGTTTAAACAAAAGGGTATAATTTTTGCCATTATTTTAGAAATTTTTTTGTTAAAAAAAATATACCTTAGACAATGATATTACTCCAAATTTACGTTCATATAGAGCGTAATTATATAAAGAAACTAACTACCACTTTCTATAAATTATAGGTTAGAAACTTTTTGAGCTAGTGTACATGAATTGAAAAAAAGTCGTTTTGAAAAAAACGCGTTTGAAACACAATTACCGAAAACAAAAAATTCAAGGTAGTAATGAATTATTTATACTACTTTGGGAACACAGTCTTGAATAGTTTCACTAAAAATGCATGGAATAAGAAAACCGGAAAAAAAACGGAAAACTTGACCCATCGTTTGGCCCTAGACTTCCGAATAAGCACGGAGAATATCTTGTACGAAAAGGAGTCGAACTCAACTGATTTCTCCCATAAAAATGCTTTCTTCGTCTGATTGCGCACTTTGGGTTGCGACAGTAACGCGTCACGTGTAAGGCCTTAAGGCGGTGTCGATTTCGATCCCGTTTCAATGTATGAATACATCACGTGCAGGTCATTTTGAAATTTATCAAACATTGACCGAAGAATAGCTGCATAGACATGTGACTCCACCTCTCAAAAAAGTTCAATATATTTTATTATCACCCAAAATAATTCGGCGTACTCAAATACAACGTTGTCTGAAATTTGATAATTCAATTTATACATGAAACTCGCAATTTTTGTGGATTTTTGTGGTTTTTCTTAACAGTTCGTAACACCTGGATAGTCGACCGTCGATTCTTCCCGGTTCTCAGCTCACAATAGAATACTATCGTGGAGAGAATGAGACCAATGGCGAGTATGACAAAGGCAACGCCGAGTGGCGTAAGGGCAAGTACTCTGGGAGAATCCGTTAAGCTGTCGTACTCTTTCAGTACTTCGCGATAAGCACTGGTGGTGTGTCTGCGAAGCACATCTCGAATATGATAATCCACGAAGCCCGATGCTTGTATCCACAACATCACCTATTTGTGTACCAATAAAATAATATACGCACACACACACACACACACACACACACACACACACACACACACACACACACTCACGCACGCACATACACAGGGTGTCCCTCTTATCTCTGTCACTCGAAATAACTCGGTAATTTTCGACGTCACAAAAAATGTTCCAGACAAAAGTTGTACGGTGTGAAGTGAAAAACATTAGGGGGTCAAAGTTAAGAGGGACACCCTGTATATAAATATAATCGTACATTACTCGGTTGATCAATCCGTCAAATTCATACTATTTTACCTTGTTGCAAGAATTCAATAGCCAGGACTGAACCGCGAACGATGTGAAATATTTGCCCACGTTATTCTTCATAAGACGGTAGCCCTTGAACAAAACCGTAATGCTGTTTTTTAAATGATTCCTTTATTAATATTTAAAAAAAATGTACTCTTACGTCTTCGGCAATTGCTATTCGACATTTTTTTTATAGCAACCTGTCGTTTTTTTTGAAAAGGTAAGAGTTTAAAACATATCGTTATTTATGAAGTGACGCAGCAGCGCCTAGACCCAAGTAACAAAAAAGCAAATTTCGATGCCATTGATAATGTATATTAGGGTGGCACAAATTTGAGCTCAGTTTTTGCTCTTTTTCTCACCATCCAATAATCTTCTTTAAAGAAAATAAATGTCGCGAAAGCTGCGAGCGGTCCAAAAATATTTAGAGGTCGTTCAAGCCTCCCAAAAAATCAAATTGTCGTTAAAAAATCGATTATTGTTCGCCAGAGCAGATGAGCCAGCAGAATTCGAGCAAGGCCCTTCGCAACGGATAACTCATGTATCGTATCTCCTATCCTAATCAAAACAACACCCCTTGATACTAGCGACACCTACAAATTCGGCTTCAATAGTAGAGTCACCCCCACCCACGGTCTTACATACAGGTCTGACAACGGCGGTAGTGGGGGTAGGCACCCTTAGCGGTTCTGTTATTTATTCCGATTTCTGCCGCTGGTGCGTGACGGCAAGGGGAAGTAGTGGTGCGACGAAGAGAGAAATGGCTCTTCTGTCCTTTTCCCTCCTGAACGCAACGCATGCGCCGTTTGCCCTAACTTAATTCACCGTACTGTCGTGTAAACTGCATAATATACGAAACCAAATAAAAAAACGTGACGATTGAAAAAAATATGACTACTTTCATCTAAAAAAACTGAAAACTTTTTGAATACATTAATTCATACCAGCACATATTACGACCATTTGCATCCTTTTTTCTCCAATGTCTCACAATACATCGTTCTTCGAAATGTTTTTCGCGCTCGTACTGAGACTCTTTCAGTCCCGGAATAGCATCGAGACATTTTTTGTATCGTTCGACGTTTCTGGGCACGCGAAACACGGAGTATTTCTGCTTACAATTTTTGTACCCCGTTTTACAATTGCGAACCGCGCGACCCTTAGCCGTTTCGCATTTTTTCGCAAACACTACCAAAAAAAATCACACTGATGCGTAAAAACACGATAAAAAATGTATCACGGTAAATCGCGTAGAACCTTCTAGTATATGGTCGCAAATAAAGGTTATTTCGACAATCGCGCCACAAAAACATACGTAAACACCGTGGGCCCATTCGTCGGTAAGAGGTAAGAGGGAATCACTTCCCCTTGCTAGTAGCGACGCGTAGCGGCGCCTAGTGAATCGAAAAGTGAAGCCGATAAGCGTGCCTACCCCACGGTCTTACATACAGGTCTTGCAACGAAGCTAAATTTTCCCGCATGCCACGCGCGGGCAACCCTTTTATCATTTTTGGAAATGTCATTGTTCTACATCGAAAAAATATTTCCATTGAAATATGAGAAACAAGTTGCACACAGACAAAAATTCCTCTCGACGAGAAAGTAAAACCGATAAAGGATACTTGTGAAAAATACTGTACTATCAGCATTTGACCAACGTAATGATAGTTTAATGATACTAACTTTTAAGTCACTCTCCCTGATGTCGTTTTCTGGAAAGAAAACTGAGGCCACGACTCGACCAAGAATGGCATAATTGCCTGCCAAAATTTTTCGGTGTCTTTCTTCCTCATTCTGCTCGGTTTCGAAGCGTGAAAGAAATTGACTCGCCGATGGATCCTTGGGATGCATGAATTATAGAAATAAGTGTTGAAGCTTTTACGGCCGTTATTGTTACTAAAATCCACCCGGAAACTACACGATGGTAAAATATGTTTTCAACTCACCTGTCCACTTGAAAAACTCGTAAATGATGGCCGGTTACCTTCTCTACCCCACGTCAAATTTGCTTCGATAAATTGTTTCGTAG
This sequence comes from Ophion obscuratus, assembly GCA_964007375.1. Lineage (NCBI taxonomy): Eukaryota > Metazoa > Arthropoda > Insecta > Hymenoptera > Ichneumonidae > Ophion > Ophion obscuratus. The sequence continues at coordinate 28,584,934 of OZ023324.1, read as the reverse complement.
TGTCAATTCTGTCATTTTAGGAGAAATGTATGGTAAAAGTTTTACCGCTAAACATTTTCATTTTTTTCTTCACGCATCAAATAGTACGCAAACAATTTTCCAATAATAATAGATCATTTACAAATTAGCCTGCACAATCACAGCAATCCGTGAGCAATAATAATACTTACTGGGATTAATAAGAAACTTTATTTATTCTTTTTCCAACGCATTGCTCACCTTTCGTCGTACTCGGAACGGGCCAAATTTGCCCCTAAGCTGCACGAGTACGCCGTCACAACGAGAATGCCGGTCATGTGCCAAAGCTGAAACTGGAGTCGAAAACCGGGCCACTGGTGGTTCACAGTTAAACCCAACAATCGTGCCATTACTTCCGAACACGTCACGGTGAAATTCCGATATCCTGTTGAAGTTTTTTCATTTTACGGTACTCGAACATAAAACGAGCTCAAAATTAACATTAATAACAATAACAACAACATTATTAATAATAATAATAGCAATAACAATACAACAATAATAATAATGGCGATAAAAGTTATAAGAGCTATAGCAACAGTTTTTTTTGTTGGGAGGGTTGTGGAAAATCTTCGGCAGACGTTCGGAAGGGTCTGCACTTCCCGAATGTGTGGGATTTTTACCCACCAGAGTTGGGCGTAATTCTATTTATAAATTCGAATACAAATTTATTTACATCGTGATTTTCATGTGAACATAAATACAAATTTATTCATACTTTACTTATTGTAAACACGAATACAAATAAAATTGTATTCACAAATTCACAAACATGTGAATATTTACAAAAAATCCTGTAAATTAAAAAAAATCACATAAAAATCTGTGGATAAAAATATATTCACAAAAGATTGTGAATACAAAAAATTCACAAACTAAGTTGTGATTTTTTTGTCGTATTTAAGACAAATTAAAAACAAATTCACAATGATTAGATTAAAATTTACACTAGTAGTGAGTTCTTAGGTATTTCGAGAGAAAACATTGCGTCGAGGCAAAGAAATTTTTGCAACAAAGTTGTGACTTTCAAATATCACATTATAAATATGAAAAAATTTACAAAATGAGTTGTGAATTTCCTCAAGTTGAAGAAAATTAAAATCGAATTCACGACAATTATATTAAAATTTACACCACAAGTGAGTCCTTTGGTATTTTGAGAGAAAACATTATTTTGAACTCAACAAGAACTCACTTTTGGTGCAAACTTTAATCTAATTATTGTGAATTTGATTTTAATTTGTCTTAAATACGAAAAAAATCACAACTTATTTAGTGAATTTTTTCGTATTTACAATTTTTTGTAAATACATTTTCATTCACAGATTTTTATGTGAATTTTTTTTAATTCACAGGAATTTTTGTAAATATTCACATTTTTCGTCAACATTCACAATTTTTTCTTTGAATTTAGTTAGTGTTCAGAATATTTGTGAATACAATTTTCTGAATTTGAGAAAAAAAACTAGATTGGCTTATGATAAGCCAATCTACATTTTTCCCTCAAATTCAGAAAATTTGAGGGGGAGACAGCTGTTCGTCTATCTATTTGACGGCGTTTGGCAAAGTTTCGACGGGATCTGAACAGCCGTTTTCGAGATTTTTGGGAATCTATAATTGTTCTACCATACCGACCGCGATGAGGTATCATTCCCTCTTAATGTTGTTACGGGGATGAGCCGTCGCGGGTGAAATACGAGAGGTGCGCCCTATGCTTATGCACGGAGCCGATTGACTTACCAACTGTTAGCTTTCAAATAATCGTCACATTAAACGTGCGTTTCGAACTATTTTTCTACATCTAGGTGTAAAAATATGCATCTTTGTACATTCGGTAATTACATTAAGTGTTTTCATTACTTTGTATAATTATTTTTTTACTTTGTATAATTATTTAGATTGGCCAAAGTGACGCGAAGTTAGAGACATATGCGCCCCGTTCATAACCTCAATATCGGCCCAAGGAGCTGTAAAAAATGAATATCGATCCGCGTAAAATCATTCCGCTGGAAAGAAAAAGTGTTCACTAAAGCTATCTATAATCTCGAAGAAATCAAAAACTAATAATTTTCTGACATTTTACAACAAAAATGTATGCGAAACAAAAATTCGCGTTAGTTTCTTTGCTTAGAAATGTCTAGAAATGTATAATTTCTGAACATAGTTATAAAATTTATATTAAGTAATTATTATTAATTAAGAGAATAGGTACCAATAATATTCGTTGTTAATTATCCTGACCGAATAGTTTGAGATTCCTGGACATAATTACCAAATATCGATAGATAGGTAGCATGATTGCATAGTCTAATATTTTGCATGCTTGATTTTCGCACAAATTCCCTATCAAATAATAAATCGATAAAAACTTGAAGCCGATAATTCTCGGATTATGTTGCATTACTCTTTGGTGCTAGCGGAGTCAGCCAGGACCGCGTGAAAATGTAAAGGCTCTGAAGGAATATTATAGCAAGCACAGCGATCCAGACTTCTGGTGGAAGTGGTCTCGTTAGGGCCCAAAAACTCGTGTGAGGTTTTGGCCTTGGGACCAAAAAACGTACATCGAGTTGCGACCAGGGACTCGTGAGATTAATAAATGCGTATTGCGGCAGCTCGAGCCATATACCGCAAAAAGCAATGTCGACTTTCTTCTCAGCCACCTGACCGATTATGCCGCCGTACCAGCCTGATTCATTTCTTCTGCCGTACCTAAATATTGTCAAATTGTTCAACGAAAATAAGTTGCGAGACGAGAGTGAAGGTGAGAAAAAACAATTGTATATTTTTTTGTATCACGAACCTGTAATCGCTGTTGCGGCCTCTCATAATCCATGAGAAATTTAAGCGTTCTGCTAAGAGCAAAAATAATTTGGTTTCTATACCGTCGAATTCCGGGTCGCCTAGTTAAAAGAAAAATTGCATTGGTATCGTTACTCGTGTTCGGTTCGCATAACAGAAACCGATATTTCATTTCAAAATGTCATTACAATGAGGATTCGTATAAAATTTATTTGAATCCTCTACATTAGTCTACATTAGTCATTAGTATGTAATAGTCGCTACATATGTAGTGACTAATTAAAAAGTAGTAAAACATTTAATTGAAAGAAAATATTTAAATAACAGGAAAACATTTTTGAGGAATTTCTAAAAGCATCGCTTTTGAGCGTTTAGCATGCAGCAAAGTATTATCTTGTACATATTATACTACATACGTTTAACGCGGCTCCAATATTTTTCCGAAAATACATTTAATGTGCAATGTAAATATTATTTTGCATACGGGCAAAGAGTTAATTGATGGGTAACACTACAACGTTTGACAATCAAAACGGTACTTTTTAATACACAACAAATGTTCGAAAAAATGTTGACCAATGAAATTCTCATTTTTCAGTTAACCATGTATTGTTTTTTTTAATCTTCAATTTTTTTTTAACGAAAATCTGTCGACAACATAGGCTAAATTCGATACTTTTTGTTTCGAACCTCCGCCATTTTGTCAATTTTGATAAAAAGAAACCTCCATAACGAGATAGCGGCCGTCATACTGATTAATAATCTTTTTACAAATTTTGTTTCAGATAACATTGACGGCCACAAAAAATGTAAAATAAAAAAAGACATTTAAAAATGTATTTTCTGTTTTTCATTAAATCAGGCTGACATTAAAAAGTCAGCCTGATTAGCGTATTTTTGGCATCGAAAAAAAAATCGCGAAAGTTTCGACCCGCTACACTGTGACGATCCCTTAAATTCAAGTTTGTCTCGATAGAAAGAAAATGTACCCGGTTTCGCTGTCAGAAATTCTTTCGCGACACCATTTATAGTCCGATTGATAGTTGTTTTAAGATAGCTTAACGGTGGATTGAAGTCTGTTGCAACTTGCAATTCGCGACCCTGCAAATTCACGATTCCTCGTTTATGCCTCATTTCGTTGTAACTGCGAACAAAATTTCATTTTATGTTTTAAACAAGTTTCTCTTACTGAGTTCCGTAATTGGCCAGAGTGTGATGCACTGTTTAAAAAGTTCATCTGATTAATATACGACATTCTTAAGGGGACTAAGCACCTCAAAATCTCGTAGGTGAATGTAGGAGACTCTATTAGAAAACTCGACATGAATTAATAATTTTTTCAAAGTTATGAGTCAATAAAAATTGCCATTGAAACAATTGGTGCGCTTCAATTTCATTTTCTAAGTCTAATCAATATTTTAGTCAAATTAAATGACTGCATGATTACTCAAACGGAAAGATGTCATTCAATTGGTTGATTCAAATGAATTATTCATCTTCGGGTGTAATTAGAAGAAAATTCGCTCACTTGGTGACGCGTTTGAATGATCGCGGGCGTAAAAAATTTTCAGACAGACTCCAAAGACCGTTTCTGGCGACGACATTTACGTTGGTGTTTCCATACATCGATACATTGAACAAGTTTGTTGATTCCTCAACTTCGTTGTCCACCACGATCAGTAATTCGTTATTTGCGATATTTGTGGGAACGCTGATCACAAACACGTAAAATCACAAACAATTAATACAATTCTGTAATGGAATTAGCGTTGCGATGAAGCATTTAAAAATGCATAAATTGACTAACCTCTGCAAGACTTCCGGTAATGTTTCGATGGTCGTGCATAGTATGAAGTAGCCGGAACATCCGTACTCGTTCCTATTTATCAGGTACTCGTAGCGATAGATTCGCGTGAACGTATTAAAAATAGTTTCGATTGACGGAGAAGTGCCTAAAAATAAAATATGTACACTGAGAGAAATGTATGGTGTTCTCAAATATTGTTTAACTATATTCCATATTTCCCTGAGGGGACAATAATATTTTATAGCCATGGCTACTGCCGAAGGTATTGCTTATTGATATTTTAGCAGTTGCATGAATTATGCACATATGTTAACCGCACCACCAATCTTACAAACATTCTTCAATGCTATATAATATATTAGGTTTTCATAAAATGAATATTCCCTGATACTATCAACAATTTACTTTCCCAAGATTCTAATAGTGAACTGAAATATATATACATTAATGAAAAATGTTGCCTGTGATTTGCAACGATGTTTATAGTGATTTGTACCATATTATAAGATACGACCTGCTATATGCCTTTTTGGTGTGTTATTCAAGGGTTGCTACAAGGCATTAATGCCCGTCTACTAAATGCATAGAATATTTCATAAATCCAAAATAAAATACGCAACTCCTGTAATGATTTATTTCGAAAAAAAATGTACAAACAATGTTTGTTTTACTTGCCTGAAAAGTAGACATTGGCGCAAACGGAAAAATTGAGCGAAACTTCGATCAACTGAGTTAAAGTCCCCGTCGACATCCAAGTGTCGTTATGCTGCTTGATGTCCATAAGACTTTTGTCGGCCAGCACGATGTGAAAGACGATCAACGAATACCCAATAATAACTTTGTACATGGTCGATTTTGAGACCCAAAATTTTTTACGTCTCGTGACGTGACTAAGAAACACTGAGGAGTAGCTGCACTATTTCTCCGCAAACGGTTCAGATCGAAAGCTAGTCCGGTATTGCCGCACACGCGCGTTATTTCACGGAGGCAATTTTCGGAGTCGATCATTGACGGGAAAAAGAGATAACGCACTCGTCTCATTGGTGTCCGCTTCACTTCCGGTCACGCTACTTTTTTCCCATTCAACCCGAGCACGATATAAGCGGATGAATCATTCTCCCACGGAACTTATGGGATCCAATCACATTAGATATTAATATTTATCGTCAATCAATTAATACTCGTTAAGGGGTCTTCTCGCTTTAGACGCTAAAAAGGCTATTTTTATGAATTCTTTGGATAGGCTTGTATTATAGATATTGATATAAAAGTTGTTACACTTCATAAAAACATTTTCGAAATACATTGAACATTTTTAAATGTATTTATGGAACCCAAACAAGCTTTAAATGCGTTTTTCTCGAAAAAACTTTTTTCGACGGCTTGTTGATAAAATTTTTGAAACTACTGAAACGTTCCTATGACTGAAACGTCCCTATGAAATTTTAACCACAAATCCTTTACAACTATAGCTATAGCGCATATCAAGAATTTTTTTAAATTTTGATATATAACACATTTTTTTGTTGGTTTTTTCGAAAAATGTCGGCCACTTTGTTATTTTTGCATATATGAAATATTGATACGCGCTATAGCCTTTCACATACTGAATCTAAAACCGTTTGATTTTTTTTTCTTTCGGATGATCCATCTCCGAGATTTCATCAACAACGCATACCTACAATTTTTTTAAGAAATTTTTTCAACTACCATTTTCATCTATAAATGGTGACTTGAATAACTAAAAAATGTTTAAAAAATGTACTTCGAAAGTGTTTATTAAGTGTAAGAACTTTTATATCAATATAATATAAACATATCAAAAAAATTAATAAAAAAGCCTTTTTTTAGCGTCCAAAGTGAGAAGACCCCTTAACCTACGATTATATCATACACTTCGCACAAAAATTTAGGGAGCAAGAAAAAAATCCAAATTTTTGGGGGATTTTCAACAGGCTGTAACTCATACAAAAATGGTCGTACAGCAAAAAGAAAAAAAGCAAATTGTAGCTCTAAGTGTCTAGTTTTCGGATCTGAGTTTGAAAATTTTTTTTTGAAAATATTTTTCGAGTAATCATAAGAAAACCACCGAAAAAAAAATGTTCGAAATTTTTTTGGTTCTTTTTTTTAATCTACGGACGTGGAATTTTTTTTTTCGACTTAACCTCTATATGGGCCGGATAGCTTGTTTATTCAGCTTTAATTTGGTTTTTTAAAAATCTCGATACGAGCATTTCTCGCTGAGATATCGGTATTTGAATGGAAAAAGATCATTTTGTCTTTGATTACCAATATCTCAGCAACCAATGATCGCACAGAAATTTTGAGGTTGGTTTCAAAAACTTGAATAAATTCTCTACAAGGATTGGCAATTGAATTTTGAATTTTTTTTTTTTTTTCAATCATTACATGAATTTGAAAAAGCGACCAAAAAAGGGCTTTTTGTGGTTTTTTGGAAAATCAAGCGCCCAATCAAAAATATTGCGGAAACCACTAATGTTAAGTGTGCCTTTTACTGTTCAATATACCCACAAAAACCCTACGAAGTTTCAATTTAATCCAGCCAACCGTTTTTTTTTCCCACTTGATCGAATTTTTGAAAAAATTAAAGGAGCAAGAATTTCGCTCTGAAAATGTCATAATTTTTATCAAAAATGAAAAAAAAAAAAAAATTTCATTTTTCTCTCAATTCTGTATTAGTGACTTGGAAAATTTAAGAAAAAAAAGAAAATCGAAAATTTTTGAAAAAAAGAATTCCAAAATTTTCGACAGAAATTTTTTTTATTTTTTTTTTATTTTTTTTTTCAATTGGCCCTAAATTAAAGAAATGTAGCGACTCACTTTCTCACCGATTTTCCTCTTCCGCACTTTAATTTTCCTAGTCACAAATTAATTGAATAAATTAAACGTTGATACCCCCAAGGCAAGTCGAATATTCGTTCTACGAATATTGGGACAATAATTTTTTTGTGCGAATTTAAACAGTGTCTAAAAAAAAAACAGTTTTTCTTAAAACTAACCTGCTTTCTTGGTAATCGAGCCAATCAACAGTTTTTCTCAAAACTACCGTATTTTTTAATTTTTAGAAAAGCAAATTAACTGAGTTTTTGCAAGTTTTAGTTGTGTAAGGATCACGAGGATTTGTTGCACTAGAGTCACTATCTAAGCGACTTGTGGCGCGGATAAATGCCGCCTAGGCATTATGAAAAAAAATAAAAATAAAACTAAAGCTTGCAAAAACTCAGTTAATTTGCTTTTCTAAAAATTAAAAAATACGGTAGTTTTGAGAAAAACTGTTGATTGGCTCGATTACCAAGAAAGCAGGTTAGTTTTAAGAAAAACTGTTTTTTTTTAGACACTGTTTAAATTCGCACAAAAAAATTATTGTCCCAATATTCGTAGAACGAATATTCGACTTGCCTTGGGGGTATCAACTTTTAATTTATTCAATTAATTTGTGACTAGGAAAATTAAAGTGCGGAAGAGGAAAATCGGTGAGAAAGTGAGTCGCTATATTTCTTTAATTTAGGGCCAATTGAAAAAAAAAAAAATTTTTTTTAATTTTTTTTTCAAAAATTTTCGATTTTTTTTTTTCTTAAATTTTCCAAGTCACTAATACAGAATTGAGAGAAAAATGAAATTTTTTTTTTTTTTTTTCATTTTTGATAAAAATTATGACATTTTCAGAGCGAAATTCTTGCTCCTTTAATTTTTTCAAAAATTCGATCAAGTGGGAAAAAAAAACGGTTGGCTGGATTAAATTGAAACTTCGTAGGGTTTTTGTGGGTATATTGAACAGTAAAAGGCACACTTAACATTAGTGGTTTCCGCAATATTTTTGATTGGGCGCTTGATTTTCCAAAAAACCACAAAAAGCCCTTTTTTGGTCGCTTTTTCAAATTCATGTAATGATTGAAAAAAAAAAAAAAATTTCAAAATTCAATTGCCAATCCTTTTAGAGAATTTATTCAAGTTTTTGAAACCAACCTCAAAATTTCTGTGCGATCATTGGTTGCTGAGATATTGGTAATCAAAGACAAAATGATCTTTTTCCATTCAAACACCGATATCTCAGCGAGAAATGCTCGTATCGAGATTTTTAAAAAACCAAATTAAAGCTGAATAAACTAGCTATCCGGTCCATATAGAGGTTAAGTCGAAAAAAAAATTTCCACGTCCGTAGATTTAAAAAAAAAACCAAAAAAATTTCGAACATTTTTTTTTCGGTGGTTTTCTTATGACTACTCGAAAAATATTTTCAAAAAAAAATTTTCAAACTCAGATCCAAAAACTAGACACTTAGAGCTACAATTTGCTTTTTTTTTTTTTGCTGTACGACCATTTTTGTGTGAGTTACAGCCTGTTGAAAATCCCCCAAAAATTTGGATTTTTTTCTTGCTCCCTAAATTTTTGTGCTAAGTGTAGTTGGAATATATTGTTCCCGTAGGACGCATGTGATACAACATTTTCAATTTATTTTATTTAGCTAATTCAATTCTGGTAAAACGAGAGTACAATGGTATATTTAGGATACATTTTTTCTCATAAGACACTTGCGATAAAAAAAAGTTCGATGCCTATAACATATCGGTGCATGCATACCTACATGTACATTATTGAGGGAGCCTACCAGTCTAGCGCCCGGAAAAGGGTGAATTTTCACAATTTTTTATCAACACCCAGTTGATGAAGTGAAAATTTCGTTTAGTGGCCTTCATCTATATAAAACTGTTCGGTGACTGACTGAATGACAGACAACGCACAGCCTAAACTACTGAAGATAGAAACACGAAATTTGATACATATGTTCCTTAGAGGGTGTAGAGATGCACTACGGATTTTTTTAAATCCATGAAAACCATAAAAAACTGTCGAAATTCACCTTTTTTGAGGGCTCTAGACTGGTAATCTCCCTTAAGGCCGTCGTCTAGTGTGATTGGTCGAAAAAATCACTTTTCTTTATTGCCATTTCTGCAAGTTCAATTTCTTCCGAATATTTTCATTTTTGAGCCATTAATTTTTCAGCCATTTTGGTGAAATTTGGTGTTTTATTACTACATGTGAGTTACGATAGGGGCCGTCCATAAATTACGTCATTTTAAAATAGGGGGGGGGGGGGTTCGTCTGCGGATGACGGTAAATGACGGATGGGGGGGGGGGGGGCGTTTCGAAATTGACGTCATTCTTGTGATACCAGTTACTTCAAAATGTACAATAGTATATTGTACAACTAGAGCGGTTTCCCCGCATGAGTGATGAAAAATATTTTGCAAGTACCTAATGGTATTAATTATTGAACTCATTATTTATTTATTTATTACATAAGGTTTGTCTACATTATATTCGAGAACTTCAAATAACAGCGTACCTATGAAAATAGTTCGATCGAGCCAAAATGAATATGGGGAGGATACGGAGATATCACCCGTGATCCAGGATTTGCAAAAATGGGTGAAAACTCCGTGGGAGCTATCCAAAGAAAACTAAAGAATAGAGAAGAATAATATTATTATATTAATGAAAATTGCCAAAGTACAAAATAATAAAAGATGATTCTATAACAAAATGTGGGAGCTATCCAAAGAAAACTAAAGAATAGGGAAGAATAATATTATTATATTAATAAACATTGCCAAAGTACAAAATAATAGAAGATGATTCTATAACAAAATGTTTTAATATTACCCAATTTTTCTCAAATCCGCAAATGTTTTAATTTTGCCAAACTGGTAATGACGTCAATTTTGCGAGAGGGGGGGGGGTCATTAGGAAATGACGATAGGATGATTGTAGGGGGGGGGGGGGGGGTCGAAAATCGGCAAAAATCGATGACGTAATATATGGACGGCCCCATAGAAAATGCTCATAGGTATTTCTTATTTTGCCCTACTATAATAAATTATGTTTTTAGAATGCCGATCATAAAACTAAAAGCAAGAGGCCGTTATGCAGGAGGGCTATGTGCAACGAGCACCAAATGTATTTATGCGCCAATCGCGGTAAATGTCAATAGTAATAAGTCATGGAAGTAAAAAAAAAATCGGAGAATATACGTTTTCAACAATTAATCTGCCGAAGGAGTCGATTTTTTCCATTTTTTACTATCCCGAAAATGCTCAAATTCAAACCTCCGAATAAATATACTTTTTGGAAAAACAGTCGACGCTTTTTTTCGTATCCACAAACCTTCCTTTTTAAAATCCTCAAAGGATTTTTTTTTATTATTAAAAAAATTTATATTTTTTTTCATGCGAGTACGTATTTTTCAACGCATCTTCCCCTCTGAAGGCGTGTTTGGGCATTTAATTTTTGTCTTTCATAAAAAATTAATGTTGGGCCATAAAATAAGGATGATTAACTACAAAGAACGTCTCTACAAAAAAATGCATATTTACCGAAATACGACGATCTGAAAAACGCCTGGGGTCCAATCGACCCCATATGCATTCAGAGGTCCGTGGCGGTGGGATATTTTGAAAACTAATCGATCGATTAACTTCAAATTCAAACCACATGTAGTGTATACTGTTGTTTATTACGGATACTAGAATTAACTCGATACAAATATATTAAGGGCTCTTCTCACTTTAGACGCTAAAAACGGCTATTTACATTATTTTTTGATAGGTTTATGTTATAGATATTGATATAAAAGTTGTTACACTTAATAAATACACTTTCGAAATACATTAAAAAAATTGTATTTATGTAAAACAACGTTTTTCGACAGCTTCTTGATAAAATCTTCGAAACTACTGAACCGATCCTCATTAAATTTTAACCACATTCTTTAAAACTATAGCTATAGCGCATACTAAGGATTACATTTTTTTTTACATTTACTATTTTTTTATGCCAAAAACAGTAAAAAAAGCACGTTTTTTTGTTTCTGCGAAAAATGTCCATTTTGTTATTTTTGCATATATCAAAGATCGTATGATACGCGCTATAGCAATCAACATACTGAATCTAAAACCGTTTGATTTTTTTGTTTCGGATGATCCATCTCCGAGATTTCATCGACAACGCAGACCTACAATTTTTTAGGACATTTTTTTAACTACCATTTTCGTCTATAGATTCGTCTATAGAGTCTATTTCTATTCGTCTATAGATTTCGTCTATAGAGACATTTTTTAACTACCATTTTCGTCTATAGTGACTTAAATAAATAAATAAATAAATTTAATGTATTTCGAAAGTGTATTTATTAAGTGTAACAACTTTCATATCAATATCTATAAATAAACTTATTTTAAAAAATCATGAAGATAGCCTTTTTTAGCGGGTAAAGTGAGAAGACCCCTTAAGAGGGAATGACACCTTATCGCGGTCGGTATGGTAGAACAATTATAGATTCCCAAAAATCTCTGAACCGGCTCTTCAGATCCCGTCGAAACTTTGCCAAACGACGTCAAATAGATAGACGAATACCTGTCTACCCTTCAAGTTTTCTGAATTCGAGAAAAAAAATTAAATTAGCTTATGATAAGCCACTCTACATTTTTTTTCTCAAATTCAAAAAATTTGAGGGGTTGACAGATATTCGTCTATGTATTTGACGTCGTTTGACAAAGTTTCGACGGGACCTGAAGAGCCGTTTCAGAGATTTTTGGGAATCTATAATTGTTCTACCATACCGACCGCGATAAGGTGTCATTCCCTCTTAACTCATTTTAACATGCATCATAATTCATAATTAGTGCATGAAAAATCGTTATGTTCGGTCACACCGTCGTTAAGCTTTCAATTTTTTCTCTTTCTTATTTTAGTAAGCGTAGCAACGACATACTTACAGATTATAACATTTTTCTAATTTTTTTGTGTCCGACCACTGGAAGCTGAGATATGCCCAAAAGGCGGCGGCATCTATTTTTTCTAGCCACATTAATATACGTGTACCTTTGTTAATTCGGTTCTTGTTTAATAAACCACAAAAACCCGAAATATCCTATGACTGATGGTTGTCGATAATTTTTTTCAAAGAATGACTGCCTTAATCATTTCTAATAGCTCATCGACCAAACGATGGAGTACTAGCAAAACAAGCGCTTCCGTATTGCTGTCTGAAATAATTCGTGTCTTCTTTTCCCGCTTGATCGTTAAAATCCTCTATTCTTTCGGGACTCTCGGAGGTCCCGTTTTTTTTTGAGTCTCCACAGTGTTTGCCTGATCGATTGATCTTTACTGACGGATTTGAGCTCGAAAAAAAATACGATTGTCGAGACAGTCAAGCCAAGTGCGAGCATAAAGAATCCAGCACCGAGAGGCGTAACTGTGAGTACTTTCGCAGCTTCGGTAATGCCGTCGTGCTCGATGAGCACATCGTGGGACGAGCCTGAGGCACGTCTGTGAATTACGTCCCGAAGATGGTACTCGATCAATCCGGATTCTCCGAGCCTTAGCATTACCTGCGTGATAAAAGTCTCCCTGTAGTTTTTTTTCTGTACTTCCTTTCGTAATTTGATATATTTCCGTAAAAATGATCGAAACCTATAGTTGAAGCAATTATATTGTTTCATTAATTATCAAACGAACGCCTGGTACTACTATCAGACATTCGTAATATTATAGTTTTCCTAGAATTTCAGAATTCATTTTCAACCGCCAAGGGGGGTTGGAAAAAACGAAATTCAAGGGTGGTCCACAGAAACGAAAATGTAGAGAAAAATATTCTCTACATTTCGTACATTTAAACCATACCCGAAATTTTATTTTTAAGCCCTAAAACGTTCCCATTTGAACAAAAAGTGTACGAATTTTTCCTAAAGAGTTATTGAATTAAAACCGAGGGGCCATTCACTACTGAAATCATCTAATCACCTCAAATGAAATCACGAGCGAAATCATAAGAATTCACTCGAAATCATCCGTCATCGTCGATTTCAAAATATCCTGAAGAATGTTTGAAATCTTCTTGAAATTATATGAAATCACATGAAATCATGTGATTTCATATAATTTCTTCTGGACATCTAACTGAAAATACGAACTTTTTTAACTATCCTCGAGCGAAGCGACCAAATCTTTCAACACAGGCAGACTTTTCCCTTCCGGATATTTACAATATTAATCGAGTCATAGAAAAGGCGAAGCAAGATGCATTTGATAAAGTCCAGTCATTAGGGATGACTATCGATATTTTGGAATGCGATAAATTTTGCTTTGAAGCGCGCAGAAATCGTTGACGAAGCGAATGAATCGGATGCAAACAACCCGAACCAAGATTTAGACTCTCTTGCCGATAAACACGAGGACGGATTTTTTTCAAATACTCACAATGACTTATTGCAAGATTTGAATATTCTTTCTAATGTTTCAGAGTCGATTGAATTGAAAAAGTATGACAAAGTAAAGATTAAATTGCACGAAAAAAGTCCGTTTGTCGTAGTGAAAGATCGCCAGGAGAATGAGTTTATCGTGCGGAAATCGTCTATTTGTTGGCTATTAAATAAGGGTTCGTGCCAATTGAGCAGTGACCGACTGCAAAGAGTGAAAGATTCTGAAATTACTCGCGCTACAAACGTACGAAAATCCGAGACTAAAATACAAGAAAAAAAAGCATTCATAAAAAAGTGCAATGAGATTTGTATCGGCGATTGGTGCCTATTCAAAAAATCTAATAGCTCCAAGTGTTTCGTGGGCCTAGTATTAAGTTTTGCTTACGTGCAAGGAAATACTCTTCGAAGTCACGAGTATTCCAGTGAGTATGCACGTATAAGCGATAATACCAAAGAGATTGGAGTCTTATGTAATTGGTATGAATCCTCCAAAAACAATACTGATTTAACTTCCGTGCCAATGGATGCACACGGCTATTTAAACATAAAACAATACCACGTTACCATTTCTCCACCGATTATAACGGATAAAGGTTTAAAAATTGATGACGTCGTGTATAAAAAAATAAAGAATTTATTGTAAACTGTATGTATCTTTTTTATCGTAGACCTAGCCTTCTTTCCTATTTCTTTACGCTAACTGATATTTTGAAATCATGATTCGAATCATATGGTTTTTAACGAAATCACTAAAAATCGGAAACGATTTTTTGAAATCATGTACAGATTAAATTATAGAAATCATACACGAAATCACATGAAATCAACTACTCATTGAAATCATTGGTGCACATAAATAAAGAGTGAATGGCCCCTCGATTAAAACTGATTTTTCCAAATTTAACCCTATTTTTTCAGGCCCAAAATAAACTCTCACGACTTCGGTGCTGTGGACAAAACTAAAGCCCGCATTTTCCTGGACATTTTGTCTCACGGCGCTGACCTCGTAGGGGTTGTAGTTTGGTATCAATCCACCTTCAACCCCTAAAAAATCCTGCACTCCGATTTTTAGGCAATCTTGGATTTAGCACCCGCGGCACCTACAGAATCACCTGTCAAAAAACTGGCCTTCTATTTTTTTCCGATTACGGGGTTTTTCAGTGACAGCACAACTGTACTATAGGCTGAGATTTAAGCAAAGTTTCATTTGATTCAATCAACCACTTTTCTCGATGAACAATTGTTATCATCTCACCTTATCGACAGAACGCAATAACCAAGGCTGAACCGCAAACGTCGAATAAAAACGGCCAAGGCTGTGTCTCATGAGTCTGTAACCCTTGAACATGTAACGAAACTTGTTTAGAAACCAATCCGCTTCGGACTGAACATTCATTTATTAAGCGAATATTTCCCGCTATATTAAAATCGTTTCAAACTTTGTGATAAAAAAATTTACACTATTCCAAAAAATTAGAGGAACAGAAAATTTCTTCTTTTTTTGAAAGTATTTTTAAGGGAGACTTTGTCCCGGATTGAGCAGCGGGAGATGTTAGCGGCTGAACATGAGCAGCTAGAAGAAGAGGAGGGATGCCTCTATGAACCAGGCATTGCCGATTAGCGGTAATTATAAACACATTTGTATAAACACATTACAAAACTTTAAACGCGTTTTTCTCGAAAACACGTTTTTTAAAATGGCTGACATTCTCCTGACCGCTGTAATTAACATATCGACCTGAAATTTGGAGAGCATACTTAGAAAATATGTCTTCACGGAATGACGGATCGTTTTTTTCGATAGATACATTTTTGCATTTATTATTTATCTTTTTATGCGAAAAAAACGCGAAAATTCGATTTTTTTTTAATTGCCGCTATTTTCCGAAATTTGTACTAAACGAAAAACCCATCCGTCATTCCATGACCAAAGGGTCACAGATTGATAATATGCTTTGAATTTGTGTTTCAGATCAACAAACAGTGATGTCAGCTGTTTACCTCCCGCGATTTGAGGACCTGTTTTCGCGGAGCTGCAACGGCCGCAATTTGGTTTTTTTTTTCAAACAATTTTTTTTTAACGTTCTGTATATCATGAATAAAAGCAAGAAAAAAACCGCACTCAAAAAGCTTTACTCGTTTCCTTTAAAAAAAAAAAAATGTCAACACCTGATATATGGCACTCTAAGGACAGTCTCCCTTAAGCGCTGTAACTATGTGACAAATGGTCATATCGAGATAACAAAAAGAAAGCAATTTTAAACTTCAAGTTTCTAGTTTCGAAATCTTTTGGCAACAAAATGTGGTGAGCAACGTACTAATCTCCAATTACTATTGTGCCAAATTAAATACGGTTAATGAAACTGAATTAATGAAATTTATTAAACATTTAAAAAGTTGAGTGCCCCAAGCTTTTATTTGTAGTTACATATAGGTGACCTGGTAAAAAAATTATTTTCTACTTTTTAGTGCAGTATAAAAGCTTATTTTTGAAATATTTTTTTTCCATATTTTTCAATGATCTATATTTTTATTTTGCATTTTACAAGCAACTCTTTTACACGTTCACCAATGATATACGAAAAATAAAAATGATCGCACGAATCGGTCTCACAAAGTAAAACTCATTCTCAACAAAAAATATTTTTTTTAAACTGAAGAAAAAAGCATTCTGTTGAATATAGTAAGCAAAAATGTGTCCCATGAAACCATAATTATTTTTGCAGTCTGATATTCAGCAACTAATTTTTATTTTCAGAAAATTACGCTAAAGTATATTAAGGGGGGTTGGGGAAGTGGTTATCAGAAGAATAAAATTAATTGGCGTTACTAACCTTCATGTCTTCGTCCCTGATTGTATTTTCCGGAAAGAATAGTGAACCGATGATTCTGCCAACAATCGCGTAGTTTCCATTCAGAATTTTCCTGTGTCTCTCGCTTTCATTTTTTTCGTGCTCGAAGTGGGATGGAAACTGCATCGCCCATGGATCCTTTAAATGAGCACATCACTGCTATTGAATATGACGGACGTTTAAAAAAAAACGAACACCTGGTGGACTTGCGTCCCGCCATGGCGTCTTTGGATTTGTTTGGACTTGTTTGCATCTTTGGAATGGGTTCGTGTATACATCGAGAACAAACGAATATGAACAGACAAGTGTTTTTTATTCTGCGCGTGCTTATGTAGATATGAGACGTTATTCATATTTCTTTGTCATCAATAATTTTCTTGTAAATCATTTTTCATACTTTGTGGTGAAGTTACAAATAAAATATCCTGCATATACCGGGTGTCCCATTTTAATCATACACCTGATTTATTTCGAAAAATACTGCTCTGATCAAGTATTGAGTATATAGTAATAAAACTTTTAGGGTTCAAAGGGAGACGTTAACAAAAATGTTGGTCCAGAATTCAAACTTAAGATCTTAAGGCGACCTTAAGATGGCCGACATGTTTTTTGGGTGTAGTTTCAAAACGGACATACCTCTATTTTGAAGATCAAAACTCACGAAAACTGATTTTTCAAAAGTTTGTCTACTTTATTTTTATTAATGTTGATCTTAGAGAAAAGTATTTTCTTCAAAAGTTGTAGCCTATGAAGAGATTGATCTTTTATGTTCCATGCAGCTATTTTCTAAAACCTGTCTACTTCGAGAAAAATGGGATAATGCTCCAATAAGTACATTTACGCAATTAGGCAATTAAAAATTCTGAAAAACGTCATCATGTGCCTATTGTAACATGGGCAAAGACAGTTGTTTGTCTTTGCCAAACATCCATATGTTTGGATTTTCACTTAAAGAACATGTAAACAAAAAATTGATCCGATACAAAGCAAGATAAAACAGACTCTAAAATCGTACAATCAAAATTATTGCCAACTTGTACAAGTTGGCAATAATTTTGGAACGGCAAGCATTGCTATGTATTTAAATAAAAAGGTATAATAATTGGATAGAACGAATTTGCTTTTGTTCGAATCTTTTTACAGTGCAGACTTGTATGTGAATTTTCGTAAAAAAATTATTCATTTGTTGATATATAATAGAATTTAAGAAAAACTTATCAAGCCTTCATTCGGTTGTCTGCTAATTTGTAAAGCTTACGATATAAGGGAGTGGATCAACCTAAGTAACGAGACTTACCAAAACCAATTTATTTCAAATTTAATATGCAATTTCCATTCACTGGTAAAAAATAGTTGTAAAAACATTTTCGAAAAGTGATGTAAAAAGGCTTTCGAAAAGTCATAGTAAAAAATGGAAAATTCTTATCCATTTCCTTGCCGGGGGAATATAATAAAGTGGTCACAATCAAATAGTTTGATTGATTGTTCCATGAGCGTGCATTTTTTCTAAAGATTCAAGCGTGCACTTTGAACAATGTCTCGGCATGTTGATAAATGCATTTCGTTGACTCACCAAGTTTCCAAAGTAATTATTGAACTTTGGTATAGGACCTTCTCTACCCCAAGACAAATTTGCTGCGATAAATTGTCGAGTGGTGTCGATCCTACGATTATCAATGCAGACGTTGCAAATGCGCAAATAAATTATTGGGGAATCGTGTCATCGTCGTTAATTAATGTTAAAAATAACATTGATAATAAGTCCAAAAAACGTTGTCCTAAATTATCCAATAAGTACACTGAGAGAAATGTATGTGTTCTCAACAATATTTTAACTATATTTTATATGGTTGGGGGGACAATAATATTTTATATCTATAGTTACTGCCAAAAGTATAGTACTGCTTATTGATATTTCAGCAGTTGCATGAATACTGCACATATGTTAACTGCAACCACCAATCTTACAATCATACGTTTATTCTTCAATGCTATATAACATAGTAGGTTTTCATAAAATGGATATTCCTCGATACTATCAAAAATTTTCTTCCCCAAAATTCTAATAGTGAACTGAAATATATATACATTGATTAAAAATGTTGCCTGTGATGTGCGACGATGTCTATAGTGATTTGTACCATATTGTAAGATACGACCTGCTATATGCGTATTTGGTGTGTTATTCAAGTGTTGGTACAAGGCACCAATGCCCGTCTACTAAATGCATAGAATATTTCATAAATCCAAAACAAAATAAAATACGCAACTGAGAGTTTTACCTTGATGATTTTTTATTATAATTCTCCCATTCCTGACCTCCTGTAATGATTTATTTCGAAGAAAATATTTCGCCTAATCGGAATCGAAACCTAGAACCTGACTGCCTATCTTCTGTCTATCCTACGCCCGCTGCCACTACGCTACCGAGTACTTTTGGCATCTTTGGCACAGTTATGGCATAAGAGACAAAATTAATTCCGGCTGTACTTCCGAATAGCAGTTACGTGCGATTTAGGTGCAATTTCGCACAGATCTTTTGTTTTATAATATAAGTCATTGTTTAAATAGATTTTTGGCGCTTCGCAATACTTTTGTACCATATAATAGTGATTTCCACCATATTATATGATTCGACCTGCTAAACGCATAGTAAAGTGTGTCCTACAAGAACAGAAGGTGAACTACAAGAAGAAGTGTTGAACTGATATCCTATTTTTGCAACGCAACAAACATACTATGTAACAGTTTGTGAGACATGCGCAGTTCTTAAAGCTATTAAGCTGCGGTTGCTCGAACTGCAAATGATTTACGCCTTCGATATAAGTAAACTTTACTATAATTTTTTTCGAATAGTCACTTTTCATAAGGTCTTCTAACAAACTATACAAACATTAGTATTTCTACGCCGATTTTGTTATAGCACTGAATTAATCTTATCTATATTGTCAACCCTTTTACAATAGTGAATAATCATTTCGGCGATAATAGATAGTTAAACACGCCACCCAAATCGCATGTATACTTTTCGCTTAAAGTCGTGTTAACTATATTATGATTGCGGTCTTAATAAAGTAAAACGACTTTAACTATCCCCTCTTTTACCACGGGCGTTTGTTGTAAACACCATGGACTTTTCTCTCAGTGTGTCATAATGGTATGAACCATTATGACTATCAAAACTTATCTGAACTCTTATTCAGACAAATGATTTGCCTAGGTCACTTCAAATAATAATATTATATGATTGGATCACCTGGGTTCGAAACCCGAACTTGCCAGACTGGCTGCCAGGCTGCTGGAATATGCGGTCACCACAAGAACGCCGATCAAATGCCAGAGATGGAATTGTAATTTGAGGCCTCTGATGTTTGTTGTCATAGATGTACCCACCAAGCGTGCTACCAATTCTGTCCATGTTGTGACGAAACTATGAAATCCTGGCAGGATATAATTGTACATTAATATATATATCACTATAATTGCAACGATTATTATGACGTAATAACCATTACATCAAGATAATCGTTACAGCTATCGCAATGATGGCAATAGCGACCCAAATTACGATGACGATCACAACAGTTGCAATTACATTACGATAATGGCAGAGAAGAAAAAATACTCTCCTGGGACAATAACATAATGAATACTTGATAACTATAACTCAATGACGTTATCAATAGGCTGTATTGATTTTCCATGTTACTAGGCTCGTATATAATGAGAACCAAGAACGTTGCCGGCAGAAGTATTAATTAATGACAGATACTTGAGAGATATTGATTTTTTTCATACGTTGGTTTGTTCAGTGAAAGTTCAGCTTTGAAGGTTCTAAATTCTACTGCATAGTTTTCGAAAACGTAAATATGAAAATCGAGGCACTTTAACACTTTGGACAACTATTCACTATGCCCATAAATGTTGGCAGGGCAAATCGCAATTTTTAAAAGAAACTGTGCTGAATTGTCAAGATTTAAATATTGTAGCTTTCTCAAGAAACGAGCGTTGTTTTTTAAAATTGTGTGTTCGTTGAAGATTTTGGAACGTAATTTCATTTCGACAAAATCTTCGGGTGCACCGAGAAAAATGACTCGCTTGAATAAAGTAACGCAACTGTCGTATATTTGACGTATTTTTGTATAAGTAACTATATCTTGAATTATTTGGGGTGAAATATTAATTGAGCTTACAAAAATGATTATATGATTGAATCATATGTGTAATTTCAAGTTACCCCTATATAGATTATTAATAGATATATAGATTATTAACCCTATATAGATTATTAACAGTGAATGAAGGCGATATTCCCATTTGACAGGTCCAAAAAATTGAAAAATGTTGTTATTGCACAATTGTAAAAAATGTGTGCGTGTGATATGGACCCAGCATAGCAGGCAAATGGTGAGTCAACATTTTCTTTGTGTAAATGCAAAGCCAATTTTTCAAATTGGCTTCCACGATAACTCAAAAACTATTGAAGGGATTTTAAGTGTAACAACTTTTATATGATATCTATAATATAAACCTATGAAGAAAATACATGAAAATGGCCCTTTTTGGCGTCTAAAGTGAGAAGACCCGTTAAACGACGAATTAACGGTGAAGTGCCATTCGCGCGATTTTTTTTCGAAAACGATGTAAAATTTTATAAAAAACTTCATAGTTGCACTTTTCGTCAGACCTGTCGACGTTCAAAAAAATCAGTATCCTTTATCATCGGCAAAATGCTGGTCCCTCTTAAACGTGTGATTTTATTATCAGTGAATAAAGAATGGTATATTTTAGTAATCTTATAATTTCATACTAGTGGGAAGTAGTGGGTTGATCCGAGCCCTAGTGTAGACGTAAATGCTCTGGACAACGACCATGGCAATGACCGTCCACCAGACTTCGGGCGAAAGCGGTCTCGTGAGTGCCCAGAAACTCGAGAAAGGCTTTGGTCTCGGCACCAAAAAATTAATCGAGAGGCAGGTCCAAGGTTTCGTGAGATTCGTGAACAAATAGTGGTCAAGCTCGAGCCATATGCCAGTGAAGCTTATGTCGATTTCCTTACGAAACATTTGACCAATCATTCCACCGTTCCAGTTACTTCCATTTGCTCTGCCATATCTGAATTCCGCCACGTGTCGAAAAAGTATCTAAGATTTTGACCTTTTCAATATAGACACGAAAGAAAGGATTTAAAAAAAATATTTTTCTGACCGGTAATTGTTGTTGGGTTTCCTGATGGCCCATGTGAAATTCAAGCGTTCCGCCATCAGCAAAAATAATTTCGTTTCGATTCCGTCCAGTTCGGAGTCTGCTGGTGACAAGAATTTTAATTTTTTTCGTCAACATTTTTTCGTGGGGGAGACTGGGGACACTTGATCCCCCCTTTTGTTTTTTACCCCAAATTCCCATACCCTCCGCGGTCAGCCGGGGTCAAAATGACCCCAGGCGCAACTTCAAGCCAAGATGACTATAAGTTGTTAGCGGTCAAGGCGATTGGGCTACCTTCTAACGGTGCTTTGGGGTAACCCTTTGTAACTATAGACCAGGTTCGGATATGGAGCTTTTCTTTTAGAAGTTTAGTAAATGTCGTGTACCAAGTCTCCCGTAAGGACCAACTGTCTTCAGTCTCCCTACTCCTATGGATCGTCCGAGAAAAACAAGCTCATTGCTTACCGTCAGCAGCGAAAAAAAATTCAGCCTCGACTCCGTTGACCGTTTCATTGAAGGTCGTATTCAGATAGGACAATGGGGGATTGTAGAATGCAGCAGCCTGTAATTTCCGCCCCAGCAAGTCTACAATTCCCCGCTTGTGTTTCATATCTTCGTACCTAAGACGATAATAATATTTTAGCTTTCCCAATTGCGATGTCCTAGCTTCGATGTCTCATAAATTCTGAGACGCAGAAGGGCTTGACTTCCTTATACATTTGACAGCCAAAGGACACATTGTTCCATGAGAACAAAAAAGTTGGAACTTAGGATGTAAAAAAAAATGACCTACAAAAGCTTCCAAAACCTGTTCAAAGTAACCCAATTTCACGGTGTTTTATGTTGATTTTTAGGACTTTACTGCCATACATTTATTTCGTTCTCTCCTTACCGCGAAACTTTTCTAAATATTCTCGGTTCCAAGTAGTTTTCCGACAGGCTCCAGAGGCCATTGGTCGTGGCGATATTTACGTTGGCGTTTCCGTACAAGGATACGTCGAAGAGTTCCATGGACTCGTCCACTTGATCAACCACGACGATCAGAAGTTCGGTCGTCGAAATTTCCGTCGGAACGCTGAATACATAAATGCACCAACGTAACATTTCGACGAAATCTCCCAATTGCACAAATTGATAACAACCTTTTTATCATCATCGCCGCAGATTCGCCTGACGAGCAGAACGCGAGATGCCCGTTGCACCAATATGTTTCCTCATTCAGGGTGTACTCGTATGGATAATCTTGCACGAATTCCGCGAAGAGATTTTGGATTCCCACGGTATTGTCTGTCGATGAAATATCTATTAGAATTTATCGTTTTCAGTTTCGTTCACCCTTAAGGCGGGAGCCTAAATTAGAAGGTCCGGAAAATCGTTTTTTTTTTATTTGCTTAAATCGATAGATAAACTGTCCAACAATATATTTACGAAGTTACAGAGGCCAATTGTAAATATTTTCGAAGATACAAGGCCAAAAGCAGAGAAGCGATTGATATTTGATATTGATATTTTCTCCTATTGAAAACTTTGAAGCGCGTTTTCTCCAGTTTTCATTTTCATGATTTTTCCAAATTGGCGGGTGTGATAGCAAAAAAGCTAAACGACCTATTGAATCAAACCAAAGTTCATTTTCTGCAGTGTGAAAATCTAAGTGAATTAAAGAAGTCGTTGAAAAAGTCTGTTTAAATAATTTCCATAGCACGTTAAAGTTCTTTTTTTTAAATTTTAATATTCAAACCTGAAAAAAGTTATAATTTCACGATTTATCAGCTTTTTCTTAATTCACCCAGAAGAAAAATATATGATAATTGAAATTTTTATTGGTTTCTTTGGTTCAGTCAAGAATTACGAGCTGCATCTTTCCCGCCGATTGGGGACTGCAGTGGCAAGACGCACATGGAATAGACCGATTAATCTGCAGTCATTTATTGCTTCATGTTAAACATTTTTTTTTATACATTTCAAATATACACGAAAAGATACCTCAATGTTCACTGGACTCCCTTGTTTTTTCCCTTCCCAACAAAATTCTCGAAAAAATGCTTTTTTGGGTCTTCTAATTCAGGCTCCCGTCATAAGGAGTTCTGAGACTAAAATCGAAATGCTTGTAGACGATTAAAATTTTTATCGCCGAGAGATTAATTTAGGATGCATTAACTGTCCAAAAATTACTCCGTGCCACATCTTTAATTGTTGTAAAAAGATAATGTTAACATTTTTAATGATGTGATTATTTTTTCACCTTTAAAAAACTTCATAAAAAATGGCTCATTTTCCCCCTTAGTCAAGTTTTTGCCCCGGCTCGGAAAAATCGCAGATCCGGGGCTGCCAAACTAAAAAATTATTGTATCACTCACCTGAGAGATAAATGTTGGCGCACCTGGACACGTTCAGAGAAATTTCAACGATCTTGGCAAAGTCTCCGACCAGTTTCCAGCTGGCTTTCGATTCGTTTGGCAAGATGAAACCCTTATCGGCCATCGCGACGACAAAAGTGACCAAGAAGCATGCAAAAGTAATCACGAGCCGAGACATGACCGCCGAGTGTCGATGACAGAGTGATCGTCAAAAGTTACAACCGAAGTGTTTGCATAAAATTCTGACTGGAAGGGTCTAAAGGTCAGCAGGCCCCTGTGGTTGCAATTGTTCTTATTTGTTCTAGCGCCAAGATATTCAAAAGTGCTACCTGCGTGAAGTGTAAATAAGAAAATTACTCGACATTGCCATTTTCGAGTCCCAGTGGGAATGGAAAAATCACCTATCGCATTCCTCGCGCCACGATCGATACCGTGCGTCGTAGATCTACGCGTGTGCGTTGGCAGTTGAAGCACATTTTTTATTTGTTCATCACTTCGATGCTTGGACGGCGTAAAATCGGAAGAGAGGCCGAGTTCTCGGGAAGACTCGACCGAGCAAAGAGATGACGCACTTTATGATAGACCTACATGGCGTGCCTCAGAAAATTCCAGCAGGTCTTCCATTTTTAATGCTCCCTAGCAACTGACATATTTTTCCAATTTTTTCGATTTCGTCGTTTCTCTCCGCCCTATGCCACGACCTCTATTCTTCTACCCCTTTCGTTTGAAAATCTGAAATACTTCATGAAAATACCAGTCTATGAGTTTCGCCGAGTACAATTACTGTGGGTAATATTAAACAACCAGTTTCGGGAAAAATACCACTGATGAAGAAGATTTATTGAGATCACCTAAATGCGCTTACTCGATCCTTTTTTATGTGAATCAAGGTGGGAAATCCCTTTAGGGCCCCGAAAAAATGTCATTTTTCGTGAATTTTTTTAGGGGTGATAAAATAATCACATAATTAACCCTCAAAGTGTGAAGGGGGGTCGAATGTGTCCGGGCCCAAATTACTTGTTCAAATTTCTCTAACACCGGCGACTTGCGCGCCATTTGAGTGGTACTAGAAAAAAGTAGGGGTAGGTAGGTATATGTGTGCACAAGGCCAGCTGCATCAGTCAGTTTTACGAGGAACGAGCACGAGATCAAATCAGAGCAGGGTCAAATTCGACCCCCCTTCACACTTTACCTAAGTAAAAGTCAGTTTTTTTGAGGATTTTTTTTCGGTTTTTTATGCATATTTAAACATAATAAGCTGTGAGAAATAGGTGGATTTTTTTTAATTTTTAAAAATTAAAAAATTAAAAAATTTTTTTTTTGTTTCTTTTTGAGTTTATTGCTGTACAAATAACGAAACATTTTTTTTTCTTTTTTTTTCGAATAAAAAAATGAAATGAAAATAAAAAAAATTTCTACTCCATTTCACAGCGATGGAGACGAGAACGCCAAATGAAATTTACGATTTACGGAGCCGTGCGTCCATGCAGTATTATTACGAGGAGTCCGAAATGTATCTTTGACGTTGAGCGCTTTTTTCCCTTCAATACCTCACTTTTACCTCGTAAAAATATACCCATGTTCCCGTAATTAAATAGGGTATCTGGTTCAATTCTACATTGATGGCATATTTTTTTTCTTAAAGAGCAACATTTTTCCGCTAAATAACCGGTTTTTAAATCTCGCTCACGTTACTATTGTTCAAACTACAATTTAAAAAAAAACGTGTTTTTTCCGCGCATTGCTTTATATTTGTTTAAAAAAACATATTAAAAATAATAATATCCGAAAAATTCTTGTTCGTACTTCGAAAGGACATCCTAAGGATGAACCATGAATTTTTACAGATTTTTTCATCAACAATTGTGTGCTTGGTAGCGCGTCGCCGAAAACGACCCCCCTTCACACTTTGAAGGTGCCAAAAACCCCTTCACACTTTGAGGGTTAAAAATGTTGACATTATCGTATTACAACAATTAAAGACGTGTTACTTTTCATACATCGTCTACATATATTTAAGTACACACATAGAAAATTGCTTGCCAATCCGACGAAGTTACACGCACATTTCTAATGATACGTGTCAGAGCGTTCGAAAGTGCTTTATTGAAACTTTTGACGCATTTTTATCAAAACTGTATTTCTAAAATCGGTGAGCAGGATTTCTCGAAAACGTTTTGAGTAATTAATCGAAGGTTTTTTCACATCGATAAATATTTTCCATTTAATAAACAATTTAAGGCCTACATTTTTGTCAAAAATCGATTTTTTTAGAAGCCGCCATTTTGTCGAAAATTATTATTTTGCTTATTCCTTCGATCAATTACAAGATAATCCATTATATTAACGAAATATTTTTGGTTTTTTCATTTTAGATGATCCAGTCCAGAGATATCGCTATATCTATATCGCCGCTATATCTATATCTATATCGTCCAGCGAGATCAGCTATATATAGCAGCGTTGAAAATAATTATTTTTACAAATAAAAAATGTTATAATAATTCTACGTTAAACTTTTTATGTTAAATTTTATGTTAAAAAATTTTTGTTAAATTTTATGTTAAACAAATTTTGTTAAATTTTATGTTAAACAATTTTTTACGTTAATAGATTTAAAGTTTTTCTCAAGAAAAATTCTTCAAAAGCGATCTTTTTGGGCCACCTGACTGTATATAACCCCTTAATGCTCATTAGCAGTTTACCATCGATACGTACCTAATATTTGATTAGCACTTTTCTCTGCGTTTTCCGATCTCGCATGATTCACACTCGAGCGATTTTTCGTCCAAGGATTGCGCCAACTTTTATGACATTCAATGACAACAGTTTGAATAGAATTATTTCCTGGAGAAATCCCTCACGCATATAATACCAGGTCCGCGATACTTTGACGAATGCATGCGAACGGATCGATTCACGAGTTCTCGCAATCGTATATAGGAACGACTCACCGTCGTGTCGCCATGTATCCAATACACGTATCCCTTTTAATAATTCGATCCTGGCGATAAGGGAAGTTTTACCACGTTTCGCGCGTCCGCCCCTTTGACAATTGTAAATAACGTTGCGCAAAGAGAGTTCAAGGTTGCTCATGCTATTGTACGCATTATTCCTCTATAAATAGAAGCTCAGTTTGAGTTCTTGCCATCTCACAAGCCTCGAGTCGATTAACGGGGTCATTCCATGTGACAGCTATTTTTTGGATATTTTTAATATGAACCATTGAAACACTCTATCTTGGAATTTTCACCACGCATTTATTAACATTTTTACAGCCCCTCAGAATTTTATAAATGAAACAAGAAACCAGTTGAATCGACTTTACACCGTTCGGAAGACACTCGTGTGTAAAAAACGTTGTTTGACGGCTGTCACGTTACCGGAGGTTTGGCTCATCTGAATTTAAAAAAATTAAACGGCATTTTCATTTGTAGACTTGCGGCTATCGCCGGAACTAGAGTAAAGTAAAAATATCGAAAATTGAGTTTTTGGCACCGTTTTAAAAGTTAAGTTCCAAGTTTCGTCTTTTTTTTCGGCTTTTCCAGCTTAAAAAAACTATGGCAGATATCAGAAATATTCTAGTTCGGGTGAGAACTTTTTGCCTTTTTCGACAGTTTATACTTTCAAGAATATGAAATAAGATTTTTCAAATTTGCTGACATTGTAACTCAAAGAGCGGTTATCCGATTGACTTGAAATTTCAACTGAGTACTCTTGAATATATTTACTCTACAATGACGTAGAATACTTTTGATTGGATGATAATTAACGATTTGGCATTGAAAAAAAAAACGACCACTTTATAGGCTAAACAGACTTTTTTTTTCATAATTACGCCATTATGTTAGATTTTGATATTTTTGGAAAATCCTACGTCTTTGAACAGGAAATACCTTCCAGTTTAACGACATTTTTTCCTTTTTCGGTTTCAGTTACTCAATCAGCCGGAATCATGTCAGCAGTGGACGAACTTTTTTTTGGCGCCTCTGAAGGCGCATAAGTCACTTGGATCTCAATATTTTTCTATAAAAAAATTATGTAATATCGGTCCAATATAGCCAAATATATTCTTAATTTTCCGAAACATTTAATTGAGTACTTTTCTTCGAAAAAATTTCCAAAAATCACCCCAATTTTCAGCATTTTACACACTGGTGTAGCCCCTTAAAAGTACAAGTACGATTGACCTAAGGGGAATCTTGAGTCACCATAAGTCTGCTATGCCGGATCCATATAACGCGCACACATTTTTTGCAATTTGAGCAAACATTTTTTTTTTCGATTTTTTGGACCTGTTAAAAGGGATGACCACCTTAATCAGCAGTCCAAGCATAGAAATTCTGTCCTCGGAGAAGCTTTTATTCGGAAAAATAATAACATTTATATTTTGATTAAAGTGAATGGGAGTATTTTGAACGATTCGAATTTCTTATTTCTTTCCTGGGAAAATATTTTCCGAAAAATGTATTCTGGGATATTTTTAAAGGGCATATATTTTCCGGGAAATTTAAAAGGGGATTATTTTTCCTCACACTCTAGTGAACTATTCAACATTTATCGATATGTGTTGCGAAGCGCACCCTTATGTCACCCCTAGACATGAAAAAATATCGACCCATCTTCAAAGTTTTATCGCCTCAAGTACTGACAGCTTGATCCCCGTCCGTAGATCATATTCAAGATATAATTCATTTATCGCGCAAGACATAAATTGACCCAGACACGAGAACGAAGGCTCGTGAGAATGGGGCAGGATCTTATCTGGGATACGTACATCATTGTTTCTTTTTGCATTGCGATATGGCAAATTTACACAAGGGTACGTGAAAAAAGTCCTGTTAGAATTCGATTAGCTCGTATATTCACGAACCGCGTCCGTTTGCTTTGTACCCACACCCTCAGCCAAAAGTCAGGGGGTCTTCTTACTTCAGACGCTAAGAAAAGGCTATTTTCATAAATTTTTTCATAGGTTTATATCATAGATATTGATATAAAAGTTGTTACACTTCGTAAATACACTTTCGAAATACATTTAAAAAAATTTAACGTATTTATGCAACCCAAACAAACTTTAAACGCGTTTTTCTCGAAACAACGTTTTTCGACAGCTTGTTGATAAAATCTTCAAAACTACTGAACTGATGCTAATGAAATTTTAACCACATATTCATTACAAATATAGCTATAGCGCATGTCAAGGATTTTTTTAAATTTCGATATTTACTATATTTTTTTGCCGAAAATGGTGAACAAAACACGTTTTTTTTCGAAAAATGTTCGCCATTTTGTTATTTTCGCCTATATAAACACAACTTTTTTCGTGTTTATATATGCGACCTACAATTTTTTTAGGACATTTTTTTAACTCCCACTTTCGTATATAAACAGTCACTCGAATCAATTATTTTTTTAAAATGTATTTTGAAAGTATTTTAAGTGTAACAACTTTTATATCAATGTCTACAATATAAACCTTTAACAAAATTCATGGAAATAGCCTTTTTTAGCGTCTAAAGTGAGAAGACCCCTTAAAAAATATTAATTTCAACTTAAACTTTCGCCCGAATAATGACGAAAAGAAACGTGTTTTTCTGCCACTCTCGCAAAAAAAGACGCCATTCTGTTATTTTGAAATATAAAATCATAATTCTAGCTCGGGCGATAGCGACACTCATAAAGAGTAAGAATCTTTTTAAATTGTTTGTTTCCAATTACCTGGAGAGCGCAAATCATCAACGACAGCAACATACTTATTTTTTTAATGCCTTTACACGATTATAAAAACAAAACAAAAAATTGTTTTCTATTCTGTGAGAGTGTACCTTGAAGCGTAAAAATATTATGGGCCGATACATGAAACAGTTAAAAAAAATTATTAAAAATAGCGTATTTTTTAGCCGTCACAGTAGAATAGCCGCTTAAGGCCTTAGGTAACTCTAGAGGCAAAAAGGGTATATTTTGTAATTTTTTTTCAGCAAAACCATAAAATAAATTGAAATTACAAAATAGGAGTTTCATTATACGCGTATTTGGTATATACAAAATTATTTTTTCACAGCGATACATGTCATAATGGCGAGTGTGCAGCATTTTTCCAATGACGCCTTAATTTCTGGAAGGTCAACGGCTGCTCCACGATAGTTTTTGAGTTATGATGAGACACTAAAGTTTTTTCGATTATATATAAGAATAGCTATGGAAGCACGTATGATTTTTTTGGTATATTGTTTTTTTTTTGTCCAAATGGCGTATTTCCAAAACAAAAAGTATAAAATGCCATGAGAAAATCGTCAGAAAATTGTTTATAAAACAGGAACTATGCAATATAGAGAAAAAAATCCTCCGCAGTGCCTTAGAAAATGTAATTTTAAATATACAGTTGAAATTTCAAGTGGATCGGTTTAAATTTGAGTTATGAGTCCGGCCGACTTGAAAAATGTAGTTTTAAGATAAACGCGTTTAAAGTTAGTAGAAAGTCACGATATGAATAATGTTTCAATTCATTCAATCTTCGACAATCATCGAAAATCGAGTACTTAGAGATTTTTCACACCGATAATCATTTGAAATATAATTTTATAGGTACCACGGTACCTTTTTATAAAAAAAAAAGAAATCGATTTTTGTAAAATCCTAGAGTGGCCTTAAGTAACTTGAATTACTCTATACGTATTTTGTGAAGAATCGTTCGATCGAGATAAGGCCCCCCACTGCTGTTACATAGTCTCTTACATAGTCTCTTTCCCGTTATCATTCTACGTGACACAAAACAAAATCGTGTGCCACAGTGACTCGAAACTTTTATATCCGTTGTTCATTTTGACACGTTGAAAAGGTACGGCTCAAAGATTATTTGTCATTTGATTGAAAAAGAAAACCATAATTGTTTTAATTGCAACATTACATAATACCATTTTACATGCTACATCGTCGAAAATAAATAAGGTTGATGTGAAACTTCGGACAAAAACCTGTGCATACATTTTCCACTTCGAACGATTAGCTTAGCATTTATAATTATTCCGAGGCATCGGGGCCAATTGATAACAGCTCATTGCCAGTCTCGTTCAATACGCTGGTCGAATCGGGACTGTTTCGTTAAACGAACGACCAACAAAAATGACTGTCTTCGGAATTTTAACGCGCCTGTCCACGACTGGTAGTGAGTAAACAAAAATATATACTTTTTTCAATCGTGTCAAAAAATAGCTTTAAGCGGTCTCTTCTCACCTTGACGCTAAAAAAGGCTATTTTCATGATTTTTTTTATTGGTTTACATTATAGATAGTGGTATAAAAGTTGTTACACTTAATGAATACACTTTCGAAATCCATTAAAAAAATTATTTATTCAAATCACTATTTATGGACGAAAATGGTAGTTAAAAAATGTCCTAAAAAAATGTAAGTCTGCGCTGTTGATAGAATCTCGGAGATGGATCATCCGAGACAAAAAATCAAACGGTTTTAGATTCAGTATGTTAATGGCTATAGTGCATATCATGCGATTTTTTATATATGCAAAAATAACAAAATGGCGTACATTTTTCGAAAAAAAATCAACAAAAAACGAGTTTTTTTCACCGTTTTTGGCTAAAAATAGTGAATATCGAAATTTAAAAAATCCTTGATATGCGCTATAGACAAGTTGTGAAAGAGTATGTGGTTCAAATTTCACAAGGATCGGATCAGTAGTTTCAAAGATTTTATCAGTTTAAAGTTTGTTTGGGTTATATAAATGCATTTAAAAAAAATGTAATGTATTTCGAAAGTGTATTTATTAAGTGTAACAACTTTTATATCGAACTATAATATAAAATTATCCAAAAAATTCATGAATATAGGCTTTTTCAGCTCTTAAAGTGAGAAGACCCCTTAAATATTTTACGTTGATTATTATTGAGTGTAATTTTCTGCGTTAAGGTAGAAGACATTTTTCCAAAATTGGGTTCGTCGGATTAGGAAATATGGGCAGCAATATGGCAAAAAATCTTTTGAAAAAGGTAAGAATGGCTCGTATTATAGTACACACGAGAATAAATGTATCATTGGATAGTATCGGTAGTCGATTGTAAAAAAAAAAAAACGTGATTTCAGGGTTATGAAGTCACGGTTTTCGATATAAACAAAGATGCTGTATCGAGTTTGATCGAAGTTGGCGCTAACGGTGCGCCAAATCTTCACACTCTCTCAATGAATTCCGAAGCAATCGTATCCATGTTGCCATCCAACCAACACGTCCTCGATTGTTACACCGGCGAAAATGGAATACTCAGGTGAAGTGTTGAAAGACGTGCAATTCAGACACTTGCAAGTTCCCTTACCATTTTATTTGGCTTAAGGGGTTACGTGGGTTTCGAAGCCAAAAAGGGCCAAAAAATTTTCGCTATTAAAAAAATATATAATATATCAATTATTGAATTCATTATTTTCAATTTAAAAAAATAATTTAAATTATTTAAAAATGTAAAGCACATAAAAGAGCAACATTTCAACAATATTTTTAAAAATTGGATTCGGGAGCCCCTTAAAAAGAGTGTCCTCGTGGTGGTCAGGATAATTCATGATAGCTTTATCTGAAATTTAAAAACCAATTTTTTTCTGTTAGCAGATAAGTATAGCTCGTGATTGAACGAAGGATTTTCAAAAAAATTGATATTTGAATTTTTGGCAGACTTGTATGCAAAATAGTTGTAATCGAAAAAAAAACTTTCGTTCAATCACTAGTATGAACTAGTGAAATTCCCAAAGGCTCTCTCACACCTAGTCTTTTACTCCGATTGACTTAAAACTTTGGGAGAATATTCTAGACATATTGTTCTATCAGATAATAAAATTAAAAAAAATGGATTTTTTTTTAATTTTCAAATCCACGTAACCCCTTAACGGAATCATCTCATGTGACAGTTATTTTTTCGCTTTTTTGGGATTTTTTTAAATTACGCATTAAAATACACTACCTTCGAGTGGGATGACCGCCTTAAAACGGTTTCCCCATGAGCAAGTCGTTTTCCCCATAACGTTAAAGTCTGCATAATTGAATGAACCGAATGTCATTTTTCTTTTATATTATTTTCTTATATATTCATTACTATACAAATTTTTATTTATAGATCTACGCGGTCCATTCGTAATAAAGCTTCTAAAAAACATTTGAGATATTTTAGTACTTTACAACGGCCACATGATTGGGCGATTTGAATGAAATGATCTTTTATTGCATTGCAACGATGCAAACTTCAACATCGTTTTTTTCAATGCTGACTTCCTCGTAGAGCAAGCTTTGCAGCTGAATAAACAATAAGGGAGCAATGTTGCAAGTTTTTTATTTGCTCACTTTTAAGCAATGCTATCCCTCCATAACTCTCTATTTATTTAAAAAAAAGGTTTACTAAAAAAAATGCATAAAATAAGAAATCCGAAACACTCACGTGACGCGTTATTATATTCATGAGCCATCACATTTTTGAACATTGAGATATATAAATATACAAATATGTACACATACGTAACAGTTTTCAGTAAGTGAACTTTTTCATGTGCTCCATTTGTTTGACAGTTCGGTAAAAAAAGATGTTCTACTGATAGATAGTAGTACAATCGATCCGTCGGTATCCCAAACAGTGGCGGACGAGGCTATCAAAAAGCAAGCTAGTTTCGTTGACGGACCAGTCTCAGGAGGTGCGTATACTCCGCGCGAATTTATTAAATAGAATCGCAGCGAGATTATCGGGGTCGTCCCATTTGATAGCTATTTTCTTCGCTTTCTTTGGCAGTTTTTTTTAAGGTTACCCCCACTTGTAGCGCCGAAAAAATGCCTTTTTCATGAATTTTTTTAAAGAAAACTACAAAACTTTTTTAATCGATCAATATACCATCTTAAAGAACACATCTTGAAGAACTTTCAGTAATTTTTTTATTGAAAAATATTACATTGTTTAGTAGCAAATGGCCGTCAATGAAATAATGTTTTTATATACACGGTTTGCGGTGACCAACATTGCGGCGAAGTGGATCATCTGAAAAAAAAGTGCGGATGGATTTGGTCAAATATAAGTATAAACTAGTCTTTAATCGAAGGATTTTAAAAAATATTCATTTTTGACAAAATGGCGGACAGCCAAAGTTAATGGTTCGATTTTAACGAAAAAAAACGGCCGTTTTTTGGCTATAAAACGGCCATTTTTTTCGAAAAAAATAATCGAACGATTAAAGACTACTTTTTTATGTATTAAATAAGCCTGCAAAATTTCAAGAAGATCGGTTTGTTAGTGTTCGAGCAATCTTGGTCACCGACTTCAGAAATGCCATTTTGAGAAAAACGCGTTTAAAGTTTCAATTTCCTGACATATTCTCAGATACTTATACTTCAAAAAAATGCAATAAAAAAAATCGATTTTTTCAAAGTCGCAAGTGGGGGTAACCCCTTAAACTCATTAAAGCCCACTATCTTCGAATTTTTACCACACATTTATTAACATTTTTACAGTCCCCCGGAATTTTATCAAACAAAAATAACGAGTTGAAATGAATTGACACCGTTCAGAAGACACTCGTATGTAAAAAAAGTTGATTGACGGCTGTCATGATTCCGGAGGTTTTGCTCGTCTGAAATAAAAAAATCAAACGGCACTTTAATTTGTAGACGTGAGGCTATCGCCGGAAGTAGAGTATCAAAAATATCATTCAGCAATATCAAAAATTGCATTTTTGGCACGGTTTTAAAATTTGAGTTCCAAGTTTCGTCTTTTTTTGACTTGTTCAGCTTCAAAATAACTATGGCAGATATCAGAAATATTCTAGTTCGGGAGAGAACTGTAGATATGCTGACTATACCTTACAAATTTGAGCGAAATTCGTTCAATAGTTTTTGAGATATCATGGAAGCCAATTTGAAAGAAAAATGTTTTGCGAAAAACGCGTTTAAAAGGTCAAGTACGATTTACACAAAGAAAATGTTGTCTCGCCAGTCTGCTATGCCGGGTCTATATAACACGCACACATTTATTTGTAATTTGTCTTTTTAAAATTTTTGTAAAGTTTTTTATAAATTTAAAAAAGAAATCGATTTTTTGGATTCGTCACATGGGATGACCGCCTTAATATTTGACATGTCCAGGGGTCAATGCAGCAGCTGATGGGACCTTAACCTTCATGGTCGGTGGCACAGAACCGAGCTTTGATCGGGCCAAACCGATTCTCGAATCCATGGGCTCGAGAATCGTTCACTGTGGTGAAGTCGGAATGGGTCAAGCTGCCAAATTGTGCAACAACATGCTACTCGCTATAAGCATGATCGGCACGGCGGAAGCTTTCAATTTGGGCAAAAAGTACGTCTTTATCATGACGTTGAAGTTTGCATCGTTCCAACGCAACGATTGTTTTTCTCTTATTTCGTCATTTTTTAAAATTATTTTAAAGCCTTTTTGACAACTTACGGTAAACCTATAAAGTAAAGTCAAAAAACGTCCGAATGATTTTCATAGCCCTAAATCGGCCAAAAAGAAATGTTGTCAATTTAAAAAAAATAATTTTCGTTATGTTCCAACTATGAAAACTTCGAGGTCATTCTTTATCATTATTGATATGATGATAATCATGTGAATCGTTCTCCACCACAACAGTATCTACGTACAAAATACGTACGGAATGTTCCAAAGTAATGACAAATAGAAGGTTTTGTCGAAAGACATGCACTGCAGCTTCTGCGACTACTACTGTACAGTAACTGTATAGAAGTATACGTGTATATGTGTATACTTAGGTATAAATTCAAAACAGCTTTTCGCAACAGCTGTCAGGGACGCGCAGCGGGTAGCCGTACTAGAGCGCGCGCACCGAGCACTGTACTGAGTCGACAAAATGGAAATCGACTTTACCGGCAATTGGATATCAATTCTATGATGGAATAGAGTTTAAAAATGCAAAAAATAAAAATTCGATCTTTCATCCCGTCACAACCCTTAAATCAGCGACCAGATTTTGTACGAAAATTGCAACCTATGGCGGCCAGATCTTCATTATTTTAAAAATATTGCCCAACAATGAAAACGCGTTGTTCTTTCGTGTAGCGCTGTTTTTAATAACTCTGAACTGTCAGCTGTCACGCCGCCTTTTTCTTTCATTGGCTACACTTTAACGCCCAGATGGCGCGAAATTCAAATCTTGCGTGAATTTTGGGACGCCCTTTATTTTATATTTCTCTTTTGTAGACTCGGTCTGGACACAAAGGTCTTAGCCAGCATAATAAATTCGAGTTCGGGCAGATGTTGGTCATCGGAAATGTATAATCCAGTGCCCGGAATATTGGACAATGTACCCAGCTCGAACAACTACAAGGTTTCGAAGAATATTTTTATTGTCTTTATACCAAATGTTGCTCGACTTTATCGAAAGCCGACCGTCAAAATCGTTTAACATTTTTCAATGATCGCCTGATCAAGTTATCGAGAGCCAAAAAATTGAAATTTGAATCCCAAATGGTAATATTATAAGTGAGGTTCAAATTTTTTTGTGATCATTTTCCAAGGAGACACGGCTGTGCAAAAACTGAGTTAAGAGGGTCATCCCACGTGACATGTGTAAAAATGTGTAAAAATGTTGACTGACGGCTGCCGTGATTCCGGAGGTTTTGATTTGCAAACCCTTTTTTTCGAGTTTTTCGACTCGCCACGTGGGATGACCGTCTCAATTGTAACGCTTATTTAATAAAAATGTCATGCACGCTCAAAAATAAAAATGATTGATTCTCAGGGTGGTTTCGGCACCGCACTCATGACGAAGGATCTTGGACTCGCTCAGGCAGCGGCTGCCAGAGTCAATGCACCGATTCCCCTGGGGTCGCTGTCTCATCAATTGTACAGAACTCTCCTAGAGAGTGGATACGCCAAGAAAGATTTTGGTGTGATCTATCAGTTTTTAAAGGGCGGCAAATAAATATGTTATATCTTACAGACAACGTTTAATTCTTTGGTACAGCATAATTCCTTAAAAAGAGCAAATATTACACGCAACAGTAGCGGATCCACAAGTATGAGATGCACGGTAGATTGTAAGCAAATGAGAACGATGAAGACTGTAGAAGGTAGATGCGCCATTTATAAGATGCCCTTTTTATTTAAAGCTGATTCATTTTGTACTTTTAGCAATATCATTTTATAATCAATAGATCACGTAAATTGTGTTTGCACTGGAATGGGCCCTGAATTATTATTATTTTTTAAAGGCGGGTCAATGAGGTGCGCCCGATGAGCCTGCGTACGTCGGCGAGTACGCGCATCGCTCCTGATGTACGCTGGCTCACCGGACGCACCTGATTGGCCCGCCTTTAACAGTTAATAATAATTTAGGGGTTGGTCCGAGACCCATACATACTTAAATCAATCGGCTCAGAATTTCACCCCCAACCCTCCATTTCAGGGACTACCATCAGTTCTGGGACATCCTGTATAGGTATGAACGGAAACGTAGCAGATATACATATCCGGCACGTGAAAAAAAAACTTTGAAATTCAGTATTTCGAAAACTATTGTGAGTCGCCAAAAATCCTTTTAGAGTTTTTCGTAAAATACTAAAAGGAAGGTTTGTGGAAAATTTCAGTTTGGTCAGCGCGTGGTGGGGTTCGGAACCTTATCCTCTACTTTATCGACATGGTCGGATACCAAACAAACCCTCATGATTCCAGACACAGATAATCCCGAACGAACACAACCAAGCCAAACATTCCCAAGCAAGCACAATTTAGCCCAAACAAACTCGAAACCAAACAAACCCTACAAAACTCGAGTGAAACACAACGTAATACGCCATGTCACAGTTGCCTCCTTCAATCGTCTATTACGTTTATCGGACAAAATCCCGGAAATCGTCAGTACCAGCGCCAACTTCATTCCTATGAACCAAAGAAGATAGCGGGACGTGAAATACGTGTGGTTCAGTGGTGCATATATGTTTATGGAGACGAGCGTGCTTCTCGAACGCCCAGTGTGTAAATTACATCTCACGATTAATCAAACGCGTGAAACATGTCGCTCCTCCTGAATAAAGGTTAGAAACATTTTTCTCTTATCCCCATGATACGTCGCGGTATCTGTTATTAATTCTTGACCATTTGCCGAAATGAGAAACCATTCACTTGTTTGGTTATGTCTGCTCGAAATCGTAAACAGAGCTGCGAACGGGCGCGAGAGAGACGGAGTGTTTTAGTTTCGAGTTTTCGTTTCCGCTTAAATCAATTAAGCGCAAATAAAACTAGGTTACTATAAATTTGCTGTGGAACAATGGAGCGAGCGTAATTCTTTTTTGTGATTTCAATGGGGAAAAACTCGTCAAAGCCGTGAAGAATTTCGTAACAGGTAGCTGCGTTACCGACTGAGATTGATGAAAAATAATCGTTCTCGGAGCTTCGCTATTTTACCGCTCACCGGTCAACCAAGATGGCGCTGTTTGTATATTAGCTCCCCGACCCAAAGGCACGCTTCCAATTGCAGCGTGCCGCAGTGACAATTGACTCTTATTGGTTAAAATTCCATAACTAACTGACCAACAGATATCGCGTTGTCTGTCGTTTCGCTGATGTTGATTTAAATCAAACAAAAGCTTGCGAAAATTTGAAACACGCTCACTCGCTAAAAACCTCGCTTCGACGTTTTTTTCAAGAATGAGGATTTTTTCGGACAAAAAAAATTTTGCTCAGTCTTCACCAAAATTGACGAAAAATACCCCAATTTACAAATACAAAAAGTCGGGTTCCGCATATATAGAACATTACGTGTCGCTTATTTTTACCCATTCTACAAGCATGCCAAATTTAATCGCAATCGGAGAGATCGACCCCGCAACCTTTCCTTGTGAATCGACATTACTAAATGAGTAATTCCACCTCGCTCTCAGCACTTTTATTTCTACAAAAAACGTTAACAACAACACATTAACTTCCTAATGCTCCAAATTTCGAAGTTCGAAATTTGTGGCTTGCGCTCGTCGCGCCAGCGCAGAACATTCTTAGGTGACATCTAGCGCCACCTAAAAGTCCGAGCCAGAATTAACAAATCCGGACGAAACGCATAGCGTTTTCACGCATTGGGTGGTGTGCCGTGTCGCCTCCCCGATTCCGCTGTCCGACATGCGCGTCTAACGGAAAGCGGCGCGGGTGATTGGCCGACGCGGCTGCGCTTTTCGCGAAGACCCGACACTCGTAAAAAAAAAAACAAAACGCACGGGCGTACACACACATGCACGTAAGCGAGCGATCTAACGTCATAATGGCGTTGTGCGTCTATCTCTCGCATATTTGATGTAGCGACGAAAAAGTTTCTTTTTTTTTCCACATCCGAGGGGGGCGTCG
Organism: Ophion obscuratus; assembly: GCA_964007375.1. Classification (NCBI taxonomy): domain Eukaryota; kingdom Metazoa; phylum Arthropoda; class Insecta; order Hymenoptera; family Ichneumonidae; genus Ophion; species Ophion obscuratus. The sequence continues at coordinate 28,545,266 of OZ023324.1, read as the reverse complement.
CTCGTGTTATCGTTCGTTGTCTGCGTCGTAGCGCTATCGTCAGGGGGGAAAAACGAGTCACTGAAAATTCACGGTGCACCTGTGCCTGTGCGCGTGTGTTTTGTGTTTGGATTTCTCGAACTCTTCGCAAAATCTCGGAATATTTCATGATCGTCGAAGAAGAATTCCCAAAAGTTTCAAGTGTCCCCTTTGTCTCTCAAAAGCAAGAAGAAAAAAGTATTTTTCCCTGCAACTCGCGTTGCATCGAGCATAAGAGAAGCTCGGCAAGGCCTTATTCTCTCTCTCTGTCTCTCTTGGCTGTGCGTGCGGACGCGGACGCTGCGGACACCTTTTCCAACCACATGTCCAACCGTGTGTGATTCATTCCGCGTAACTGGTGGACGCGAAATACGATAAAAAAAAAACGGCAAGAAACAAAAAACAAATCACGATTCTTCGGCTCGCGAGAGCGTACGTGACGAGGCGTATCGCCGATAGCTGTGAAAGCAAAAATCGCAGGAAAATAGACACGCCGTTTTTTTTCTTCATCCGCGATCCCCGCGACAGCGGAATCGAGAGAAAATTGCCCGGACTCCCGTTCACGTGAGAAAAATAATAAGCGAAAAGTCCGAGACGCGTGCGTTTCTACAATAGCGACGTTTGCGCTCGTACGGCGACCGCAAGTGAAGAAATACTAATTGCACCGAATCGAAAACTTTTTCAGACCGGAAATCGAGTTTTTTTCGGCAATCCGACCGACCGGAGCAAGCCCACCTTCCGCCAGAGGAACAAAGCGACCGCGGATGCGCGTCCGATCGGTTTCTCGCCGTCAAACTCGCCGTCATGAGTAGCGCCAATTGCCGAACAACCCGCAGCTAGCATGGAGGGAAAAAAGAGAGCGGAGCGATAGTAAGCGCAAGTCGGTAGGGCCGTAGGTATCGTCAAGCGATGATATCGTCTCGAGGATGAAGGTGACGGTTTGTTTCGACAACGTGAGGGTGGTGGTGCCCTGCGGGGACGGAACGCTTCTCGTGCGTGATCTTATGCACGAGTCGATTCTGCGCTACCGCAAGGCCACGGGCAAATTGGATGGTCCACCCATAACGAGCCTCTCGTCATTGACGGGCGGCGGTCTTCTGGACCCTGACGACAGGCTTTGCGACGTGGCCGACGACAGGGAGCAGATAGCGGCGCACTTCGAGGCCAACCACGCCGGAGGTGACGGCGCCAGTTCCGTAGGCACCAACAGTCCCGATTTCTTCCACTCGGATGCCAAGGAGAGACGCTACGCGACTGACGCCAGATGTCGGACCAACGGCATGAAGCGCGAGAGCGCCAAGAGACTCTCCATGCACGCTCTGTCGACGAGGGATCCGCACTTGGCGGCCTATTCCGCCCTCTCTCTGCCCAGGGAGTCTCGTCGTCGCGAGCCCCTCGGTCAGGACTCCAAAGTGTGCGAATTCGCCCGAAGCGACAGGGAGTCCAAAGAGATTCGCGAAATCGTGATAAAGAACGAGGCCGGCGCGTTGGGTCTCCACGTGGTGCCTTGCTACGACCTAGCCGGCAACGATCAGGGCCTGAGGGTCGAGGGCATCGAGCCCAATGGTCGAATCGCCAAGGACGGTCAGATCGACCTTCACGACAGGATAATAAGGATAAACGGGCATAATCTGTTGCGCATTCCCTTCTCAAAGGTGCAGAATATATTCGCAAGTTGCATGAGCGACTCGTGTTTGCGCATATCGGTGCTGAAGCACGAGAAAAATCGAGCCGACAGAAGCAACGGAGAGACGCGCGACAGCGAGAGAACCGAGCACGACGAGAGCGCCAAGAAGGTGCAGTGTCACAACATTCTGCAGAGTTCCAATACCCGCAAGATCGGTCGAATGATAGAGATCGATCTAACAAAGGGGGTTAACGGGCTGGGCTTCTCTGTGACGACGCGGGACAATCCCGCAGGTGGACATTGTCCCATATACATTAAGAATATATTGCCGAAGGGCGCGGCGGTCGAGGACGGAAGGCTGAGACCGGGCGATCGTTTGCTGGAGGTCAATAAGATCGAGATGACCGGTAAGAGCCAATCGGAGGTCGTCTCCCTCCTGCGGAGTATTCCCTCCGGTGGCAAAGTTCGCATGACCGTGTCGCGCCAAGAGGAAGTCCCCGAGAGCAATTGCGGTCTAGCGGAGAGTACGCCGGACGCGGCCAGCCGATCCTGGAGCACGGAGACGCCCCGTGCCACCAAAAGCGCCTTCGACTCCTCGGACAAGACTCACGCGGACGCCTCCTACAGGAGCTCCAACGACAAATGGGAGAAGACTCTACCCTGCGAGATAAACGAGCCGAACAACGACGAGCCAGCGATCTCGTCGCCGCGAAAGAATCGCGTCGTTCTCAAACTCGACATACCGGTGCGCGACTCCGAGAAGGCCGGCCTCGGGGTCAGCGTCAAGGGCAAAACGAGCCACGCCGATGAGAACACCAACATGGACCTGGGAATCTTCATCAAGAGCGTGCTGAACGGTGGAGCCGCGTCGCGCGACGGACGACTGCGCACCAACGATCAATTGCTCAATGTAAATGGCGTCTCGTTACTGGGCCTCTCGAATTCCGACGCCATGGAGACCCTGAGGAGAGCCATGCTGACGACCAACAGCTCCATAACGGGCGTCATAAGTCTGACGATCGCTCGAAGAATCTCGTACTCTAGCGAAAGAAGCTTCCTCGAGGCGAGTCCGCAGTGCAAGATCGAGCCTAACGGTGGCTATATAATGGACACACCCAAGTACGAAGATGGCCGGGTTAGGGACAAGAATAGCTTCAACACCCAGAACGAAATGCGCCCTGATCCCCCCAATATAATGTCATCAGCCTCACCCTGGAATCCCGTGATTGATCGACTCACCGAACAATACAACAAGAACAGCCTGCGCAACGAGAGCTACTGCCTCGCCACGAACAAGACCTGGCTACATTCCGTCAGCAACGTGAAGAAACTCATGCTTGGTGACACTGGGGATAACTTTCTGGACGAAGCGATCGAGACGCGAAGCGAGGTTAAGAAGAATACGGACGAGCGCGATGGCCTCTACTCGGGTGATCCAACTTACGACAGTCAATTGTCCCTTGAGGAGGTCAACTCGGGCATCAACAAGTTCACCAGGGACGCACTCGGCCGGCAAAGCATGTCGGAGAAGAGACACGCAGCCCTTGACGCCAAGAACACCGACACCTACAAGAGGAACAAGAAACTACGAGATACCAGACGCGACAAGAGCAACGAGGGATGCAATTCCGGTGATAACGCGGCCCTTGAAGCTCCCAACGATGGATGCGATAGACTCGACGAACCCGTCGATAAAGCCGGACGCGGCGTCCTTCAAGCTGACAGCGCCGCGTACGACAACGAGAGAAAACGACTCGACAAGAAGATGGACGATCGTCAATACAAGGATTATCTTTACGGTATCGCCGGTTGCAACAATAAATTTTTGTCGCCGAGGAAACACTGGCTCGTCGACGATGTGGCGAGCGATGTCACTTCCACATCGCAATCTCCCAAGGACGCAGAGGCGTTCGCCAATACGCGCGGTGACGTCAAACAGGCGTCCCTCAATTCGGCGCTTGACGATCGATACAAACGCTCGCGGAAGAAAGGCGGCATCAGATCAATGCTCAGACTTGGCAAAAATCGCAAATCTTTGAACTTCGGCGACAACGCCGACAATCGACACGAATCGAGCAACTACTGCAGCGGCACTATCAATTACATTGCATAACGTCAGGCCTGATGAATTATTACGATTGCTACGAAGGTTATGAATGCGGAGAAAATGAAAACACGCATCTTCGGGAACGGAGAGTAGATTACGCATGAATGAGGAATCGAAGCGCGCGAGAAAACAAAATCAATTGGGAAATTAGGATACTGCGATCGGCTGGAAAGGTTTTCCATTTTCAAATGCGGCATGTGGAAGGAACTTGGCATCTGATCAATGTATGACGTTGATGTTTGGGTCGTTGCGATGCAACGAAGATTCTTTTTCATTTTTATTTCCTCATTTTTTTTCAAAATTGTTTTTTTTTTTTCGTATTTAAATTATAGATCTTTAAATAAGCGACTTGAAAGATAATTGAGGGTTTTTCGTAACGAAGATTTGCCAAAGGAAATTCGAGTAATTGGAAAATAATAGTTTTCATTGCATCCCAACGATGCAAAACTTCAATCTCATTCAATTTGTGGCGGTGAAGTTTGCATCATTGGAACGCAACGATGTTTTTTGCTCATTCACTTCACTCTGATGCTTGTCTGTAGCCTTGTTTTTTTTTGGAAATTGAGGTCTAAGCATCTGGTCAATTTACGGCGTTGAAGTTCGCGTCGTTGGGATGCAAGGAAAATTCATTTTTATTTCCTCATTATTTTACAAAATCGTTTTTTTTTCGTATTTAAATTCTAGATCTTTAAATGAGCGATTTGAAAAATAATTGAAGGTTTTTCGTAACGAAGATTTGCCAAAGGAAATTCAGGTAATTGGAAAATAATAGTTTTCGTTGCATCCCAACGATGCAAAACTTCAATCTCATTCAATTTATGGCAGTGAAGTTTGCATCGTTGGAATGCAACAATATTTTTTCGTTCATTTTTAACTTCTTCATTTTGATGCTTGTCCATAGGCTTCCTTTTTTTTTGCAAATTCAGGTCGTCAATCTCTGATCAGAATACGAAAAAAACATCCGGACGAGTTTCACAGCCAAACAAAATTCGGCAATTGAAAAGAATTGATTTTCGTTGCACTCCAACGATGCAAACTTCAACATCGTGTCAATTAGCGATTTTTAAAAATTGTCTTCGATTACATTATAAAAAAATTACAAAAAAACCGTATAATAATTGAAAAAAAAAACTATCGTATCGCCACGAATAGACGCCACGTTGCTGATCCCATTTTTGATGACGTTGAAATTTGCATCGTTGTAACGCAAAGATTTTTTTCTCCATTTATTTCTTTATTTTTATCATTACCCGAAGCCTATTTTTTGCAAATTGAGGTCGGACATTTCTAATAATAATACTTCGAAACATTAGGGTGATATTCGCAGCCTAAACCGGCTAAAGAAAAGTTGAGTAATTAAGAATAATCAATTTTCGTTGCATTCCAACGATGCAAACTTCGTCATCGTTTTTGAGAGATGAGAACGCTGTGCCTTTACTCTTTTTTGCATTATCTGAAACAAAAAAATCCTTGATGCACTTGTGTATAGCCAATTTTGAGCAATTTTGAAACAGAATTTAAAAAACTTCGCGAAAGGCGACTTTTTTGCACTTGTGCTTTCGAATTGGCCAAAAAGTGAAAAATCTCCGTTAACGCTGTCACCAAAGTGCATTTGATGAAAAAGAAATTGGTTTTTTTGTTTGTTTAATATTATCCAAAAAGCAGTTACGCTGTTCGGACTGTCAAAAAAGGACCAACAGTTCGACGTTCTCGCAGCGATTTTTACGACAGTAATTTAATTATTATAAACAGTTTAAAACTGATTGTAATATTTTGAAACGAACTGGAAAAATGCAAATCCACCGGATGTTTAGTTTTTCTACAGACTGCATCTGAAAATTGAACACTACGGGCCGTCACAGTATCAGAAACACCTCAAGGGAGTACACACGATATCGAAATACATTAAATATTTAAAATGCGAAGAAAAAGCGAACAACTTATATAGATTCTATATATATATATATATATATATATATATATATATATATATATATATATATATATATATATACCCACATACACACGTACACATCAACACAACCAAACACACACGGACATACATACACGTAAATACAAAAGGAGAGACACGATATTCTATAAATGTATTGATTTATTCCAAAGTGCCTTGTATCTGCGACGTAGCAGGGACAAATGAGAGACAAAGTTCGTATAGGAAAAGATGAACGATAGTTTGTCACGAGAAAGTCGCGATTACGTGTGTTGAACAAATTTTGTATATATAATTTTGTACTTGCGTCCCTAATCAGACTTACCAATCCGATCATGTACCTATTCCAAAAAAGAGATTTAAATAAACTTTTTGCACAAAGAGCACTCAGAGCGTTACTTGTCCGTCGTATGTGTCCTATAACCACAAAAACCTAATAGAATGTTGCCCTTTGGAAAATAGTCGACTTGCAATGAGGTTGAAGGTTGCGTCGATTTCTATTGCGCAGACTTAACAGGGTCATCCCATGTGACAGAAATTTTTTGGGATTTTTTTTTGACGAATTATTAAAACACACTATCTTTGAATTTTTACTATACATTTATCAACATTTTTGCAGTCCCTCAGAATTTTAGCAAACAAAAATAACGAATTGAATCGACTTTACACCGTTCGGAAGACACTTGTGTGTAGAAAAAGTTGTTTGACGGTTGCCATGTTTCCGGAGGTTTTGCTCATCTGAAATATAAAAGCATCAAACGGCATTTTAATTTGCAGACCTGGGTCTATCGTCGGAACTAGAATAAAGTGGAAATATCGAAAATTGAATTTTCAGCCCAGTTTTAAAGTTAAGTTCCAAATTTCGTTATTGTTTTTCGACTTTTTCAGCTTAAGGTGGGAGTCGGAAGTAGAAGGTCCAAAAAAGCGTTTTTTCGGGATTTTTTTAAGAAGGGAAAAACACAAGTGAGCCCAGTAAACATTGAGGTATTTTTTTCGTGTATATTTGAAATGTATAAAAAAATGTTTCAACATGAAACAATAAATGACTGCAGATTTATCAGCTTATCCCATGTGCGTCTTGCATCCGGTTGCATTCCTACGAATTAGTTTGCCCGGTCCCCATTCAAGATTGAGTTTATCTGCGCATGCGCGCCGCAGCTCCCACTTTTCTCTCACGACGAAGCCATTTCGGGACGCTTGAGTCGCCATTTTGTTGTGCCGTGAGTTCTTCACTTTGCGAAGGAAGAGATCGTAGATAGTCGATAAAACATCCCATTCTCCATAAATGAAGAATTTTAAAGGGTTAGAAAGTCAAAGTTACTATGAAGATGTTCAACTTCCATCTTCGTTATCTTACAGGCGTTGGTAGATTCGCCGTGCCAAGGCAGCTCGTTACACAACAGAAGCGCTACCGTGGAAAAATAAATATTCAGCGACCGCAAAAGTTGTTTTACGAGCGTGCCCTCGTAACGGAATTCGTTACGCCTTATTATCCTCGCCAGCTGCCGTTGAAGCCGATCTGGGAAGCCTGTACGATCGCGAACCCTAAGGTGCGAGCGGAAGAAGATGAACATCCATACCAGCGGATAATCGCCCGCGAGTTACGCCAGAGATTCGACGATTCGAAGATGGTTGCCTTCCTGCATAAAAATCCCATAAAAGCAGAGGCGGTCTTCGATCTGAAGGTTGCCCTTCACAGGGCCGGCGGTATGAGCTTGAAGGCTTACGGCCGTGCTATCGTGAAAAGCGCGATTGCGGGAACACGCTACGAGGCTGTTTTACCGCTTTTGTTCGCTCCTTCATACTTGGTTTTCAGCCCGGAGCCCAATGTGGAGGTACTGCGCAAAATTGTCAAGAAAACCCCCGAAGTTATTCTCATAGGTGAGTAAGTCCGCCGTTACGTAACAGCCGCTTTTGTTCTGGCAGCGGTGAAGACATAATGCGAACGATTTTTCTGTCCGTTTTTAATTTGAAACAAAATTTTTGGTTTGTTTACTCACAACTCCACGATGTTTTGGGACATCTTATTGTTCGATTTCTAAAGCTTATTCGGTTGCTCAGTGTTCAGCCATACGAATTATGTCCTACAATTATTTAACTATCTGGTGGCCTGGTACCGTTCGTACAATAATTATCATTAAATCATTTTGCTTTAGAATTTTTAATTGCACATAAATTAAATATATAATTGTACGATATAGAAATAAAAGTTTCACATTCTACAATGAACAGACATAATAAGGATAACTGGTAAATGTATCTACGAAAGTCAATAAATCAATTCCGTATTTTAATAAACTATTATGACAATACCATTAACAGTTCAGACGGCAAAAAAATTACTTATGTTTACAAAATTATGCTCACTTACTTAAAGGACGTTTCCGTTCGAAATTGTGTTTGAAAAAAATTCTTACTAAGGTATTTTTTTGAAGTTCAATTCGATGCTCACAGGGTGGTAAATTCATACAAAATTCAACACAAATATAACATTTCTTTACATCTGTTAAAAAATTCGAAATTTTTTCAAAACAGCACGCAATATCGCCGCAAAAAATGAAATTATTATATTTGCTTTATTTATTTTTGTGTTAAAAAATGTATGTTCATTGATATGATACAAGCTGGTCTTAAAATTCATATAAAGTCTGAGGTAATAACTACACATGTTATAATCTTTCTAGGGTTTCGTAGCTATTGGGAACCCTTAGAATATCGTCACATCCGTCTGTCACAGCCTACCTAGTCTTGCTCCCATCGTGCTGAAATTTTTCTTGTAGACGCTTTAGATAAACGCAACCCCATTTTCCGAGATAAATTTACAAATATATTTTTCAATGCTTTGTTTCCGAAAAAAACCATGGATGACAAAAGTTTTGCATGCTCAAGTCGAGTAGGGTACGTTTAAATAAGGCATTTGACACCGTTGGCGACACTATTAAAAAAAATACTCTGACATTTTAAAGTTTTAAGGCGTCCAGTAAGAAAAGAAAATCCATTGCATTCCAATGATGCAAACTTCAATACCATTGATACTTGAAAAGCGTTACTTAAAAGAGTAATGGGAAGTTTAATCAAACATGGCAATCCCATGCGTGCCTACCTAAATAGTCTTTTTCGCTTTTTCGCTATTTCAGCCGGAATACTCGAGGGTCAATTACTGAACATCAAAGATTTCCTGAAGTATGGAAAAATGAATATAACCGAGGCACGATCCGGTCTTGTTCATACGCTCCAAACAGCAGGTGGCGTCAATCTCAATCGCCAATTGAATCATCACCAGAGCACGCTCGTCTCGAGATTGGACCAAATCGGCAAAGAATCCGAAACAGACGTGCCAAGTAACACCGAGGAATCCAAGCGCGACGAAATTACGACTGAATAAAAAAGCAATCGCGCAGTCTTACATAGATATAATTTATTTCAAATTACAAATTTAAAACATTGTGGTAAAAAAAAAGAAAGAAACACTCTTTCTCGTCAAATATCTTTTCGTGAGAATTTATATTTCTTGTCCGATGTTTCGTGGTTTTTACGACTCTCTTCTCGCAGCCGTCACGCGCCTGTCTGTCATTAGTGACAATAGTTGCAGCGTGGGTGGCACTTGATGCCCTTTTCACCGCATCGACAGCCGCCCGATGTATCGCCCTTTCCCTAGGTACATAAACAAACATTATTTTAAGCGTCGTCCAGAAATGTATTCGCTCAAAAGTGCTGATCAAGTTTGCATTTTTTAAAACACAAGTACGAGACAGTTCAGTCAGTTTTTCTTGTATCGACGGTCGGTATAGTAGGGATCCGAACTAACGCGTCTCGGCAGTTTCTACTATATCGCTTGTAGAATGAGATGGCGTCGGTATAGCAGAAAACAGCCGAGGCGCAGTTTCACGATATCCGAAGGGCCATAAATGCGAGAGAGATAGCTGATCCGCAAATTATTCAGCAAACCAGTGTTTTTGTAAAAAAAGATTGCCTTCTGTTAAGAGGGAATGACACCTTATCGCGGTCGGTATGGTAGAACAATTATAGATTCCCAAAAATCTCTGAAACGGCTCTTCAGATCCCGTCGGAACTTTGCCAAACGACGTCAAATAGATAGACGAATACCTGTCTGCCCTTCAAGTTTTCTGAAATTGAGAAAAAAAACTAAATTGGCTTATGATAAGCCAATCTACATTTTTTTTCTCAAATTCAGAAAATTTGAGGGGTTGACAGCTATTCGTCTATGTATTTGACGTCGTTTGGCAAAGTTTCGACGGGATCTGAAGAGCGGTTTCAGAGATTTTTGGGAATCTATAATTGTTCTACCATACCGACCGCGATAAGGTGTCATTCCCTCTTAATGCCATGTATCACACGTTGCGAACGTGGTCACGTCGGTATTGCAGAACTCGTATTTTTTGGCTACGAGCCGCTGCAAACTGCCGCGAGATGTCGCAGCCGACAACTCCAGCAACGGGCCGAGGCCCGATTCGTGATTTTCACGTCCTAGAGGTGGCGCAGCGATGTTTCAATATGGCCGGTCAAAGTATAGCCTCGAACGCAAACAATTAATTCGTTCGTGATTTCCTGCGAGTTGGCTAATGGATTTACCTCTATGTTAGATTGTAAAGCCGCTAATGCAGTGAATGATTTATTTTAGCTTGGTCAGCTCTGGATTTAGATTTTTTACGCTTATGAGAGTGACTCGCAGATTTTGAGGAGTGATTCTATTTTTCAGAGCATACTTTTTACACGGGACGTCTAAAGTAATATTTGTACATTGTATGTAACGGAAATAACTTTCAATATTGCTCGATTTATTATTCATAAAGATTCCTAACAACCAATATTTTGAAGACGTTATCTTTAGGTGGCTGGTGGAACGACAATTTCCTTTTATTATCCGTCTTGCACCATGGAACAAGACAGCATAACCTCGAGCGATATATGGTTTTTTAAATTTTGCTCATTGTTATCACCGTATTTTGACCAAGTTTACTATACTAGTTCTGCCTTAGGACGCGAGAAGCGCTAAGACTTTTGGGGATCGCGAATAGCCGACGGTTTCACGTATGGCCGATGTGGCAAGTCGCGTGTGTGTGTGCAGGTTAATTGGTCGTAAAAAAACTCACGTTTTTTTACGACAAATTAATTAGTACTAAATGCGACTAATTAATTAGCACAAAATGCAACTAATCAATTAGTGCTAAATGGGACTGATTAATTCGTACTAAATGGGACTGATTAATTAGTACTAAATGCGACTGATTAATTAGTACCAAACGCGACTAATTAATTAGTAACGTATTTTGGCGCTCTGTCAAAGTAGCCCCAAAAACTGTCAAAGTTACCCTTAATCTCCATTTATCCCCATTTTACGGCAAATATCGAAAAATATGTTATTAGTGGGATTTATAAATCGTGCTACGTTTCACGTTGGATTGCACGTTATTGTAATCGACGCTACTCACTCCTGGACCCCAGCGAGGACCTCTCGTGACCCAACATATTTCGGTTTTGCACATGGAACACCGAAGCCAGTCGCATCCCCATTTTTTCATTAGCACAACGGCGCACGTTGGACAGGGGAGCGCCTCACCCCGGTCGACCATTTCCTCGAGCATAGCCGCCGTTCTCTTCGATTCTTGATCCGTTTCCTTCGAGAGCCTTAGCTCCTCCTGATACTGGCGGCAATTCTTTCCCGTGTGAACGACCTTGTAACACAGGACGAGCAGAAAACGACGAAAAGAAAATTAATCTACTGAAAATAAGCACTGAAAAAATAGATCGGCAAATCGATTTGGGAATTGAAAAAAAGTGATGTGAGAATTTGCGAGTCGAATAAACTAGATGAAAAAAAAGGGAGACAAAAAACAATTGAAACGAAGTTTGACCATCGAATCGAACCAATTTACATATAAATAACAAAATTGAAGAAAAAAAAGAAACTCGAGTTCGTGCATGACTTACACTTTTCTGAGTTCCGTACAACGTATGCGTCAAGTTTGCATAATAAATGGATACAATTATAAAACCTATGCATAACAAACGTTTCATCGCAAGTAATCGGGCACTGCAATGATTTTCTTCAACTCTTGTGAGGCTTCGTATACTTTGAAGTTTTTCAGAATTTTCGTATTCATGCGTGGTAATAAGTGAGGGGGGGTATAAAAAAGAAGTGACATTTGAAAAAATAAAAATACGACTGACAACGCGTCAATATATGTCTATACACATATCTCTAGCTTCGAATTTGGAATTTTCGATATATATGCAGGCTGAGACACGAGAAACAGAACACCTGAATATCTCTGTTGGATTTGAAAATGCACATATCGGAATTTGAATGGTTCGGAAGGACGCACATGGCTATCGTAATACATTGTTTTCGGTTTCTTCAAGGTCATCTCGTTTATACTCAGTTTCAGGATTTTTATTTAAGAAATCCAAGGTTGTTTTACGGTAAATTAAATAAAAGATTGTTTTTTTTTAAATATTTTTTTACATACATTTTTTCACCTTCGAGGTATGGAATCCCAAATTGAAGGAAACAGTGACGAGATCGATTGGGAGCGTACTTTTTTTTTGTGTAATGAAATAATTACCTGACACGTGAGGCAATTATTGACGCCGCACACGGGGCACAAAAAATTGTTGACGTTGTCGTCGTAGATGCACCAGCCAGGGCAATCGGGCGTTTTACAGTGGAAAGCATTGTTACCGGCGTTGTTCTCCGCTTGGGCTATCGATTTTGCCAGGTGTTGCTGATACACTTCTGGCTCGACCAACTGTGCAAATAAATCCAACGAGTTTGCAAATCTTTCATTCCCGATGCGCGGTGTTCATTAGCACAAAATGCTCGAACGCTTTCGCAAACAGTGATCAATGCGGAACTGACTTTTCGATTGGCAATTGTCCAATGTTCCGAACGCTGTTACAATTGGATAATAATCAGGATTAATTAAGAAGTGAAAAAATATAACCTCGCACGTTTCTTCTTTGTTTTCATTTCATTGAAAAGCTTCTAATTCTTGCGATTCTTTTCTTCCAAAATTGTATTTTAATCCTCCGCGGTCATCCGGGGTCAAAGTGACTCCAAGCGCAACTTCAAGCCAAAATTACTAAAAGTTGTTGGCGGCCGAGGTGACTGGCCTGCCTTCTGTGCTTTGAGGCACCCCTTTGCAAGTACAGACTAGGCTCAGACGTGGAGATATTTTTTTTCTTAAACTATTTTCCACGATGGAGCTTTTTTTTTTTCTTAAACTATCATATCTCAAGAGAATCATGCAAAAATATTATGAACAAAATTAAAAGTGCAACAGTTATGATTATTTTAAGTAAAAAACGTTTTTTAACGCATTGGGCCCTTATATATTTTCTTATAATATATATTCTCTTTTTCAACAAAGTAAACCTTCCCTCGTGAGAATGAAAAACTGCAAAAAATCGTATCTAAGGGAAACGTAAATTTTTTTTTCAAGATTTTGCCACATTTATTGAGATCAAACTGCGGTTATGTGGCTTGCATTTCATTACATTAATAATTATCATAACAATAAGAGTAATATATTTAAATCGATAATATGTATTATTTTAATTATATAATAATGACAATACCAGTGGTAATAGTAACGCACCTCTGGGACGTAGCAATAATAATAATAATAATAATAAGAAAAACTCACGGCTTTAATTTCACGCTCTTGAAGCGTCGACTCACACGTGTATTCCGTGTCCCTGAATGGGCACTTGACTTCGGCTTCTTCGCAATAACGGATCGTATTTGCTATGCAGGGCCTTGCAAAACATTTTTTCTCCAATATATAATATATATTTTTTTCCCCTAATATATATATATATATATATATATACAGGCTGAGTCAAGAGAAACAGAACACCTGAAGAATACCTCCGTTGGATTTTAAAACAGGCAGTATGTACACATGGCTATCATAATATTTTTTATTTATTTTTTTCGTTTTTTTCAAGGTCCTCAAAGTTTTGTAAAAACTGGAATGGCATATTTTTTCCACTTGCACATTGTAGCCGGCATCCAAACGAATTCAACCATATAACATGGTATGACCTTCAAACGACCTTCAACCCAGAAATACCGAATACATAATAATTCAACGAGATTTTGTCAACTCTTCATTGTCAACACTACCAGTTTCACGGAATTTTGTAATCACATTGAGGTGAACAGAAACTGATCGAACATTATAACGATCGGGAAATCGATCTTCGTACAGCCGTACTGCTTCTCTTGAGCACTGTCGACTTTCTCCATAAATGGAAAACGCGTCGATCTTTTCTTTCTTCGAGTAACACATTGTCAAACGATCATCCATAAACTGATAGATTAGACATTTTGGAAACTTCAGAAATCTGATAGCAAGAAGGTATTCAGAGTAATTAGCTGGTAAACAGGATTGTGTACATACGAATAGGTGAATGTCTTTCGTATATCTTCTGTCATCACCGAACCTGTGTTGTGTTATTGTGATACATTTGAATGTAACCCAGCTCGCAGGAATCATTTAGCTTAACAGAAATAAAAAAAATACTCTTCAGGTTGAATTATTATTTATTCAATATTTCGGGGCTGAAGGTCACGTGAAGGTCATACTATGTTACATGGATAAATTTGTCTGGCTGCCGGCTACAATGTGCAAGGGGAAAAAATATGCCATTCCATTTTTAAAAACGTCGATGACCTTGAAAAACCCGAAAAAAAATGAAATAAAAAAAAACATATTACGATAACCATGTGCGTCCTTCCAAACCATTCACATTCCCATATGTACATACTTCGTATTTTCAAATCCAACATAGATATTCAGGTATTCTGTTTCTCGTGACTCATCCTGTATATACAGGGTATTGGGAAGGTCGATGTGAAGGGGGTGATAGGTCACCTCGTTCGGAACAGATCTAAGCTAGGTTACTCTAGTCGAAAGTCTGAGGATTTCGAGTTATCGCGATAAGTATGATTTTTGGAAAATTTCCCAAAATTAGGTACTACCTCGTTCACGTCTTATGTTAATGGTATTTATTTAAAAAATAGCATTAACATAAGAGGTAAACGAGAGGGTATTTTTTTTAGTTAGTCTTTAAAATTAGGTACTAACATTTGGTTAGTCTTTAAAATTAGGTACTAACTTTTGGTTAGTCTTCAAAATTAGGTACTAACTAGGTAAACAATTTTTTTTTCTAAATATCATTAACATAAGACGTAAATAAAATATAAAAAATTCCCAAAATCATACTTACCATGATAACTCAAAATCCTTAGACTTTGGACTAAGGTAAACCTAGGTTAGATATGTTCCTAACGAGGTGGCCTATCACCCCCTTAAGGCTTTCTATCGACGTTCCTAACACTCTGTATATATAAAGGAAACTCTAAAAATGCAGAGTAGCGAAATATCGCAATATCGATGAGTAAAACTTACCTGCAAAACATGTGTAAACAATCTCTGAGAATGACGCCTTCCTGAGGTCCGTAAGTGACGAAGCAAATTGGACATTCGATGGGCTCGGAATTTGGTATAACGTCGCAATTTTCCAACGATATGAGCGCCTCGTAACGCTCCATTCTCACTTCCTCGGTAATACATTCTTCATCGTCCTCCTCGGTAATTGTCTTTGAAATATTTACAGTTTATTACGCAAGTGAAGTGGCTGAACAATTTTTTAGTAAACGAACATCATTTTTTTCCATTGCGATAAAGTCGGCTTACTTTGATTCGTGGGGTTACTTTGATAAAAATTTCGTTCTGTTTTTAAATTCAAATTACGAAGTTCCTGAACGCTACCGAAAATGTTTTTTTAAGGTTGTCAAGCCTGAAAGTCTCTTTATGTCATCACTTAGCCGCAGCACGAATGAACTATCAAAGTAGTATAAAGTCAGCCCAATCTTAGTATAACTTTGATCACGACTAGTCATTTTTTTTCTCATTTATTTTTAAATATTTTAAATTGTAATTTTGAAGATAAAAGGACTAATAAAAGTTGATGTTTTCATTGAAAAAAAAATGTTTTGCGATATTATTTGAAGAAATATATTGACTTTCATTTCGAAATTGATCAAAGAAAAATCCACGGTATAGAGAAAAAAAAACAAAATTATGATGAAGGCGAATAATCTGTTCGCAAAAAAATGCAAGAAAATCACCGAATCATAAATCCATTTTGAGGTGGCGTATTGTATATATTTACTGAACAGGCTTTTATTTAATGTGCTAAAACGTGGAAAATATATTTTTTTTACCAAATGGGTAAAAAAAAACTTGGGGCGCTCAACTTTTTAAATGTTCAATAAATTTGATCAATTCAGTTACATTAACCGTATTTAATTTGGCACAATGGTAATTGGAGAAATTATTATCACACGTTTATACTCAGTTTCAGGATTTTTGAGAAATCTAAGGTTGTTTTACAGTAAATTGAATATAGTAGATATGTTAACGGATTTATGTAAATTAAAGATTATATGTCTGAATTTTGAGCGCCCCAAGCTTTTATGTGTAGTCACATATAGGTGACTTGGTAAAAAAAATTATTTTCGTCTTTTTAGTACATTGAATAAAAGCTTGTTTTAAAAATTTTTTTTTACGTGTAAATTATTTGCTACTTTTTAGTATTTCATTGATTTTACTAGTTAATTGTTACTAGCAGTTTAATAGTTTACGAGTTTTTACGTTAGGAACATGGAATGCTTGTAAAAAATAACAAAGACTGTAATTGGGATTGAACTTACGACTAATTGCTGCATATAAACTTTTCACATACAAACATAGTCGGCTACGAATTTGTTTGTACGTGTTAGTGATATTTTATATGGATGATTAGATATCGCTTATTTTTCCATGAAAAGTTGAAAATTTTATGTATATATATTGTGACGTTGCGTCACAAGGGAAATAGAGAACAAGTCCGCGTTACCACGCTCGGGCTTAGTCTCCGCGCCGCACCTTTATTGAGGAAATTTAATTGTTAATTTTAAGGTAGTTTTGAGGGTTTCTTTGTAAAGAAGCCGCGACACTATCCCCCCCCCCCCCGTCCTTCCCGCACCCCCTTATCGCGATTGCGACACGACCACGCGGACTGTCGACGGGGGCCACGTCGGTCCGGCCGTCGACTCCGAGACCCATCAACGCCATCTCCCACCGACGCGGAAAGTGGACTGGCCGCCCGGGAGCATCCTGCTGCCATCTCCCGAGTCTCCGGTCTACCGCGCGTCAGGAGAGACTGCAGCTCTCGCGCGGTATGGCTGGCGAGCGCCGCACCGACTAGGGCGCTCAGCGACTCGGGAGGGACAAGAGTCACCGAGGATATCGACCGAAAGGGCGAGCCACGAGGATCGAGATCCAAAATCGATCGGAGGTCCGTCGTCTGGCACGAAATTGGGCGTGACGAGGAAGCCGGCCGGTGTGGTCCGTCACTGAGTCTTGGAGCGTGGTCGAGCGAGGTAGAGAAGAGAAAAGGAAAGTCCAAGCGAGCACCGGAGCAAGCGAGACGAGGAAAGGAAAGAGAATAAATTGTAAATTGACTGAGAAGGACTTCCCAGCGAAACCGTAAGTTTTTCCTCTTTTTTCTTTTGCAAGACCGCCTAACGAAAGCCGCTAAAATCCGTTCGGGAAAATTGGTCGCACGGGCGATCGTCAATTCGTTCCCTTCACCCCTCCCCCGTCATTCCTGATCGTCGTCCCTCTTCCGTGCGCGTCGCATGAATAAAGTGTAAATTAGATTAATGAATAATAGAGTCAGTGAGAATCCGAGTCAATCCGAGCAATAGGCTCGAATAATAGGCAAAACGATCGCGAATCAATTGTAAAAAGGTGTCCGTGGCGGATCCCCGGTGTCCCTCGCGGAATTTCCCTCGCGCGCGCGTAGGCGCGGCCGCCTCGTGTAGCACGACCGTCGACCGACTCGGGTAACAATTCCCGCGAGAACAGAGCGCGGCGCGACAGAACGAGTCAGTAAAATTTTCTTATTTTAGGTTTAATTCTATTAATTTGAGTAATATAAAATAATGTTCGAGATAGTCGTGGTCTAAGTTAAGTGGTCATCGTGTTCGAGAACCCCGTCCGTCCCCAGATACCCTGAGACGTCCCCATTACGATTGATATCGAGTCTCTCGCTTGCCGGCCGAAGGCCGTGTTTGTTTTGGTTTTTTTTGCTGTCTTGAGTTGAAACTTTGCGTACGCGTTAAGCGCATTGCTCGAGAAAGGCTGGCGCCCAACATACATTTTTCCGAAAGTTATAAAGCAAAAATATTTAAACGGGTTGAGAAATCGAGTAGGGACTTCGCGTGTCCGATAACCCGTCAAATCATATTCAAAATTATTATCATTATTGCGGAATTTCGTTACATTATATCGAGTCTTCCTTTGTTATCTTTTTTTTTGTAATTTATCACTTCTGTTTTTTTTTGTATCGAGCTTTCATTTCTTTGTTGATGTAAAATAAATAATATTTGAATTTTTCCAGTTGTCGACCCATCAATAATTTTTCCTTCCCCTCTATATATTTCTTCCCCCTATATATATATATATATATATATATATATATATATATATATATATATATATATTTGAGGGGTCTTCTCACTTTAGACGCTAAAAAAGGCTATTTTCATGAATGTTTTTGATAGCTTTATATTATGGTCTTGATGTAAAAGTTGTTGCGCTTAATAAATACACTTTCGAAATACATTTAAAAAAATTTTAAATTTATTTATCCAACTCAAACAAACTTTACACGCATTTTTCTCGAAACAACGTTTGTCGACAGCTTGTTGATAAAATCTTCGAAACTACTGAACCGATCCTCATGAAATTTTAACCACATATTTTTTGCAACTACAGCTATAGCGCACACAAAGGATTTTTTTGAATTTTTATATATACTATTTTTGTTGCCAAAAACGGTGAAAAAAAAGTTTTTTTGTTATTTTGAAAAAATGTCCGCTATTTTGTTATTTTTGCATATATAAAAAATCGTCTGATATGCGCTATAGCCATTAAAATACTGAATCTAAAACCGTTTGATTTTCTTGTTTCTGATCCATTTCCGAGATTTCGTCAATAGCGTAGACTTACAATTTTTCAGGACATTTTTTGAACTACCATTATGGTCTATAAATAGTGACTTAAATAAATAAATATTTAAAAAAATCTATTTCGATAGTGTATTTCTTAAGTGTAACAACTTTTATATTAGTATCTATAATATAAACCTATCAATTTTTTTTGTTGAAAATCTCTACTGGTGTCTAAAGTGAGATCATGCATTTTGACCTTTGAGATGCATGTTTGCAAAATTTGAGAGCCTAATTAGTCGGGTAGTAGGTGAAATGTCGATTTTCCATTTTGCATCTCACAGAAAGTCATGTCAAAGTAAAAGTTTGTAAAATACCTGGCATTCAACTGGTGGCTCGGTCAACTCGTCGACATTCACAACTTCCGGAATTACGTTGATTTGCTCCGGTTCCGGATCTTTTGGCGTCTCGTCTAAAACCTCTTTTTCATCTTGCAGTGTTGTGTCGTCGGTTTTTAATTCTAGAATTCCAACAATTCGACAACGTTTTAATTATTTTTATAAACATTTTTTAAGCTGTTAATTTTTTTATCTCTTCGTTGTATTTTTTCTGTAGCACTCCATTGTCGCTTTTACTTCAATGAATAAATTAATATGAACGTTAATGATGTATCGAGCTCGGTATAATTGATCCAGCAATTAATTTACCGTTCCAATTATCGCTTTTGTCGATGTTTGAACGTTTTTGCGCTAAATATAATAATTTGTACGATACGGAATCTCTATTAATTAAATTCGTTTGAAATTGATTAAAACCATATTCTGAAGGAATTATATGTATTATGATTCGTTTTCGATATTCAGCGTATATGGTGACGACGTGTACTTTATTACAAAATAATAGTTTTCTATTCAATAATTGCTTTACCTGGTGCAACGAGATACAAAAAAATTGGAGACCCTTCCACAGTTTGCAAATCCTCCAGTGTCGTCGAATCGTCGTCGGCCAGGTCTTTTCCAACTATCCAACGCTGCACGTGGATGGGTATTTCGAATTCGGTAAAGACTTTGGCTTTCAACTGGGCGACCGTCATACTCCGAATGAGCTAATTGAGTCAAATGACGAGTGTTAAAAAAATGTTGCAATAAATGGTGATAGTCAAAAAATGAATAAGTCGTGGAAAAAAAATTTGGTTCCACAAGGGTAGGTCATTTTTTTATCGACACAATTACGGTTTTCAATAATACAAATAGTACAAAAAACAAACTTCGATCATCCAAAATCCATGGATTCAGACTGTATATTTGGTATCTTTGGACATTTTGGTTTTTTGGACTGTATCTTCAAATTTTTATTTAACGTTTTATTTTATTATTTTAATTTTATCCAGTTTTATTTAGTATTGAAAAAGATTTATTTCAATTTTTCAACCAATCCATTCACTATTCTGTGGTGATTCATCGATACGTAAGAAATGTGTAAATACATTAAGTATTATAATAATAATACTTTACGTATTTTTCACATTTATACTTTACTCCAGTTTCGGCAATAGCCTCAGGTCTACAAATAGCAATGCCAACTGACTTTTTTTTTTTTTACTCATGAGTGTCTTCCGAACGGTGTGAAGTCGATCAAACTCGTTAGCTTTGTTTGATAAAATTTTGAGGGACTGTCAAAAGGTTAATCAAAGTGTGATAAAAACTCAAATATAGTGTGTTTTAATGGTTCGTAAAAAAAAATCCCCGAAAAAGTGAAAAAATAGCTGTCACATGGGATGAACAGTAAACAAATAATTATTTCAATATTTAATAATAATCGAATGTTTCAATGTATGGTATCGTGTAAATTATTGTTGTCGAATGAACAACAGCATTTTATTAATACTCATTATCATCACTATTCGACATATAACTTTTTTCAAATGGGCTCCAAAAACGTTATTTTTTATTCACTTCTTTCCGATAATAATTGTTCTACAGTAACTGCAATGATTTAACTTGGAAGTAGTCGTCAAATGTTCCTTTCGTGAACTTTACTTTAGATTTTATTACTGTCGTGAACTTCAATTTAGATTTTGAAGCATACATCTGAAATTTTTTTTACCATTCATTCTTTCAGATTTTGAAATCAGGGGAGTGCTGCCAGCCATTGCAATGGACAGGCTGGCCTCTTTAAATTAGATGACAATATTGATTATATTATGCCACTATATCCTACCCGAAGTGGTATGGGTCCTTGATGAGCGAGTTTGTCTTCGATGTACATATTCACGTTGACTACATCTTTCGCTTTAGTTCGTTGGCGGACAACCGAGCAATGAATTTTGAGCCTGGCGAGTTCTTTGGCCAGGCCAGCAGCCTGCTGATGGTGTCCCGAAGCAATGGCAGCTTCCAATTTTCGTAGCAAACGATTCACAGCCAGTGTATTCATATTCTGCGGCTCCTTTGAATCTGCAGCTTCTCATAAAATTGATCGGACGAATTGTAAAACATTCTGCTTTCATAGATATTTCAACAACTAACAAGGAACATCATCTAAGTGTCCGTCGTCGATTTGGTTGAAACTCATATATGTGATAAAGCATTGAAAATTATTGGACACCTATTTTTTTTATCTGCGGAAAAACGGGTTTAAGGGGGGCAAACCACCCCTGAAAGAAAGACGTGTCGAGGGTAGTTTTGCAGTTTCAACCTCAAGCAGTCCACCAATCTGAATGAAAGAAAAACCAAAATTCTACTAATGTAAAGTGTTAAAAAGACTACTATGGGACAATTTTAAAAAATCAAGGGGCGACAACGACTAAATTGAGGGGTCGTTTGCTCCCTTAAAAACGTTCTTAGCAGATTAAAAAAAATACGCGTGTAATAGTTTTCAATGCTTCATCACATATATGAGTTTCAACAAAATCGAAAGCGGACGCTTAAGGCGGGACCCTGAATTAGAAGGGCCGAAAAATCGTTTTTTTTTTATTACTTAAATGGATAGATAAACTATCCAAGAATATATTTTCAAAGTTACAGAGGCCAATGGTAAATATTTTCGAAGATACACGGCCAAAAGCAGAGTAGCGATGGATATTTTATGTTGATATTTCCTCCTATTGAAAACTTTACAGCGCGTTTCTTCCAGTTTTCATGTTCACGATTTTTTCAAATTGGTGAGCGTGATAGCAAAAAAACTAAACGATCTATCGAATCAAATCAATGTTTATTTTCTTCAGTATGAAAATCTCTACTAAGTGAATAAAAAAGTAGTTGAAAAAGCCTTTTTAAATCATTTTTATAGCACGATGAAGTGTTTTCTTAAACACATTTTTGTTTTCAAACACCTCCATAAAGCTAGCAGAGCAATCTCCCGAAAATGGATTTAATTGATATCAAAATTTTGTGCTTTTTATGTGCTAATTTTGTGCTCCATTTAAAATTTTTGTGCTCTTACCGTTTAGCGGGAAATTAGAAATCAAAAGTGCTCTGCTGGCTTGCCATCAAGCTAGCAGAGCACTTAACGATATTTGGCTTATCTAAGAACGAAACTACGTGATATTTATGTGCTTTTTATGTGCTTTGCGAATATCGAACAGCCAAACCCCTATTTTTTTTTTCGCCCGATTTAGACCCTTAAAAAACCCCCAAATAAGGGAATTTACAATTTTTTGGAAATACTGACATGAAAATACATTATATTTATGTGCTTTTTATGTGCTCTACAAATATTCAAGAGCCAAACCGCTAAAACCCAAATTTCTCCCAAAACCACCCCCACAAGACCCAAATTACCCGCCAATAGGAGTAATGGTTATTTTTTCGATATCGCAAAATCAAAGAAGTCCACATTTATGTGCTTTTTATGTGCTCTATGAATATCCAAGAGCCAAACCGCTAAAACGCAAATTTCTCCCAAAACCACCCCTACAAGACCCAAGCTACCCGCCAATACGAGTACTGGTTATTTTTTCGATATCGCTAGATCAAAGTAGTCCACATTTATGTGCTTTTCATGTGCTCTACGAGTATCTAAGAGCCAAACCTCTAAAACGAAAATTTCTCCGAAAACCACCCCTACGAGACCCAAGCTACCCGCCAATGGGAGTAATGGTTATTTTTTCGATATCGCAAAATCAAAGTCGTCCACGTTTATGTGCTTTTTATGTGCTCCATGAATATCCAAGAGCCAAACCGCTAAAACGCAAATTTCTCTCAAAACCACCCCTACAAGACCCAAGCTACCGGCAAATACGAGTACTGGTTATTTTTTCGATATCGCTAGATCAAAGTAGTCCACATTTATGTGCTTTTCATGTGCTCTACGAGTATCTAAGAGCCAAACCTCTAAAACGAAAATTTCTCCGAAAACCACCCTTACGAGACCCAAGCTACCCGCCAATGGGAGTAATGGTTATTTTTTCGATATCGCAAAATCAAAGTCGTCCACATTTATGTGCTTTTTATGTGCTCCATGAATATCCAAGAGCCAAACCGCTAAAACGCAAATTTCTCCCAAAACCACCCCCACAAGACCCAAATTACCCGCCAATAGGAGTAATGGTTATTTTTTCGATATCGCAAAATCAAAGAAGTCCACATTTATGTGCTTTTTATGTGCTCTATGAATATCCAAGAGCCAAACCGCTTAAACGCAAACTTCTCTCAAAACCACCCCTACAAGACCCAAGCTACCGGCAAATACGAGAATTGGCTATTTTTTCGATATCGCGAAATCAAAGTAGTCCACATTTATGTGCTTTTTATGTGCTCTACGAGTATCTAAGAGCCAAACCTCTAAAACGAAAATTTATCCGAAAACCACCCCTACGAGACCCAAGCTACCCGCCAAGGGGAGTAATGGTTATTTTTTCGATATCGCAAAATCAAAGTAGTCCACATTTATGTGCTTTTTATGTGCTCTATGAATATCCAAGAGTCAAACCGCTAAAACGCAAATTTCTCGCAAAACCACCCCCATAAGACCCAAATTACCCGCCAATAGGAGTAATGGTTATTTTTTCGATATCGCTAGATCAAAGTAGTCCACATTTATGTGCTTTTTATGTGCTCTACGAGTATCTAAGAGCCAAACCGCTTAAACGCAAATTTCTCTCAAAACCACCCCTACAAGACCCAAGCTACCGGCAAATACGAGAATTGGCTATTTTTTCGATATCGCGAAATCAAAGTAGTCCACATTTATGTGCTTTTTATGTGCTCTACGAGTATCTAAGAGCCAAACTTCTAAAACGAAAATTTCTCCGAAAACCACCCCTACGAGACCCAAGCTACCCGCCAATGGGAGTAATGGTTATTTTTTCGATATCGCGAGATCAAAGTAGTCCACATTTATGTGCTTTTTATGTGCTCTACGAGTATCTAAGAGCCAAACCTCTAAAACGAAAATTTCTCCGAAAACCACCCCTACGAGACCCAAGCTACCCGCCAATGGGAATAATGGTTATTTTTTCGATATCGCAAAATCAAAGTAGTCCACATTTATGTGCTTTTTATGTGCTCTATGAATATCCAAGAGCCAAATCGCTAAAACGCAAATTTCTCGCAAAACCACCCCCACAAGACCCAAATTACCCGCCAATAGGAGTAATGGTTATTTTTTCGATATCGCAAAATCAAAGAAGTCCACATTTATGTGCTTTTTATGTGCTCTATGAATATCCAAGAGCCAAACCGCTAAAACGCAAATTTCTCCCAAAACCACCCCTACAAGACCCAAGCTACCCGCCAATATGAGTACTGGTTATTTTTTCTATATCGCTAGATCAAAGTAGTCCACATTTATGTGCTTTTTATGTGCTCTACGAGTATCTAAGAGCCAAACCTCTAAAACGAAAATTTCTCCCAAAACCACCCCTACAAGACCCAAGCTACCCGCCAATACGAGTACTGGTTATTTTTTCGATATCGCTAGATCAAAGTAGTCCACATTTATGTGCTTTTTATGTGCTCTACGAGTATCTAAGAGCCAAACCTCTAAAACGAAAATTTCTCCGAAAACCACCCCTACGAGACCCAAGCTACCCGCCAATGGGAGTAATGGTTATTTTTTCGATATCGCAAAATCAAAGTAGTCCACATTTATGTGCTTTTTATGTGCTCTATGAATATCCAAGAGCCAAACCGCTTAAACGCAAATTTCTCTCAAAACCACCCCTACAAGACCCAAGCTACCGGCACATACGAGTATTGGCTATTTTTTCGATATCACGAAATTAAAGTAGTCCACATTTATGTGCTTTTTGTGTGCTAATTTTGTGTTCCATTAAAAATTTTTATGCTCTTACCGTTCAGCGGGAAATTAGAAATCAAAAGTGCTCTGCTGGCTTGCCATCAAGCTAGCAGAGCACTTAATGATATTTGGCTTATCTAAGAACGAAACTACGTGATATTTATGTGCTTTTTATGTGCTTTGCGAATATCGAACAGCCAAACCCCTATTTTTTTTCGCCCGATTTACACGCTTAAAAAACCCCCAAATAAGAGAATTTACCATTTTTTGGATATACTGACATGAAAATACATAATATTTATGTGCTTTTTATGTGCTCTACGAATATTCAAGAGCCAAACCGCTAAAGCGCAAATTTCTCCCAAAACCACCCCCACAAGACCCAAATTACCCGCCAATACGAGTAATGGTTATTTTTTCGATATCGCAAAATCAAAGTAGTCCACTTTTATGTGCTTTTTATGTGCTCTATGAATATCCAAGAGCCAAACCGCTAAAACGCAAATTTCTCCCAAAACCACCCCCACAAGACCCAAATTACCCGCCAATAGGAGTAATGGTTATTTTTTCGATATCGCAAAATCAAAGAAGTCCACATTAATGTGCTTTTTATGTGCTATTTTTGTGTTCCATTAAAAAATTTTGTACTCTTACCGTTTAGCTTACTCGTATTGGCGGGTAATTTGGGTCTTGTGGGGGTGGTTTTGGGAGAAATTTGCGTTTTAGCGGTTTGGCTCTTGAATATTCGTAGAGCACATAAAAAGCACATAAATAATATGTATTTATGACCCAAATACGAGAATTGGCTATTTTTTCGATATCGCGAAATCAAAGTAGTCCACATTTATGTGCTTTTTATGTGCTCTACGAGTATCTAAGAGCCAAACCTCTAAAACGAAAATTTATCCGAAAACCACCCCTACGAGACCCAAGCTACCCGCCAAGGGGAGTAATGGTTATTTTTTCGATATCGCAAAATCAAAGTAGTCCACATTTATGTGCTTTTTATGTGCTCTATGAATATCCAAGAGCCAAACCGCTAAAACGCAAATTTCTCGCAAAACCACCCCCACAAGACCCAAATTACCCGCCAATAGGAGTAATGGTTATTTTTTCGATATCGCAAAATCAAAGAAGTCCACATTTATGTGCTTTTTATGTGCTCTATGAATATCCAAGAGCCAAACCGCTAAAACGCAAATTTCTCCCAAAACCACCCCTACAAGACCCAAGCTACCCGCCAATACGAGTACTGGTTATTTTTTCGATATCGCTAGATCAAAGTAGTCCACATTTATGTGCTTTTTATGTGCTCTACGAGTATCTAAGAGCCAAACTTCTAAAACGAAAATTTCTCCGAAAACCACCCCCACGAGACCCAAGCTACCCGCCAATGGGAGTAATGGTTATTTTTTCGATATCGCTAGATCAAAGTAGTCCATATTTATGTGCTTTTTATGTTCTCTACGAGTATCTAAGAGCCAAACCTCTAAAACGAAAATTTCTCCGAAAACCACCCCTACGAGACCCAAGCTACCCGCCAATCGGAGTAATGGTTATTTTTTCGATATCGCAAAATCAAAGTAGTCCACATTTATGTGCTTTTTATGTGCTCTATGAATATCCAAGAGCCAAACCGCTAAAACGCAAATTTCTCCCAAAACCACCCTTCAAGACCCAAATTACCCGCCAATAGGAGTAATGGTTATTGTTTCGATATTGCAAAATCAAAGAAGTCCACATTTATGTGCTTTTTATGTGCTCTATGAATATCCAAGAGCCAAACCGCTAAAACGCAAATTTCTCCCAAAACCACCCCTACAAGACCCAAGCTACCCGCCAATACGAGTACTGGTTATTTTTTCGATATCGCTAGATCAAAGTAGTCCACATTTATGTGCTTTTTATGTGCTCTACGAGTATCTAAGAGCCAAACCTCTAAAACGAAAATTTCTCCGAAAACCACCCCTACGAGACCCAAGCTACCCGCCAATGGGAGTAATGGTTATTTTTTCGATATCGCAAAATCAAAGTAGTCCACATTTATGTGCTTTTTATGTGCTCTATGAATATCCAAGAGCCAAACCGCTTAAACGCAAATTTCTCTCAAAACCACCCCTACAAGACCCAAGCTACCGGCACATACGAGTATTGGCTATTTTTTCGATATCACGAAATTAAAGTAGTCCACATTTATGTGCTTTTTGTGTGCTAATTTTGTGTTCCATTAAAAATTTTTATGCTCTTACCGTTCAGCGGGAAATTAGAAATCAAAAGTGCTCTGCTGGCTTGCCATCAAGCTAGCAGAGCACTTAATGATATTTGGCTTATCTAAGAACGAAACTACGTGATATTTATGTGCTTTTTATGTGCTTTGCGAATATCGAACAGCCAAACCCCTATTTTTTTCGCCCGATTTACACCCTTAAAAAACCCCCAAATAAGAGAATTTACCACTTTTTGGATATACTGACATGAAAATACATAATATTTATGTGCTTTTTATGTGCTCTACGAATATTCAAGAGCCAAACTGCTAAAACGCAAATTTCTCCCAAACCCACCCCCACAAGACCCAAATCACCCGCCAATACGAGTAATGGTTATTTTTTCGATATCGCAAAATCAAAGTAGTTCACATTTATGTGCTTTTTATGTGCTAATTTTGTGTTCCATTTAAAAATTTTGTGCTCTTACCGTTTAGCGGGAAATTAGAAATCAAAAGTGCTCTGCTGGCTTGCCATCAAGCTAGCAGAGCACTTAATGATATTTGGCTTATCTAAGAACGAAACTACGTGATATTTATGTGCTTTTTATGTGCTTTGCGAATATCGAACAGCCAAACCCCTATTTTTTTTCGCCCGATTTACACGCTTAAAAAACCCCCAAATAAGAGAATTTACCATTTTTTGGATATACTGACATGAAAATACATAATATTTATGTGCTTTTTATGTGCTCTACGAATATTCAAGAGCCAAACCGCTAAAGCGCAAATTTCTCCCAAAACCACCCCCACAAGACCCAAATTACCCGCCAATACGAGTAATGGTTATTTTTTCGATATCGCAAAATCAAAGTAGTCCACATTTATGTGCTTTTTATGTGCTCTATGAATATCCAGGAGCCAAACCGCTAAAACGCAAATTTCTCCCAAAACCACCCCCACAAGACCCAAATTACCCGCCAATAGGAGTAATGGTTATTTTTTCGATATCGCAAAATCAAAGAAGTCCACATTAATGTGCTTTTTATGTGCTATTTTTGTGTTCCATTAAAAAATGTTGTGCTCTTACCGTTTAGCTTACTCGTATTGGCGGGTAATTTGGGTCTTGTGGGGGTGGTTTTGGGAGAAATTTGCGTTTTAGCGGTTTGGCTCTTGAATATTCGTAGAGCACATAAAAAGCACATAAATATTATGTATTTTCATGTCAGTATATCCAAAAAATGGTAAATTCTCTTATTTGGGGGTTTTTTAAGGGTGTAAATCGGGCGAAAAAAAATAGGAGTTTGGCTGTTCGATATTCGCAAAGCACATAAAAAGCACATAAATATCACGTAGTTTCGTTCTTAGATAAGCCAAATATCATTAAGTGCTCTGCTAGCTTGATGGCAAGCCAGCAGAGCACTTTTGATTTCTAATTTCCCGCTAAACGGTAAGAGCACAAAAATTTTAAATGGAACACAAAATTAGCACATAAAAGGCACATAAATGTGGACTACTTTGATTTTGCGATATCGAAAAAATAACCATTACTCCCATTGGCGGGTAGCTTGGGTCTCGTAGGGGTGGTTTTCGGAGAAATTTTCGTTTTAGAGGTTTGGCTCTTAGATACTCGTAGAGCACATAAAAAGTACATAAATGTGGACTACTTTGATCTAGCGATATCGAAAAAATAACCAGTACTCGTATTGGCGGGTAGCTTGGGTCTTGTAGGGGTGGTTTTGGGAGAAATTTGCGTTTTAGCGGTTTGGCTCTTGGATATTCATAGAGCACATAAAAAGCACATAAATGTGGACTTCTTTGATTTTGCGATATCGAAAAAATAACCATTACTCCTATTGGCGGGTAATTTGGGTCTTGTGGGGGTTCTTTTGGGAGAAATTTGCGTTTTAGCGGTTTGGCTCTTGGATATTCATAGAGCACATAAAAAGCACATAAATGTGGACTACTTTGATTTTGCGATATCGAAAAAATAACCTTTACTCGTATTGGCGGGTAATTTGGGTGTTGTGGGGGTGGTTTTGGGAGAAATTTGCGTTTTAGCGGTTTGGCTCTTGAATATTCGTAGAGCACATAAAAAGCACATAAATATTATGTATTTTCACGTCAGTATATCCAAAAAATGGTAAATTCTCTTATTTGGGGTTTTTTTAAGGGTGTAAATCGGGCGAAAAAAATAGGGGTTTGGCTGTTCGATATTTGCAAAGCACATAAATATCACGTAATTTCGTTCTTAGATAAGCCAAATATCATTAAGTGCTCTGCTAGCTTGATGGCAAGCCAGCAGAGCACTTTTGATTTCTAATTTCCCGCTAAACGGTAAGAGCACAAAAATTTTAAATGGAACACAAAATTTGCACATAAAAAGCACATAAATGTGGACTACTTTGATTTTGCGATATCGAAAAAATAACCATTACTCGTATTGGCGGGTAATTTGGGTCTTGTGGGGGTGGGTTTGGGAGAAATTTGTGTTTTAGCGGTTTGGCTCTTGAATATTCGTAGAGCACATAAAAAGCACATAAATATTATGTATTTTCATGTCAGTACATCCAAAAAATGGTAAATTCTCTTATTTGGGGGTTTTTTAAGGGTGTAAATCGGGCGAAAACAAAATAGGGGTTTGGCTGTTCGATATTCGCAAAGCACATAAAAAGCACATAAATATCACGTAGTTTCGTTCTTAGATAAGCCAAATATCATTAAGTGCTCTGCTAGCTTGATGGCAAGCCAGCAGAGCACTTTTGATTTCTAATTTCCCGCTAAACGGTAAGAGCACAAAATTTTTAAATGGAACACAAAATTAGCACATAAAAAGCACATAAATGTGGACTACTTTGATTTTGCGATATCGAAAAAATAACCATTACTCGTATTGGCGGGTAATTTCGGTCTTGTGGGGGTGGTTTTGGGAGAAATTTGCGTTTTAGCGGTTTGGCTCTTGAATATTCATAGAGCACATAAAAAGCACATAAATATTATGAATTTTCATGTCAGTATATCCAAAAAATGGTAAATTCTCTTATTTGGGGGTTTTTTAAGGGTCTAAATCGGGCGAAAAAAAAATAGGGGTTTGGCTGTTCGATATTTGCAAACCACATAAAAAGCACATAAATATCACGTAGTTTCGTTCTTAGATAAGCCAAATATCATTAAGTGCTCTGCTAGCTTGATGGCAAGCCAGCAGAGCACTTTTGATTTATAATTTCCCGCTAAACGGTAAGAGCACAAAAATTTTTAATGGAACACAAAATTAGCACACAAAAAGCACATAAATGTGGACTACTTTTATTTCGCGATATCGAAAAAATAGCCAAAACTCGTATTTGCCGGTAGCTTGGGTCTTGTAGGGGTGGTTTTGAAAGAAATTTGCGTTTAAGCGGTTTGGCTCTTGGATATTCATAGAGCACATAAAAAGCACATAAATGTGGACTACTTTGATTTTGCGATATCGAAAAAATAACCATTACTCCCATTGGCGGGTAGCTTGGGTCTCGTAGGGGTGGTTTTCGGAGTAATTTTCGTTTTAGAGGTTTGGCTCTTAGATACTCGTAGAGCACATAAAAAGCACATAAATGTGGACTACTTTGATCTAGCGATATCGATAAAAATAACCAGTACTCGTATTGGCGGGTAGCTTGGGTCTTGTAGCGGTGGTTTTGGGAGAAATTTGCGTTTTAGCGGTTTGGCTCTTGGATATTCATAGAGCACATAAAAAGCACATAAATGTGGACTTCTTTGATTTTGCGATATTGAAAAAATAACCATTACTCCTGTTGGCGGGTTATTTGGGTCTTGTGGGGGTGGTTTTGGGATAAATTTGCGTTTTAGCGGTTTGGCTCTTGGATATTCATAGAGCACATAAAAAGCACATAAATGTGGATTACTTTGATTTTGCGATATTGAAAAAATAACCATTACTCCTGTTGGCGGGTAATTTGGGTCTTGTGGGGGTGGTTTTGGGAAAAATTTGCGTTTTAGCGGTTTGGCTCTTGGATATTCATAGAGCACATAAAAAGCACATAAATGTGGACTACTTTGATTGTGTGATATCGAAAAAATAACCGTTACTCGTATTGGCGGTTAATTTGGGTCTTGTGGGGGTGGCTTTGGGAGAAATTTGCGTTTTAGCGGTTTGGTTTTTGAATATTCGTAGAGCACATAAAAAGCACATAAATATTATGTATTTTCATGTCAGTATATCCAAAAAATGGTAAATTCCCTTATTTGGGGTTTTTTTAAGGGTCTAAATCGGGCGAAAAAAAAGCAGGGGTTTGGCTGTTCGATATTCGCAAAGCACATAAAAAGCACATAAATATCACGTAGTTTCGTTCTTAGATAATCCAAATATCAATAAGTGCTCTGCTAGCTTGATGGCAAGCCAGCAGAGCACTTTTGATTTCTAATTTCCCGCTAAACGGTAAGAGCACAAAAATTTTAAATGAAGCACAAAATTAGCACATAAAAAGCACAAAATTTTGATATCAATTAAATCCATTTTCGGGAGATTGCTCTGCTAGCTTTATGGAGGTTTTTCAAACCTGAGAGAAGTTATAATTTCACAATTTTTTCAGATTTTTCTTAACGCACCCAGAAAAAAATATATGACAATTGACAATTTTATTGGTTTATTTGGTTTAGTCAAGAATTACGAGCTGCATCTTTCCCGCCGATTGGGGACTGCAGTGGCAAGACGCACATGGAATAGACTGATAAATCTGCAGTCATTTATTGTTTCATGTTGAACATTTTTTTAAATACATTTCAAATATACATGCAAAGATACCTCAAAGTTTACTGGTGAATGTTTGAGTTTGTTCTAATATTATCCGGCATTTTTTATTTCTCAATTTTTATTGAAAAGTACCTGAAAGTTTGATTACTGATAACAGCATTAGTATCAAGCCTATTTATAGGCAGTACATTTATAGATTTACATTCGAATGAGGTAATACGTCTTTTTCAATTTTTTCAAAGACTGAATCTTCATCTATGGGAAAAAAAATAAAAAAAATAATTCAACAATAGTAATAAATACGTCGTTAGAAATTTTTTCAAAATCGAAAGCAGTGGACGTCACTCACAAGTCTCACATATGAATTTTTTTCCCTTGCAGGGGAAATGAAGCTCAAGAAAACAATACGCACGTTTCGATAACAATCACTATTAAAGTTTGTTAAAAAAAAGATTTTTGAAACCACGTCGAAATACTTTCTGAAATTTGTAATAATTAATATTGATTCTGTACCGGTGGAAAGAAAATTTCGTGATCGCTTATTGTCAAAACGTCTGTTATTTGCCTTCAGCTGTCGTATTCGTCAGTGCCCGTTTAACGAGCTGAGGGGGTGATTCACAGACATTTTATATATAGAATTTCCTCGGTGAGTATGATTCACACGGAAAAAAAGGAGCGCACCGAGAGAAACGATTCGTTTGAAATAAATACACTTTTGTTCAAATCTCGACTATCTAGACTTTTGTTTATGATTTAATTAAAGGTTTCAATTGTTTACAACCGACTTAAACAAAACCATAAATGTAACTCTAATAGAATTTAGTCAAATCAAATTAGTTCAATAGATCTTTATTTATTGCGATAAAAGTATGTATTCAATTCAAACAAATATTTTATTTTATGATAAAAGGGTTTTGCTTCGAAAAAATGAATATTGGACTCTACTAATATTTTAATCGAGTCCGATAACGTTACTCATTCTGATAACAATTATTGCTTTGCGTATACACACGAAATCTCCGACGTGGTAACCATAGTGAATTCAAAAGAATAATTCACAAATGAAATGAGTAATTAACTTTTTTTAAAACGATTTTTTTATCCCTCTTGAATCTAAGGAATAATAATTAAGTAAATGAAAAAATATTGGACCAAAATTTTTATTTAACTTGAACAAACGATTCTTCCGGAGTGAGAAGGAATAAAATTCAACGGAAAGTTCATTTTAAATAACGCCAATGCATGAATAGTAAAAATTAATTTTAAAAAGTTGAAAATTTTATGCACATTTTTTAAAAGTTAAATCATGCATTTTCACTTTTTAGATGCAGTTTGCAAAATTTAAGAGTTCCAAGTAGTCGGGAAGTGGGTGAAATATCGATTTTCTGTTTTGCATCTGACAGAGAGTCAAGTTAAATTTAAACTTCTAATATGCGAAAAAATGTGTTATTTTTTTACCTTCAAACCCTATATAACCCGTTAAATCTACTAAAAGTGTGTATAGAAGTAAACCAAAATATAGTGGTCTGAAAAAAAAGACATTCATTTGGCACGACAGAACCGTACAACGAAAGTTGCAACGGAAACTCACCGATTGTTTCCATATCTTTCCTTTCCCTACCATGGTCTGGTAATTTCTTCGCTTCCGAAAAATGGCTCCTCTGTTCGGCCTCTGGATGAATTTCCGGTTCATTTTGTTTCTTCGGTCGTACGAGAGCATTCGCGTACAGCGACTGTTCCATGATATTTGCGTACGTATTCTCTTCGACGTTGAGATTTTTCATTGTTTTTATCGCTTCGATTTGGGCGAATTCACGGGGCCTGATGAGTTGAAAGGTATTTTTGGTTAGACCGGAAGTGCCCGGAGTCGCGATCCCTTTGCCACTAGTTCGATAAATCACATCTTCGTTTCGCCATTTGCGCGATTTGTTGAGATCTTGACCGGTGATTTTTCTCAAATTACCGGAAGTCTGCGCAGCCGAGGAAACTTTTTGCCGATCGTATTCCTCGCTAGGTCGCGAATTGCTTTTCGCAGACTCTTCGTTGCGAGACGGTCCGATCCTGATCATTGGTGGATGAGTGATCGTTGCGGTACTCAAGAGCGGGGATTTTTCGTTATCCGACAAAAAAAACTCTTTTTTTTTATCATTCATCGAAAAAAATTCCTCGTTAACGTCCTGCTTTCTCGGATTCTCGATTTTTTGGGCCGAAATATCTTCATCGCACGTTTTTCTCGTTTTCGGACGTTTCGGCAACGAATGCTTCATCTCCTTCAACATTTCCCTCAAATCCGTTTTCATAGCGTTCTCGACGGGCTCCCTGCTCGGCGCTATTTTCGATTTCGAGTCAATTTTTGCCGAATTCTCAACGAATGGACTGCCGATCTTCGATCTGGGAAAATTCGGCCTTTGTCTGTCATTTTTTTCCGCCTCGACGAGAATATCCAGTACTCGGCTCACCTGGCTCGAGGTTTCCGGTTTTTTGGTAACCGTCTCAGGATTTGTAGGGTTGAGCTCTTTTTCGGACAATTTTTTGTCGATCTCCCGAAAAATATTGGAAAATTCATTGATCGATTCGTCAATCGATTCTTGCTTCGGCTTGGCGGTTTCTTCGTTGAAAACGTTGATTCGCAGTCTCGAAAATTTTGGCGAGTTCTCAAGATTTCCTTCCTTCACTAAAATCTGCTCGTTCAATCGGCTAATTTTAGTCTCGATCGTGCACTCCCGAATTCCGGAATCGGCCCTCGTTTTTTCGTCTGACTCCATGCTTTGAAAAAATGACAATCTCGCGGCAAGATCGTTGCTGGAGTTTCGGGAGGAAGATTCGCTCGTTTCGCTTTCGTTTTTCTTCTTTGCCGCGTTTCTCTGCACGGGTAAAAAGTATCTCGACAAATCTTTTTCGGCCCGTGTAAAATTGTCGGTTTTGGCAAATTGCGATTTTTGGTCTCTCTCGTCCCTGGCCGAATTTTTCACGAGTTCGCTTTTTTCGAATTTCGAATCGGCCCGCGTTTGTGGATTTTTCGCAAAAAAGCTCGTGTTGACGGTGACCTTGGTTATATTGCCGATGGCGTTGAATTTCGAAATGAGGGCGCGGGTGCCCCGTTTCGGCGAGGTCTCCATGGCCGACGTGACGATTTCTTGAACGATATCCTCGGTCTCGTTGCGAAGCTTTTCGTCCCCCGATCTCGAGGCTTGCATCAGCACCGAGGCGGCTCTCGTTCTCGCCTGTTCTTCCTGAACAATGGCCGCTGCCTCTTTGTCCAATTCGCTGATGTTAGCGAGCAACGAAAGCCCCGATTTACGTTTGTTCTCCTTTCTCTTCTCGTCGGCGGCTTTATCGTGCTTGTGAAAAAAGCTCAGTCTTCCGAGGGTTCCGCCGTCTTGATTTTTTTCGATCTGAGGACACTTGAGGGCCGATAGCGGGGAATTTGTCGGCTGAGCAATGTGGTCATCTCGGACTTCCGGTTGCGGCGGACTTCGGAGAACGTCGCCACTGCGTTTTGAGGTGCCCGAGTCACGGGCCGAATGCTCGAAGACGTTTCTCTTGTACCAAGGTCGGGGCATAGCTGTCGCTGACGTTTGGGAACCCGTTGTGACGGAGATTCGTCCCTTTGACCTTGAGACGTTTATTCCAAGGTCCGAAGCATGCGCTGCCGTTGCTCCCGTGGTCAGTGTCTGTGTTTCTCTCCTCGAGTGCAGAACGCCGCCCTGAAGGACCAGACTGTCGTTGCTTATCGATCCGGCGAGATCGGCGCTTGCCGATTTTTTCTCGACGCTTGGTATTAAATTCGTCGCGTCTTCATTGTTGCGGGGAAACGTTAAATTTGTCTTATTCGCTTGTTCGACAATGCTGTCGTTGCATTTCGTATCAAAATGACATGAATTTGGGCCCGTAGGTGGGGCCGTTGATCCCTCGGACTGTTCGGGCTGACTTCGCGGAGAACTCTTCACGGAAATTTTTCCGCAGGGTGAAACTTTTTTGATCGCCTCTTCAGCTTTTTCCGACACTTCACTCGCACTTTTAATTTGTTTTGACTCTTTTTTATCCCTCGCACCGGAAGTTACGATTTCTTCCCGCAGTGAACACGCGTTGCCATTTTGACGTACGTTCTCCGAAACTTCGCTGCCGATTACTTTCCTAATTGGCCCAGACGCACACGCGTCTTTCTTTACCGATGAAGTCGCACTTCCTTCACTTGCCAACGTATTTGCACTTCCGGTGTGTTTTTCAGTCGACACGGTCGCACTTCCGGTTTCTTTCTTCGCCGGGAAAGCTGCACTTCCGGTCTCTTCCTTTGATGAAGAGATCGCACTTCGGATTTCTATCTTCGCCGGGAAGTTTGCACTTTCGGTCTCTGCCTTTGACGAAGAGATCGCACTTCCGGTTTCTTTTTCAGTCGGCACGGTCGCACTTCCGGTTTCTTTCTTCGCCGGCAAGGTTGCGGTCTCTTCTTTTGACGAAGAGATGGCACTTCCGATATCTTCTTTCACCGGAAAGATGCGAGTTCCGGTTTCTTTTTTGAATTCAGTACACTCCTTTTCGTCTCGGCTCGCAAAATTATCCGAAACTCTCAACTTCGCGAAAGCCCCTTCGGGTGGTTTCGGCGCCTGTCTTCTCTTGCCTCGTCCCTTTGTCCGCACGGTTTTAGCCGTTTCCCCGTCGTTTCTTCTCGTGCCGATCGCGTCGATCGGCGGCCCCGGCGCCCTTCTCTTGCCCCTCACGTGTACTCTGATCGTCCTTCGTGGATCGCTGCTCCTTTCCAACGTGTACTCGTTGCCTCGGGTGCGAAGATTTGCGCACGAGCCGAAACCACCGGTGGATCCGTTGCAGGATTGAAGGGAGTAACGGGCGGTGATATCGCGCTTCCGGCTCAGCACGTTCGCCGGAAGTGTCTTGGTCACGTCGATGACGTCGCGGTTCGTCGCGTCGGATTTCACCACGTTGACCTTGGACGCGCCGAAGCCGAAGGGGCCGACTGAACGGGTAGCGCTGTCGGCAAAATGGCCGATCCTCGGTGCCTCAAAATGGCGTCCCGCTTCTTCGTCACTGGCGCCGACGCGGCTGCCGCTTCGAAAGGCGAAACTTCGCACCGTGGCCGTACTGTAGAGCGTCTCGACGCTGCCGTTACTCGACAATTCACTCGCGATCTCGTTCTCCTCGAGATCCGAGCTTACGCGACCGGATTTCCGATGGCTCGGCTGCTTCTCGCGGTCTCGACGGTCCCAGGAAGACCCGGACTCACGGGAACCCCGTTTAAACCACTTGAAGAGGGAAAATCTCCCGCCGATCACACTCGGCGCCCCGTTCGTCGCAAAGTCACGGCTCGGTTCTTGGCACGGTCGATCGACTTTGGCGACGTCGTTGGATTCTCGCGATCTTCGATTATTCGGTGGATAATCGGCCGATCTTCCGGTGACTTCCGGAACTTCGGGACGTTCGTGACAGCAAGCGAGGGACTCGACGGTGCAACTGTTACTTTCGATCGTGTTGCTTTCTTCTTCGTCTTCCTCTTCTTCACCACTGCATACTGTACGCTCGACCATTTTTTCCCCTCTTTCCCACTTCTTCTGCCTACTCCTCCTACTCGCGGTATCTACTTCTTTTTTCCTCGTGGTCTTTGACTTTTACACGCGTGTCTCCTTCGCGGAGCTTTCGTGTACGAGCTTTCGTCCCTCGCTGCTCATCCGCCACCACCAGAAATTCACAATTTTTCGAGCCTCTCGCTCACCCCGAAAGCCCCTCACCAAACTCTTGTTTTTTTTTCTCTCGGCTTTTATTCGCAGACGTATGTTTTGCACATAGTTCGCGTCCCGTATTTATAGATTTCGCGCTTTTAAAGAGCGTAAATTTCACAAGAATTCAACATCTCGGCGGCTCACGGTTGTAACACTGCGGGCCGCGACCCGGGGGAATGATCGAGCCTCCACCTCGATATACTCTGCTATGACATGTGTAGGTAAGGACGCACACGCAGGCATCTTTGGATACGCGTACTCGTATATAACGGCCATTCGACGCGGAATTATACAATTTTTTTCCGGGCCTCCGACGACCCTGACGCTTTCTGTAAAAATTTAATTTTATGTGAAACATTTCAACAGGGAGACGATACTGAGAAGACAATATATTTCTATGTACCAGGATTTGTCAACTATTAACAAATGGTAAAGTTCGATATGGCGAAATAAAGATCTTCTTACAGTTAATGAATCGTTCATTTGAGCCTCTGAATAGTCACAAATAAAGATTTGGTAATAGTTGAGAAATGGGTAATATTTAATGGAACATATTTATTTCTAACAGCCAATAGATATACAGTTGGTCTAACTCAATGCTTTGTATCAATATACTATGAATACTTGATTCATATACCTGAGACGTTTATTCAACGAGATCATTGGAAAAGTTGTCCCTGATGTAAAGGACAGTTGAGTGAACGATATTTTATATTTGCACAAATCACAATTCGTCTATAGTTGCCAAATGAATATTTGGACTAAGGCAATTTTGGCAGCCAGCGGAATTTTTTACGACTAGGCTAGGGAGCCAGCATAATAAGAATTCAGTTTGGAAAAATTGATTATGTGATTTCGATATTATAACCATTTAAAAATACCAATAAAAGTGTTCGTAATTATTCTAACTGGCGAAAAGCTTACGGAAACAAACGAATTCTTTTACACAAATGTGATGTTAAAAAAGTGTGTCAGACATGAAAAATGTTCAGCCGCTGCCCGAAGTGCGATCGAGTACTTTTCTATTTTTAGCGACGATTTACCGTTGGAAGTATAAACTCCAAAAAATTGCAACAGAAGGCAGATATGTTTGGACTGCTGCGTCGAACGTTTGAAAGTTTAAATGACAAAATTAGAACAAATTTTCAACTATATGGCAAAATTGTTAAATTATTCACAAAAGTCTCGTAGTAGATGTGTTTAATAATAAAAATAATAATAACATGAAGACAGGAGAAGTGAACAGATATATAAACATTATATTTGATTTCACACAAAACTTTTGAGAAGCCTGAAAAGCTTTTTTTAATTTGGTAGAATAATATACAGAGTATCGACGCTGAGCAGGTTGAACGGGTATGGGGCATTCCATTTGACATGGCTTGAATGTGCTAACCCTCGATGATGCCTCGACCATGCCTCGACCGTGCCTCGACCATGCCAACCCTCGACTATGCTTGACATGGCATGGTCGAGGGTTGGAAATTTTCCGTGATGAGACTCACTTGTGCAATTACATATTTTTTTTCCAAATCCACATTATTTTTCTCAAGTTTTCGGGCTCATTCAAAAAAATGATTCCGGTTCTGGAGTACAAAATCGTA
Organism: Ophion obscuratus; assembly: GCA_964007375.1. Taxonomy (NCBI): domain Eukaryota; kingdom Metazoa; phylum Arthropoda; class Insecta; order Hymenoptera; family Ichneumonidae; genus Ophion; species Ophion obscuratus. The sequence continues at coordinate 28,506,001 of OZ023324.1, read as the reverse complement.
TAGCAATCCAAAATAGGTTTTTTTTTCTTCAAAACTGACAGTGTTTTGCAATTATAAATAGTAATTACAAATATAACGAAATTAATATGGCAAACATAAGGCGGGAAACCAGTTTGGGGGTACGTTTTTTTTGGTGATATTCATGATTTTTTTTTACAACGAATAAATGAATAGAATTTATTCAAGCTTTGGGAATATTTTATACATATTTCCGAACAAATATTTGAATTTTTTCGTAGCATTTCCTCGTAAAATATGGAACATATAACCTGCCTGTAGACTCTCGAGGCCACAGTTTTCATTGGAAATCAATGCGGTTTGAACATTACTTTAAGAACACGTTTTCCTTCTATATGAACCTAATTCTGAGAGCTATTCAAACAGAAGGGTATCATTCGTGCCATTATTTTATAATCTTTTTTGCTATAAAAATATACTTTAAACAATGATATTGCCCCAAACTTATGATCATATAGAGCGTAATTATATAAAGAAACTAACTATCACTTTACAAAGTTATAGGTTATTTATGGAATTAAAAAAATCCATTTTTTTCAGTCATCTAAACTGGTTTCCCACCTTCAAAAGAGAAGAAAAAAATTTAAGTTGGTCTCTTTGGACAAACAATAATTGGCATAAAATTTAAAAAATCGATTTTTGAGTTATCTAAAATGGTTTCGCGCCTTAAAAAGTGAATAAAAAAGATGAAAAATTTGGTTTCTAAAAAAAAAATCAATCGTCAGGATTCCAACCTAAAATATTTGCCGTCATGGGAACTGCATCCCGAAAAAGTAAATTAAAAAAAATCAGAATGTTGGCCCAAAATATGAAAACAATTCGAAAACTGCATATGTGCCAGTTGGTATTAAAAATCATTTAAATTCACGTGGAATATCCTATGTATGTGACTTGACGTATGTATATGTATTTATGCATATACTTATTTGCTAAAGGGAGTTGTAGCTTCTCTCGCCAGTTTCTCTCACGACTTCGTACACGTTGAAGCTTCTCAGCACCTCTGGCGTATCTCGGGTTTTCTTCGGCATTCCGAATCGAGCAATCAAACGAAACTTCATTCTATCATTTCTTTTTAATCACTTTTTATCGTGTCAATTTTTCAAAATTATCCTAATTTTTTCGTTTTTTCAAATTTTTTCGTTCTGTTTATGAATATCGTCCGGTTCACCAATTTTATTGATTTACGTACCATCGAGGTATTCAAAGTCTCTGTGTTCAGTTGCTTGAATTGTTTATACTTTTTATTCGCGTCGATTGTTCATGCACTTTGCGTCTTGTCCTGTTGCAACGAAAAACACTGGCCGCGAGATGAACTCTATTTCGACGAAGATACTGGTCGCTCCTAGGCTGGTGTGTTTCGTGGGCCGAGGAGAAACCCCGAATTATTATTAGACGACTACGACAACGACGACGACGACGACGTTTTCACACCGAAAGCCGAGCGTCTCTTCTTCCATCGTCGACGGTTATTTTCAAAGTCCACTTTCCTCACGACACACGCGTGCACCCGAATCCCCCGAATAATGAACGGACCACGGGAAATTTGAGATCAAGGCGGGATGTGCACGGAAGAAATTAATTAAAAATACAATCTGATATCGTTTCCATCGCATTGAGGGATCATCACAGTGCAACGGGTCGAAAATAGCTGATTTTCGCGATTTTTTTTCGATGGCAAAGTCCGCTAATCAGTCTGATCTTTTTATGCCAAATGAAAGCACTCGTGAAGAACAGAAAATAAATTTTCAGACGTTTATTTTTATTTTTCCGACATTTTTTTAACGGTTTGAAAATGTCTTCGAAAAAAGGAGTCCTCACGGTGTACCCCGGTTGTGGCCGTAAATATAATCTGACAACGAAATTTGTAAAAAGATTATTAATCAATATGAAAGCCGCAGTCTAGCTATGGAGGTTTTTAAAATATAAAAATTGACAAAATGGCGGTGGTTTGAAAAAGAGTATCGAATTTAGCGTATTTTTTCGACAGTTTTTCGTTAAAAATACGATGAAGATTTCAAAAAAAAGCTTTCATAGCAAGATCAAGAATGGCGTGAAGAATGTTGTGTCAAAATTTAAGAACGATAGCTTGAAAACTCTTCCATTGGGAGTGTACACTGTTTCGAAAAACGACATTTTGAGAAAAACGCTTTTAAGGGGTCTTCTCACTTTAGACGCTTAAAAAGGCTATTTTCATGATTTTTTAAAATGTTTACATAACAGATATTGATATAAAAATTGTTACACTTTCGAATTACATTTAAAAAAGAATGTCTATATTTATGTAACCCAAACAAACTTTAAACGCGTTTTTCTCGAAACAACGTTTTCCGACGGCTTGTTGATAAAATCTTCGAAACTACTAAACCGATCCTTATGAAATGTTAACCACATATTCTTTACAACTATAGCTATAGCGCAAATGAAGAATTTTTTTAAATTTTGATATTTACTATTCTTTTTTGCCAAAAACGTTGAAAAATGGGTTTTTTATGTTTTTTTTCGAAAAATGCCCGCCATTTTGTTATTATTGCGTATATAAAAAATAGTATGATATGCGCTATAGCCGTTAACAAATTGAATATAAAACCGTTTGATTTTTTGTTTCGGATGATCCATCTCCGAGGTTTCATCAACAGCACAGACCTACAATATTTTAGGACATTTTTTTCACTACCGTTTTTCGTCGATAAATTTTTACTTAAGAAAATAATTTTTTTCTCTATGTATTTCGAAAGTGTATATATTAAATGTAACAACTTTTATATCGATATCGGTAAAGACGACCTCTTGAATTTTCGAGTGCGGAATTGTCTGCTTACGATCAATCGGCGATGCCAGGTCCATGTTTATAACCGTCTATACTATCGGATAATGCAAAAAGAGAAATCGATTTTTTGAAAATTTTACACTGTGATAATCCCTTCAAAAACACTATCTTTGAATTTTTACCGCACGTTTATTGGAATTTTTACAGTTCCTCGGAATTTTATCAAACAAAAATAACGAGTTGAATCGACTTCATACTAGAGCATAGATACCGGTTTTTGATAATATCGAAGAAACCGGAATATCGGACCAAAAATCCGATATTGGACTCGAATAAGACCGATAATTCTATATCAGAATCGAAAACGTTAAAATATCATCACAATTATTATTATTTCCATTTAAGTTACTTTGACTTGCTCTTTTTTACTATATTTAATAGTCTTAAAATATTATTATCTACATTAAATATTTTCGAAGCGTCGACTTATTTATCCAATAAGGTAAGGTCGTCTCTGAAAGACAAAACTTCAGATGCCCTCTGTTTTTGCGATTATTGTCAACAATGCCACAAGCGATGCCATTTGTTTGCATTCTGCTAGCTACCACTGCGCTGACTTTCACAAAACATCCTAATTTTTATTTTGGTGATTTACTACTTTTTTATTTGCATAAAAGTTCCTATTTTTTCTTGTTTATTTATGCTATCTTGGTTTGGATATATTTAAGAATACGTATGTTTGAAAATGTATAAAAATGAGGATTTCAATAAAAGACAGTGGTTTTTAATAAATCCGATTTCGATGAAAATTGGCATGTTTGTAGAATGGGTAAAAATAGGCGACACGTATATTTTTTGAGATCTCCGAAATCCGATTTTTAAGGGTTGAAACGCACCCTCGAAAATTGTGGTGTTTTTCGAGGGTGCGTTCGTGAATATTTTTTGTTGAGAACACCATACATTTCTGTCAGTGTATGAACATGAAAATTCCCTGTAATAAATTAATATTTTTAAAAACTTTGAGTTCCAGAACTCAATTGAAATGGTTGTTGTTGGTCCTTTTTCCATGAATTTTTCTGCACATTTTCTCTCTGGAATGTTATTATCTTTTACGAACGGGACAATATCGGGGCTAGTCTTATTTATTTATTTATTTTAAGTTCTCACGTCTTTACTGCATCGGCAAAGTACTAGAAAAAAAAAAAGAATAGTCTCTCTTCTCGCCGGTTCTGTCTTGTTCTTCGCCAGAATTAGCAGCACCCAATAAATACGATGAATGAGAATGTTGGTTTTCTTCCCTCGGTCCTGTCGAGAACGAGAGAGAGGGAGAGTAGAGGGAGAAGAGAAAATAAAAGGATTTAATTTTCACTTGTTCGTGCATCCAGAAATAGGTGTTTCTGACTGTGGCATTCCTTACAACTCTTCTGCTATCTTGATCGAAAAACACAACCCCTTTATTACATGTTTGCGGTAAGAGTGCACGTTTGAATTTGCTGTGTCTGATCGCAACACGTTACTAATATTCAACAAATCAAAGATAATTGTCAACTTTTTAATGTCCGTATACGCTGATTCGGGTTTTCTTTGATTTAGCAAAATATTTTTTTCCCGATTTTCATGAATTTTATTGTTACGAATCGATAAAAGTATAAGCTGTAGTATAGTAGTAAGGTATACTCGAAGGTATAGACTATCTAAAAATGAAACAAAAGATCAACTTTTTTAAAATGTCACACTAGTGGTCCCCTTAAGATGGAAAATGGGTGCAGGCGCTGTCAGTTTCTCTTTGCGAAAGTTACAAGCAGAAAACGTCATCTATGGGCACACAAAACAATGCTGATTATTTCTCGACAAAACAATAGCTCGTACAAAGTTCCTCACTCCATCAAAAAGTTCCCAAGATCGCGGACCACCCGAGTATTAATTGTATTGCAAAATTCGCAGGGGCAAAAGTAATTCAATTCTACGAGTGTACAGCTGATCCTGCAATTCGTATTTTATTCTCGGAAGAATATGCTCAAATGCTATTCATACGGGAACATCTGTTTGGTCTCGATCTTGGATTATCACGAAGCTTCAAAGTTTTCTTTCCATTTGAAACAAAGATGTGTCTGTCTATCAGGGCTTTTGTGAGGAAATGAAAGGCCAGAGGTAGAGACCGAGTGAAATATTCAAGCGATGCCTCACAAGAAAGCTGATGCATTTAAAAGAGTGGATTTTCTTCCACTCGAAGCCAAGATACATAGACACTCCCGTCATAGGGGATGCACGTCAGGAGCCTCATCAGGCATGTGCGAATTTTCAAAAAATATGTCCTGTCAATTAATATGTTTCGTAACCGAATTTGAAAAACGAACGTGGAAAGCGTAAGGGGCTGAAGGGTCAACTTTCGTCTGATGGAGAACTTTCATAACCACGTTATTTAGTAAAAAAAATAAAATAAAAAATTATTTAAAAAAACAAAGAAAAGAAATACAAAACATTTGGAAAATGTTATCAAAGAAATTTCAAAATATTTTCAACGAAGCGTTTTTTTTTTGTATTTTTCGATAGTACAGACGGTTATAAACATGCTGTTCGTATACCTACTTACATAAACGTAAGTAGACAATTTATATGAAATTTCCGCACTCCAAACTTCAAACGCGTTTTTCTCGAAATAGCGTTTTTCAAAACGGTGTACACTGTCGAAAGAAGAGTTTTCAAACTATCCGTCTCAAATTTTGACACAACATTCTTCACGCCATTTTTTATCTTGATATGGAAGCTTTCTTTTTTTTTAAATCTTTATATTTTTTTTTACGTTTGACACCGTCGGAAATATAACCGCCGGCATTTTGTTAATTTTGATTTAAAAAAACCTCCATAGCAAGCTAGCAGCTTTCATACTGATTAATTATCTTTTTACAAATTTTGTTTTAGATAATATTTACGGCTACAACCGTGTACACCGTAAGGACTCCCTTTTTCGAAGACATTTTCGACTGTTGAAAAAATATGTAAAAATAAAATAAAAGTTTGAAAAGTTATTTTCTGTTCTTCATGAGTGCTTTGATTTGACATAAAAAAATCAGACTGATTAGTGTATTTTAACCATCGAAGATAAAATCGCGAACGTCAGCTATTTTTCGACCCGTTACACTGCGACGATCCCTTAAGGGGGGGAAGACCATTTAGAAGGTAGCAAATTAGAGTTTTTTCGTGATTTTTTTTTCACGTAAAGAATACACATGGAAATTTGTAATTTTGTGTTTCTTATTTGATATTTCAAGTATGCACAAATATATATGTTTTTTTAAATGCAAATTGCCAGTCGTGTACATCGATGTTCAGGGGAAGTTGCTCAAAAATTTTTCGCACTGCTCGAGTTCTCCCTCGCGCTGTAATTGTCTGAAAAAAGTATTAAAAAAAAAAACAAAATGTTTCTTGACGGCAACACCCATATGCTATCGGTAAAGTAGGATTTTGGAAATATATGCAAAATTCACGAAATTACAACTTAATAAAATCAATTTTGTGATTCTTCATGAAATTTATGCTATGAACTATCGATTTATGGAAAGAAAAAAAATTGATTTTTTTCACATTTGTAAATGGTCTTCCCCTTAATAAGAATGCGGCGATTTTTTAACATAAAAGATCTTGGAAAAAATCTTCTGGCCCTGTTGAACAAGGGAGAAAAGCAACTCGGTGAGTCGATGGCCAATTCGATGGAATTAATGAACAAATTTCGTTTTTCTGCTCGGCCCTAGGTGGGCGAATTTACGGTATGATTGCTCGAGCCTTGCGCTTTTCATACGGTGCTGATTAACTCGGCGAATCATATTTTCCTTCCTCATTTTTTTTACGGTTTTAATAACTTCGCTAATTATTTATTTCTTCCCCATAGAAAAAGCTTTGTTTTTGGTGAACATTTTTTTCACGTTTTTAATAACTAAGTTAATTATTCATTTCTTTCTCCCAGAGGAAGCTTTGTTTTTGGTGAGCATTTTTTTCAAGGCTTTAATAAACCTCGAATAAAACTTTAATCAGGAACAAAGCTTCCTTTATGAGAAAGTAATGCATAATTAGCGAAGTTATTAGCTCATCTGGTTAACGTGAAAATATATACAAAATATTGAGAATCATTGAAAAATGATATTTAAATTTAAAAAATGACCGTAGGTGCGAGCTGATTTTTTTGTACACTGAAAAAACTTCTACAGTGTTGCGGGTCCCTGAAGAAATTTTTGCATACCGATAGTTTATCTTACGACACATGCTCTAAATAAATTTTCTTTCTCAAGTATCAAAAGAACAAATAATCTTCCAAAAATTTAAATACTTTTCCTACAACAGAACATGAACATTCTACCGGGTGTCCCATTTTAATCTCACACCTGATTTATCTCGAAAAGTACTGCTCCGATCAAGTATGGAGTATAATAAAACTTCTAGGGTTTAAAGGAGGGCGTGAAAAAAATGTTGTTTGGTCAACAATTTAAAATGGCATCGTTAAGATGACCGACATGTTTTTAAAAAAATGGGATCATGAATTTTTGTTCGCCGAAAAATTTGTCAGGCCAAAACTAACAACTTTGAGTTCTTCATGACTTAACTTCAATACTTCCTGATGCCAGTTGTCAAAGATTAGTAGTCTATCTTCGCCACCATAAAAAAGGCGCACAATTAAAAATGTCAGGTAATTTTTAACCACCCTTTACTTCTTTATAAATGCGTTGTCATCTTAATCTACACCTACGCAGTTCTGGTAACGCCATCTGTTGGAAAACAGCGAGAACTCATTCAACGTCCTGATATTAGTATTCGCGATTTTCACGTCCCAGAGGTGGCGCAGCGATATTTCAATATGGCCGGCCAAATTATAACCTCAAACGCAAGCAATTACTTCGTTCTTGATTTCCCGCGAGTTGTCTATTGGATATACCTCCATGGTAGATTGTAAAGATGCCACTGCAGGGAATAATCTATTTTCCGCTCTTTCTTTAGCTCTGTCAGCTCTGGATTTAGATTTTTTTGAGGTTATGAGAGTCATTCGCAGGTTTCGAGAAGGAGTGATTCTATTTTTCAGACCATACTTTTTACAAGGGACGTCCGAAATTATATTCATACATTGTACGTAATAAAAATAACTTTTACTATTGTTAAAATAAATAAAAATAACTTTTAATATTATTATTCATAAAGATACAAACTTGGGAAGAAAAAATCTTTTAGAGTGCCTACCAACTCGCCTTGATGGCCTAAAGAGATTCATTTTCACAATCTACAACCACTTTTTCCACAAGACTATTCACTTTTACTATCCATTTTGCACCCTGGAACACAGCAGAATCTCGATCAATTTGTCGTTTTTTTTGACAAGCTTTTATTCAACTTGACTTGGTGTGAGATGCAAAACGGAAAATCAATATTTCACCCACTTCCCGGCTACTTAGAGTTCTGACATTTTGCAAACATGCATATAAGAGGTGAAAATATATGGAATCTGCACGAGAACATATGAATTGGCTCTAAGTGCTCTCGGATCGTACAATCGTTAAAAGGGTCCAATAGGTAAAATAGGTTAAAAAGTAAGGTGCAATAGGTGGTGAGCCAACATCGATGATAGATTCCACCTATCACAGTTCTCCACGATTTCTCCCGACAGTCAACCAAAAATAACAATTGACGACTAAAAAGTATAAAATAATTTATATATAACCAATTTTATTTTTAAACTAGCTTTCATTTAATATACCAAAAAGTCGAAAATACTTTGTTTACCAAGTCACCTATATGTGACTATAAATAAAAGCTTGGGGCGCTAATTGACCCATATCATCTTTAATTTACATAAATCCCTTAACATATCAATTATATTTAATTTATTCTAAAACAACATTACATTTCTCAAATAAAAATTCTGAAACTGAGTATAAACGTGTGATAATAATTTCTCCCATTGCTATTGCGCCAAATTAAATACGATTAATAAAACAGAATTGATAAAATTTGTTAAACATTCAAAAAGTTTGAGCGCCACAAGCTTTTAATTACAGTTACGTATAGGTGGCTTGGTAAAAAAAATTATTTTCTACTTTTTAGTACATTAAATAAAAGCTTGTCTTAAAAAAAAAAATTATTTAAATTGCGTCCACTGTTACCAATGTATTTTGACAAAGTTGACTATACTAGTAGAGTTTCCACTTCAGACCGCGAGAGGCGCCAAGACTTTTGGGGATCGCGAATTTTTTTCCCAAACTCCGCATTTTTTCAAGCCATCCAGGCTCGGCATTTATGTCGCACGAGACTGCACGATGCAACTCACTCGGGGCTGCATCGGCACCGTAACAAGGACCCCTAAAGATAAATATGCCCCTCTCGTTCTTCTATTTGAGAAATAATTCATCCAGAAAATACAACCATCAGAAAGGTTTTTTTGTTGCCTCGTTCAAAACACCCAACACGTATAATTTACGTCCACATACAGGGTGTTAGGAAGGTCGACGCAAAGCCTTAAGGGGGAGATATGTCACCTTATTAGGAACTTATTTAACCTAGGTGACCTCAGTTCAAAGTCTAAGGATTTCGAGTTATCATGGTAAGTATGATTTGTGGAAAATTTCCCAAAATTAGGCACCTTGTTCATAATGTTCAAACAGACAATAATTGGTAAGTAAAAACTTATTTGCGTCTTAGCTTGATGTGTATTCAATCGACAAACACCGATACAGTAATCTGTATTCACGCAACTAACTAAATGGGACGTGTTGAATAATTAAAAACTGGTTGAAAAATAAAAAAAGCATTAACATAAGAGGTAATGAAATAAAATAGCATTAAGGCGTCTTCTCAGTTTAAAATTTGAAAAAAAATCGTTTTTTTTTCAATTACATTTTTCCAAAGTATACACATCCAAAAGTATCATACTAACATTTTATGAAGATCGGAGGAGTCTAACTGTATTTTTGTGTAGCCTTTACTTTACTACCTCGTTAAAAACTTTAAACGCGTTTTTCTCGACACAATGTTTTTCGACGGTTTGTTGATAAAATCTTTGAAACTACTGAACCGATCCTTCTGAAATTTTATCCACATATTTTTTACAACTATAACTATAGTGCATATGAAGAATTTTTTGAAATTTTGATATTTGCTATTTTTTTGGTCAAAAACGGTGAAAAAACACGTTTCTTTTGTTTTTTCGAAAAATGTCTGCCATTTTGTTATTTTTGCATATATAAAAAATCGTACGATAAGCGCTATAGCCATCAACAAACTGAATCCAAAACTGTTCGATTTTTTTGGTTTCGGTTGATTCATCTCCGAGATTTCATCAACAGCGCAGACATACAATATTTTTGGTATATTTTTTAACTAACATTTTCGTCTATAGTCACTTGATAAATAAATAAAAATCTTTTTATGTATTTCGAAAGTGTATTTATTAAGTGTAACAACTTTTATATCAATATCTATGATATAAACCAATAAAAAAATGCATGCAAGCAGCCTTTTTTAGCATCTAAAGTGAGAAGACCCCATAGGAGGTAAACGACTTAGTACCTAATTTTGGGTAATTTTCCAAAAACCATACATAACTCGAAATCCTTACACTTTGGACTAAGTTAACCTAGGTTAGATATGTTCCTAACGAGGTGACCTATCACCCCCTTAAGGCTTTGCATCTACGTTTCTAACACCCTGTATACATTGGAAAATGATATGGAAAATAAAACAACGCCGCGAGATCATGTACGAGAATTCTCCATACCGCAAGGCCGGGGGGGGGGGGGGGGGTAATTCCCTGTGGATTCAGCTCTGCCTCGAGTAACCTTCTCATTCCTGTCTTTCTCCCGACGTTTTTGCTCCGTTACTCACTCTTGCTCTCCTCTTGTACCAATCACAAGCCCGCGTTGCTACTGTTCCGCCGGAAAAACGAAACAACAGCCCAGCGGGACCATTTCCGGAATTAAAAATGAAATATGCATCGCGCTCGTACAGCCTTATCGCTTCCGTACCTCATTACTATTATCTTACTCCTCCACGCGAATTATATTTCGGAGCAAGGCTTGACCCTTTGTTCGTTGCCAGCCTCGTGCGAATTCTTGGTTTTGCGCAAAGTCAACTTTTCGTAATTTGTTCGTCACTTTAAATCAAAGTCTCTAATTGTAAAGTGTTTGTCGATGAAAATATTTTCAGGACCTCTTCTAGCGGTGTACGGAAAATGATTGATTATTGAGGTCTCGTTTGTGAACAAACCAAAACTCAAGGCTTTGCGGATTTCAGTATTTGTTCATTGATATTTTGCTCTGAGAATGACATTTCTTTAGTAATATTTTATTAACGGGGTCGTCTAGTGTGAAGGCCGTTTTTAAATGCTTTTTTGGGGATTTTTTTTGACAAACCATTAAAAGAAAATAATTTATAAATCTGATATCATTTTTATTAACATTTAAACAAACTTTGTGAATATTCTGAAGTCATTATATAGAATATAGTCGGAGCCCAACGGGAACACATATATAAAAACAGGTGCTCCACTGCTGCCATGATTATATATTTTTTTAGTAATATTTTATTAACGGGGTCGTCTAGTGTGAAGGCCGTTTTTAAATGCTTTTTTGGAGAATTTTTTTTTTGACAAACCATTAAGCTAAAATAATTTATAAATCGTATATCATTTTCATTAACATTTAAACAAACTTTGTGAATTGTTTTAAGTCATTATATAGAATATAGTCGGAGACACACCGCCCAACAGGAACACATATATAAAAAGAGGTGTGCTGCCATGATTCCGGCTGTTCTGCTTATCTGAAATTAAAAAAAAAAACCAAACGCAATTTTAATCGTGAGACTTGAGGCTCTACATGGAACTAAAGTAAAGTTAGAATTCCAAAAAAGAATTTTTTTACGCTTTAGAAAAAAATTCAATTTTTGGTTTTTTTTGGGGGTCTATATAGCTGATTATACTTCATTTCTCGCCCTTCGAGATTACAATGGTAGTACAGCTACTTGAGGTCTACAATCACACGTTTAGAGCAATATGATTTTTTAAACTGTCACCCTGGCAACCGTCCGTTCCTGGCGCCATCAGTCGTTCATTATCGTCATTAGTTATTTATGTGTCACACAAAATACACGTACGAGCAAACCTGGCCCGGTCCAGCCTATCAGCTCTTGCTCCTGCCGTGTCCCTCCTGTCGGAAAACGAACAAGTGGACTCGAAAATGATATTGAGTAATATCTGGGAGGCAGCAATGATGCAAGCGGAATTACATCATTCGCAATCTATGGCTCGCAGAGCTTGCATTTTACCCAACCTAACAAAACAAGTAGCGGCCTCATTGGGAAAAAGAGAGATAGATACTCACCTATTTGGAGACAAGCTTGGGGAGAAAATAAAAGGGATAAAAGTTATGGACAAGTTGAGTCACGAATTGAAATTCCCGACCGCAAAGAAAATCAATTCAAACATTTCGGGTAACTGGAAGAGCCCGCCGGAACAACGGAGGCCGACGACCTCGACGGGCTTACAGACCCAAGTACCAACGAAAGGCGCCCATACAAAAGAATACGGCGAAACAGCCCAGCCAGTACAGACCGAATTCGACCCGGAATCAAGGTCATCGTCATCAGCAAAGCTCCAGCAAACTACACTCACGTTAAATGATACCCCTGATCAGGTTAAATTCGCGGGTAGACTGAAATACTCTTTGAAACACTGGGAACTGATTACTTCAGACAATTTTATTCTCCAATGCGTAACACGCTATAAAATTAAATTCAGAGAAAAACCACGTGAGCGTTTTCTCACCAAGGAGAAAATCTTGGGGCCTCGAGAATCCTCAGAAATTTAAAAAGAGATCGATAGACTCCTAGAGATCGGGGCGATCGAAGAGTGTTCAAACGCTCCAGATCAATTTCTGTCAGGTTATTTCTTATGAGAGAAAACAGATGGGTCGAAAAGATTTATTGTAAATTTGCAAGAACTAAATTTCTTTATCGACACTGCTCATTTTAGATTAGAAGACCTCAGATCAGCATGCAGGTTATTGGAGCAAGGAATGTATATGGGGTCGATAGATATCAAAGAAGCCTATTTTGCGATACCCATACACAAAAGCAGCAGAAAATATCTCAGATTTCGATTTCAAGACCAAACCTTCCAATTCACATGCCTCTCATTCGGGCTGTGTACGAGTCCATACACAGCCCGAGCAAACTGTTTTGTTATGCCAATCAAAAATCAAGTTGAACGTATTTAAAGATACAATTTTGTTAAACCAACTGAATTTTGGATGGATAAACGAATTTTTTTTTCAGAGTATTTTTAATTTGGCGGAGTCCCTCTCAGTCCGATGGAATTCGCACCGAAAACTTTAAACGCGTTTTTTTCGAAGCTACATTTTTCAAGTCGGCCGGACTCATAACTCGAACAAATCTTGACCGATTGACTTAAAATTTTAACTGTATATTCACTATTAGATGAATTAGGTTCTGCATAGAAGTACGTAGGATTTTCTCGACATATTATGTAGTTTCTTTTTATAAGCAATTATCGGATGATGTTTTTTTGAGAATTTTGAACTTTTATTTAAAAAACGCGCTGTTTTAGCAAAAATCGATGTATCAAAAAAATCCTACGTACTACTGTAGCTATTCACATGGATAATCGAAACAAAAATTCATTCACTGTAGATTAAAAATTGAAGGTGCCGTTGGTCAGGCCGCGCGCCTACGAAAAAAAGGCTTCGTCGAAGAAAAGCTGTGCAGCCGCCATTTTGTTTTACATTACTTTGACGAAAATCGTTCATACAGTTCATGAAATGTAAAATAAAGGACCTTTTTCAGAATTTTGATTTATTCCATTGTCCCGCTAAAAAGAATTCCCAAAATATACTTACTTTTTCTCCGCTACAGTGACCTTACCTCTTAAGGAGAGATATACACCTAGATGGTCGAGGTCGAAGATTTAGAAGCTATGAACACTCAGTCGACCGTAGAAGACCTACACTATGGGCCTGGTATCGATGATTCCATGTAAGTTGACAAATTTCATGATTTATTCATTCCCAAATTTTCAAACGCGTTTTTCTCGAAACCACGTTTTTCAAATCGGTACCTAAAAGTTCTCGAAAACCAATGAACCGATTGCCTTGAAATTTTTTCTGTTTATTCTATACACCATTATCTAGTACTTGTCATAGGATTTTTTTTCCGTTACTTATTTTTCGTTTTATAGGCAAAATAATAACTAATTTTTGGCCCAAAAATCACTATTTATGTTCAAACGTCCGCCAGTTTGTCATAAATCGATATTTTCAAAATCGGATATTTTCACAATGACAAGTACTAGATTATAGTATCTAATTTAATAATCTTTTTGGTTTTTTTTTCAGATGATTTTTGAAGAAACGCCAGTGGCTACCGTATACGCAGTTTTTTTTACGGCGCTTTAAGGATCGTACAATATCCTTGTATATTTTTAATATTTTTAAATAAAGAAAATTAAACATATTTTTGACTGTATATACTTTTAGATAATTAAAACCCCAATCCGAAATTTCAAACTCCATTACACAAACTGACCTTTTTTCCGGCTCCTAGGTGTATATCTCCCTTTAAATCAGGTGTAAAATTCGCATTCAAGTTTTGGGCCAACTACGATCGCGTTGTTCCTGCAGGTTGAAATCTCACATTTTCCCGACACCTGCGATACCCGCAAATACAGTGAGCATAAGCCGCGTACGCGGCCTCACATTTAATCTCAAATGTATATACGAAAGCTGGCACGGGAGGCTCGTCGAAATTATTCACGAATTTTCATAGAGGTCTCGAGTTTTCGAGCCCGAGAGGGAAAAGTGAGCACAGGGAATACGACGAGGGAGAGAGCCAAGGAGCGAAAGGAAAGCGAAGAATGGAGTGAAACATTTATGTATTGTGCGGTGGAAGGAAGACGGAGAGCAGAAAGGACGTGCTCGCGGCCAAATGTCTCCGAATACTCTCCGCGTACCGGTGACTTTGGCAAGCCAGTGGTACCCGGCAGTTTCTAAACGTGCGTTACGAGCTCCGCGGAAGTCTCCTGGAAACTCCTCTAAGCCGTGGATTATTCATAACCCGTAGAGAAATGTGGACCTAAGAAAATACCTCCGCGAGACTCAACGGGACTGCGATGTGTGTGCGTACGTCAGCCTGGAGGCGAAACTTCATTTTAATGAATATGATCGAATCTGCACCTCCGGGACAAGTTCTCTTCGTCTCATTCATCGATAGGGATGGTATGATTCGGTGTTTTCCAACCTTCTTCGATACGCCACCCGACAAGGGAAGCTTTGAAATTATTAGTGCCATTCGCCACTTCGCACTCGTGTGAACCAATAGTCCAGTAAAACTGACGAAAACCCACCAGTTTTAGCGTAGAAATATAAGTTTTCACTGAAGCTGGATGGTTGCATACTGAAAGTAACCCCAATGGAATGTTGTCCCTCAATTCGCCCCAACCCTAAGAGGGTGGAACACTGAAAAATCGCCGTACATCGATAATTAATCGGCCATCAAAAATTGTTTCAGAAAAAATTTCAGCTCGGTGGTAACACGTTGACCCCCATAACAACCTTAAGGCCTTATATACGCGAAAAATTTCAAAATTTTTCATTTTTTGATTATTTTTTATTCCATTAGCCGAACGGTAAGGAATATTTTAAGCTTTGCAGAATTGGAGAATTCCAAAAATAAGGTAAGATTGCATTTATAATAGATACTGCGCGGCGCGCCCAACTGCCAACTTCAAAGCCCTTTTTCCACGATTCTCTTTTTTGAACCTTGTGAAAGTTCTAAGTCTTGAACGAAGGTTCAGATCGCTTTGAAAATTTGCAATGACACAAAAAAATGTAAAAAATAAAATACCGACAGAAAATTGAGTAAAACAATTTTAAGTTTCGAATTTTTATTATAATAATTGAAAAAAAATAATATTGTTGGTTTATACTGAAGATACATTCATTACGCAATTATAAATATGTTCATTTTTTTCAGACACCCACATCGGTGCCAAAAACTTTCACCATGACGCGCGCGCAAAAAAAATACATTGCTTCATTATGTTATATCTCCGCCATTTGTTAATATTTATGATTTTCTTCACATATACTTAACCATGTCAAGAATCCGTTCAATAGTTTTTGAGATATCATGGAAGCCAATTTGAAAAATACAGTTTTGAGAAAAACGCGTTTAAAAGTTTAAATACGATTTACACAAAAAAAATGTTGATTCACCATTAGTCTGCTATACGGGGTCTATATAACACGCACCTTTTTTTGCAATTTGTTCAAAATTGGTTTTTTCGATTTTTTGGACCTGTCATATGGACTGACAGCCTTAAGGGAGACTACTAGTATGTCTCTAGATGAATTTTTTTCATGAGGTTTTATAAAAAAATGGCGGCGTTGAAGCTGGATAAAGTAAATCACCTTTGTCCAATAGTGTCCTAAGCATGCCAACATTACATCGTCATTTCTTCACCGACTGAGTTGACTTTTTTTTCAAATTTTAATCAAAACATTCACACGCAACTGGTCGAATGCCTTTTTCTGAGCAAGTCTGTAGCAACCGAAAAAATCCGAATTTCGACCAAAAAATTAAACAGCATGTTTATAACCGTCTATACTATCGGATAATGGAAAAAAATCGATTTTTTGGAAATTTTACACTGTGATGATTCCTCAAAAAACGCGTCGTCCATGGAACAAAATTTTGTCAGCGAAAATAAAATAGCGAGAAATAAATATGCAAGTTTCTAATTGGTACGCTTTATTTTTAAGGTAAACCGAATTCCCTTACTAATATTTTAGGGAAATTTGTTATCCGGCGTTGGTTCAAATCATTGAGCACGGAGGTACGAGTTGGAGGCAGCATAATCAAATTAATTCGTGCTAATGAATGTGAATCCATTAACCCATTTTTGCATTTCAACATTTGATATTCAGCTCAAATTCGGAAATTGGGGCTAATTATTCCATTATAAATGACGTTTCTATTTTCGGTTAATGCTATCGGTACTTCTCGCTGCATAAGGATCTAGGAAACGGCGCAATCTGCGAATGACTATATTATCGAAATTCTAAATTTTGCTGCTGCTAACGGTGAAAAAATATAGACAAATATATCACAATCGGCATTTGAGAAATTCATTTTTTTTAAGGAGAAAACTTTCAGACAAAAATAATAATATACATATTCCCAGTTCTAAATAAATATGGAACAGGTCACATAGGTATACATATTCCCAGTTCTAAATAAATATGGCACATCATACATAGGTCACAGTTCTAAATAAATATGGAAATTGTCACGCCGTCTGACAAGATCCGCCACAACCCGTTTAGAAGACCGTGTCATATGTCTGCCATTTTAAAGATTAATAAACAAATAAACATACCATGTAATAGACAAAAGTAGTAATAAAACATTTTCTAAGTCTCAAAAATGGGGTAGAAATATTTCCTTAAAAAAAATAGTTTCTCCTCGCCCCTTAAGACGGCTAACGGAAGTTAGGTTAGATTAGCGCAGTACGAGTAGAGAGTGACAGGAAAAGGTTGAATTGAAAAAGATTGTCCATAAAAACCCGCAAGGGTATACATTAAAACTTAGAAAAAAAAGATTTCATACGAATTTAGATTTCATTTAATAATCCGCAATCATAATACTCGAATACTTTTTATTTATTTATGCGATATTTTAGTTTTTCACGAAAGAATCCTGTATCTGATAGCAAAAAACCAATGTTTTACTGTAACAGTATTTCATTCAAGCTATGTTGTCGATAAATATTAACATTTTAATATTATAAAGCAGCTCCGGATGTTTGTACACCAATCTCGAAGCTCTCACCATAAATTGACCAAGCCGAGACGACGACTAAAAATTCAAATGAGTTATTGAACTTTTATAATACATATCAAAGATTACGTTTTGAGGTTATTTTTGACACGATCACGCATAACGAACCGTTTATTAGATCACCAGATATTTTACCATGATTTAACTCGAAGAAATTACTTTCTCCGAATGAACCCTTAAGGCATTCTATTCGAAATCCCACGGATTCCTGGAATATAGAGACTTGCTAAAATAGAAAAAATATTTTTTTAGATCTAAATAGAAGTGTTACTATTCTCAACGAAAATTCGTCCAATGTAGCGTCGTAGGTTACGAGTCACTAAACGAATTTGCAAGACTTTTGAATACGAGATCGTTGCACGTACGATCATATTACGAGATTCGTTCCTGCTATACGTAATAACGCATAATTCGATCGTGATATCAGTAAACAAGAATAATTGCGTTCATGAAAATCACCGTTAACGCGTATTACCGTTGGGTTTATAATATTGTATTCTCACGCTGGACACGTTTCACGGGTGTCCATTAGATACAGCGCGAACCCTGCTCCGTGTCCACATTATAATGCCCGATTAGTTCCGTGCAGACGTCACCCCAACGATAACGGGAGTATTGCAACGGGCAGTGGATAATACATGTATATATAATGTGGACAATACCGATTTCACTTTAATATGTATATAGAGCATATATGTATGTTACAGTTAGAAACCGTTTCTAGTTTGGACGCGTTGTCCCTAGTAAAAACTAGTTTGTCGTAGTGAAAACGATTTTTTACTAGTAATTAGAAGTGTATTAAAAGTATAGGTAAATCAATTTTTACTAATAATTAGAAAGGTCTAGTGAAAACTAGTTTTTACTAGTAAAGAGTATTTAAAGTATTAGTAAACTAGTTTTAACTAGTAACTAGAAAAGTATTAAAAGTATTAGCAAACTAGTTTTTAGAGGTAGTTAGAAAAGTATTGAGAGTGTTAGTAAAGTAGTTTTTACTAGTAAAGTCTAAAATTAGATAAGTCTAGTGTCTAAGTCTAATTTATCTAAAAATTAGATAAGTTTAGTGAGTCCTAGTTTTTCCTACTAAAAACTAGTTTGTCCCAGTGAAAACTATTTTTTACTAGTAATTAGAAGCCTATTCAAAGTATTAGTAAATTAGTTTTTACTAGTAATTAGAAAAGTCTAGTGAAAACTAGTTTTTTCTAGTGAAAACACGTTATTTTCTACTAAAAATTAGTTCGCCGTAGGGAAAACTATTTTTTACTAGTAATTAGATAAGTCTAGTGAGTACTAGTTTTTCCTACTAAGAACTCGTTTTTCGTGGTGAAAACAAGTTTTTACGAGTAATTAGAAACGTATTCAAAGTATTAGTAAACTAGTTTTTACTGGTAAAAACTAGTTTTACCTTGTTAAAACTAGAATTTACTGATAAATAATTTTGAATGTTAGTTAAAACGCGCTTTAACGAGGGAAAACTAGTTCTAACAAACCCGAAGATAAACTGGAATAAACCCAAACAACCCTCATTCGGAAAGAGTCTTGACTGATTCCTTTTGTTACAAATAGTTTTGAGGTCGTTTGGGTTTGTTAGAACTAACTTTTTCTAGTTGAGACAAGTTTCAACTAAGAATCAAATTTCCTTATAAGTAAATTCTTGTAACGGATTAATTTTTGTAATTAGTTGTAACGAAGGTGTCCGGTGCGAACTAATTTTTACTAGGGCAAGCTAGTTCTGCCTGAACGCCTACGTTGCAACTTGTTTGTCCTAGTGAAAACTAGAAACCCGAACCCAATAAAGCCAAACTCGAACAAACTTCATTCGGAAACTGTTTTAACTGATTCATTCAGTTAGAACTAGCTTCGGGTTTGTTATAACTAGTTTGTTAAAACTAGAACCGAAACAAGAGTAAACAAACGTAAACAAACGTAAACAAACCCAAGATCAGTTCTAACGAAATTAATAAATTATAACTGTTTCCGAATGAGGTTTGTTTCGGCTTGAGTTTTTTGTGTTTTTTAGTTTTCATTAAAAAAAAAACTAGTTCTAACGAAGGTGTTCAGTCAGAACTAATTTTCGCTAGTAAAAACTAGTTCTTACCGAACGCCTTCGTTACAGTCAGTTTTTCCTAGTAAAAATTAGAATTTACTGATAAACAAATTTTAATGTTAATTCAAACACGTCTTGACTCGGAAAAACTAGATCTAACGTAATGAATCAGCTAAAACTGTTTCCGAATAAGGTTTGTTTAGGTCCGAGTCTGGGCTTGAGTTTATTTAGGATTTTAGTTTTTACTAGCAAAAACTGGCTGTAACGAATGTAAAACGTGTTTAAACTGAAAATATAACTGCAACATACATATGAGGCATTCAATACCAAATCGGCCACTTTAGATTCGATCCCCTTCGATTCGGCTGATTTTTTTTCTGTTATTGTACCCCATAAGGGAAGCTTCCTTGATTTTTGTTTCAAATTTTTTTTGTCAATGTACATCTTTGAAAAATGAATTTCTTTCATTAAGAGAAAAGTAATAGACAAAATACGATATTTTTTTTTCAAAATGTTCTTTTTTAAATGCACGTTTGGGGAATAAATACAATCAAAATTATCGTCTCCAATATTTTTGTTTTTAGTTTTAAACGAATTTTTTCTCGAGCTGATGAGCTATTTCGATTTTTTCTTTTATTTTGATCAAAGGATGTTTACAATTGTTGCGGAATATTAAACTATTATTTCAGCTTTCGAGTGAAATTGGGAAATTATCCGATAATCAACAGCCAAGACCGAACAATTGACGCTAATAATTTTTTTTTCGAGTTGTAACAAATAAACGACCCAATATGGTTTGGTGATGAACTCACAAAATATGTTGATAAACATATTTTGTGAGTTCACCGTCATTTTTTAATAACTCGAAGAAAAAAAAATTACTTGACGAAAAAAAATCGTATCCGGTCCATTTTTGACGAAGTTATGAGCATTACAAAAAAAATTTCGAGCAAAATTCATATTTAAAAAAAAATCGCAATTTTTTTCTGAAAAATCAATTTTTCTCGAAACTTTTTAATGGCCATAACTTTGTCAATAAATGACCAAAAGCGATGCTTTTTTTGTTAAATAATTTTTTTTTCCCATGACAAAATACAACAACCATAACATTAAAAAATTCAATAACAAAACAACTCCAATAATATGAATAACATTTTTTTAAAAGTTCAGTCGGATGGCAGGAGGTCGAGTCTAAAAGTGACCGATTTGGTGCGGGCTACCCCATATATATACAGATACATATGCATGTATATCCCGTGGTCGTTCCACACCGCATTTGGGAGTGGTGTCGCATATGAAATTACATTCTATGCCTGGAAGGGCGCGCGACGTCAAGCGACTATCGTAGATGGGCTTTTCGATGATCAATGCTGGAAATTGAATACTTTGTCCGCGTACATCATCCGCGTTGACAGAATAGCGGGGCTATCGTGGGCGAATCAAACGCAATCGAGTCGTATGCCATTCGTAATTGTGAACACAGGTAATTGGAGCCCGCATTTGAATTTTCTCTTGCCGATCTCATTCCCCGTGTGCCTGTGCCGGTGTCATTAATACGGGCTGGTTCAGCTCACTTAACGAGCCCGTTAACCTCGTCATACTTGATCCGACCGTAATTGCACCGAATGTATTTGCTTTCGATTACAACGAATTCCTATTTTTTCAAATTAACAATTTTTTTCCTGGGTGTCGAAGAAGAAGAGATCGTCAAGTTCAAGGTCATTCAAGGTCACCTATGAAAATGAAATACAATACGATACATCGTGACGCCTCGTGCGTCAGGACAAAAGCCCGTGCGCTGTCGGTTTCACGATTGTTATTATTTTCCAAACTTGACAAAAATTTTATCCGAATACTCTCGATATCACATCGTATTTTTTTTTTTTTTACATTTTTGTATCATTCAATGAGTAGAGGAAAAGTATTGCAAAAGTAGAAATGTTCGTACATATCTGCTTTTCTGTTATTTATTCAGGGACAACCCAAAAGGAGATGTAACGCACAGACGGGAGCGAGTGTATGCTCGAGAAACTTCATAGACACAATGGAGACGAGAAAGAGCCCATTTCCTGAAGTCTTGAATAAATCTCGAGCAGATTTCGCGTGGGGATTGTGAAGTGTGAGTTAAAGTTTGACTTTAGATCGTAGGTTCGTAGGTGAACGGTATATATGTGAATAAGAGCAAGGATTAAGCTGGTGCACAAGTCCTACAAACAAGGTCTGAGAACTCGGCTCGTCGAGGAAGTTTCTCCTGTGAGGAATCGTGTATTTCGCCTGGTAGCAAACGGGTAATGCAGACTCTCGGAGAGGGATGGATTGGCGACTTTTTGATCCAATCTTTTGGGATAATTTGGTACCACTGAATAATTATCGTAGGGTTAAAAACTTCGAAAAATCGTTTTTTCATTGCTTAAATCGATAGATAAACTATCCAAGAATATATTTACAAAGTTACAGAGGCCAATTGTCAATATTTTCGACGTCGAAGAAAATTGATATTTACTCCTACTGAAAACTTCGAACCGCGTTTTCTCAAGTTTTCATTTATACGATTTCTCCAAATTGGCGGGCGTGATAGCAAAAAAACTAAACGACCTATTGAATCTGACCAAAGTTTATTTTCTTCAATACGAAGATCTCTTGTAAGTGAATGAAAAAGTCGTCGAAAAAGTATTTTTAAATCATTTTTATAGCACGTTACTGTTTTGTTGAACACATTTTTTTCAAACCTGAGAAAATGTATAATTTCACGATTTTTTTTTGAATAATTTTCAAAAAAACCATTTTCTTTTTGAATAATTTTTTAATGCATTGAAAACTCTCCT
Organism: Ophion obscuratus; assembly: GCA_964007375.1. Classification (NCBI taxonomy): domain Eukaryota; kingdom Metazoa; phylum Arthropoda; class Insecta; order Hymenoptera; family Ichneumonidae; genus Ophion; species Ophion obscuratus. Next base: position 28,483,458 of record OZ023324.1, on the reverse strand, counting down.
ACGTACTTCGATTTTAAATGTTGCTATAAGGGTGCAAAAAAATCAAGTTAATGTGTAAATAATTGGCGTCGTACTGTTGCCAGCCGCAGGACACTATTGAACAAAGGTGCCTCGCTTCATCAAGCTTCAGCGTCACCATTTGTTTTCTACAAAATCTTGTGAAAATATCCGTCAAGATACTTAAAGATATACAGGATGTCCCAGAACTGATGGTAGTCCCTGAAATGGGGGTTGGGGGACGAAATTCTGAGTCGATTGATATAAGCATGTATGGGTCTCAGACGAACCCCTGAATTATTATTAATTTGTAAAGGCGGGCCAATCAGGTGCGCCCCGACGTACGCTGGCTCATCGCACCTCATTGGCCCGCCTTTAAAAATTAATAATAATTCAGGGGTTGATCTAAGACCCATACATACTTATATAAATCGACTCAGAATTGCACCCCCCACCCCCCCATTTCAGGGACTACCTCCAGTTCTGGGACATCCTGTATAGTTGTCGAAATTTACCTTTTTCCGAATTTAGACTGGTAGTCTCCTTTAAATACGATTTTTTTTTAAATTTTACGAGGAATTGATTTATTTACTCTTAATTAAATCGAGACATTCATACGGACGCAATTTAGAATAAACAACCAAGTTTTCTTAACAAACATAAAAAAGTACACGATAATATATTTTTTCATTTGTACGTTTTCTTGAAGGATCAATAAACGTGTGTTTTTATTTTTTTTTAGTTATTTTTTAGTTATTCCATCTAAAAAATTACCTCCGAAACAGCGCTCTAGACAATAATACTGCTTTAAAAATGGTTTCTCCAAAAGGATTTTTACAAAAATTTTGTTGCAAATTATAGTTTTTCAAATGCACGCTTATGCCGTTCCCTTAAGATTAGTTAGAAATTTTTGGACCTACATGTCGAGAGATTCATCACGCTATGCAATAAAATATATTTCTCGACTAGCTGCTCCAGACGTACATCGATGAGGTATATTGAGACGATTATACGTCTGAATATAATCCTTAAGGGGTCTTCTCACTTGAGACACTAAAAAAGGCTACTTTCATGATTTTTTTAAATACGTTTATATTATAAATATTCATATAAAAGATGTTACATTTAATAAATACACTTCCGAAATAATTTTTTTTTAATATTTATTCAAGTCACTATTCATAGACGAAAATGAAATCTCGAAGACGGATCATCCGAAACAAAAAAAATTAAACGGTTTCAGATTCAGTATGTTAATGGCTGTAGCGCATATCATCCGATTTTTCATATATGCAAAAATAACAAAATGGCGGACATTTTCCGAAAAAAAACAAAAACGTGTTTTTCACCCTTTTTGGCAAAAAATAGTATACATCAGTATTTTTCAAAAAATCCTTGATATGCGCTGTACCTATAGTTGTAAACTATATGTGCTTAAAATTTCATAAGAATCGGTTTAGTAGTTTCGAAGATTTTATCAACAAGCTGTCGAGAAACGTTGTTTCGAGAAAAACGCGTTTGAAGTTTGTTTGGGTTACATGAAGAGATAAAAAAAATTTCAAATATATTTCGATAGTATATTTATTAAGTGCAACAACTTTTATATCAATATCTGTAGTATAAACTGTTTTAAAAAATGCATGAAAAAGCGTTTAAAGTGAGAAGACCCCTTAACGCGTATTGGTCGGGGTGAAATGATTTACATACTCATAATTTTCGCATCACAATTATAATGTTGGTATAAATAAAATATATACATCGAAATATAAAAGTACGGTATTGATAAAACTAAAATATTGAATACGATCGTGGAAAAAGCTCTCCTACAAATCGAAATTCAACAAAACCACTGGGAAAACAGTCTTCAAATGTTGCTTTGCTTTCGCTTCCTTTTCGCTTCTCCCTGGCAAAATCATTGCTCTGGCGCGATCCTGAAAAATAAGAAAAACAAAAATATTAGATTAGCAATTGATTACATCGTGTTATATTGCCATATAATACATTACGAAACACGTAGAGTTGTGTTGAAGTGCATTGATACTAAGTTTTAATTGAATCTGACCAGATATCTTTCACCATGCAAACTTTGCTACCCCCTTTTCCCCTTAAGGATTGAATTTCCAAAAACGCTGAAATTTAATTAATTGTATCTAGGTGCAGTTATACAAAGTTTCAAGTAAATTTGACCCGTTTTTTATTTTTTTTTCGTACAAACTTTGCCACCCCCTTTCGTTTAAGGGTTGAATTTCGAGAAAACGCTGAAATACGTCTTTTACTAATTGTGTTGGGGAGCATTAATACTAAGTTTCAAGTAAATCTTCTGACTAGATTTTTTTTATTCTCCATACCAATTTTGCCACCCCTTTTCTCCCATTGGGGGTTGAATTTCCAAAAACGCCGAAATACGTGTTTCATTAATTGTGTCAAGAAGCACGAATACCAAATTTCAAGTAAATCTGACTAGATTTTTTTACATTTCCATACAAACTTTGCCACCTCTTTTCTCCCCTTAAGGGTTGAATTTTGAAAAACACCGAAATACGTGGTTCATTAATTGTGTCATAGAGCATTAATACCAATTTTCAAGTAAATTTGACCATAGAAATACCATTTTCCATACAAATATTGCCACCCCCTTTCACCCCATTAGGGGTGAATTTCGAGAAATCCCTTCTTAAACGATGCCGCCAATACACAATCAACACCCTCTCCCAATTTGACGTTTCTACCTTCAGCGGTTTAGGCTGGGCGATGATGAGTCAGTCGGTCAGTCAGTCAACCAGCCAGTCAGGACTTTGCCTTTCATATATATAGAAGATTCCTTTTATTGTACAAAATCTATCCATCTATATACATAAAAGGCAGAGTCGTGACTGACTGACTGACTCATCATCGCCCAGCCTAAGCCGCTAAATGTAGAAACGTGAAGTTCGGAGGGCATGTTGATTTTATTATTTAGGCACCATTTAAGAAAGGATTTTTCGAAATTCAACCCTTAAGGGGAGAAAAGGGATGGGCTAGTTTGCGTAGAAATTTAGAAAAATCTGGTTGGTTTTACTAGAAATTTGGTATTCGTGTTTCTTGACGCAATTAATGAAACACGTATTTTAGCGTTTTTAGAAACCCAACTCCTGAGGGGTGAAAGGGGGTGGCAAAGTTTGCATGGAAAATAAAACAAATCTTCCAGAAGATTTACTTGAAGCGTAGTATTTATGCTCTTGAACACAATTAATAAAATACGTATTTTAGTGTTTTTCGAAATTCAACCCCTAAACGAAAGGGGGTGGCAAAGTTTGTACAGAAAATTAAAAAAATCGGGTCAAATTAACTTGAAACTTTGTATAACTGCTCCTAGACATAATTAATATAATTTCAGCGTTTTTGGAAATTCAATCCTTAAGGGTAGCAAGGTTTGTATGGTAAAAGTAATATCTGGTCAGATTTACTTTAAACGTAGTATTAATGCTCTTCAACACAATTCGACCTTCAGGAGCACATTAAATTATTAATAATAATATTAAGATAATATCGAAAAATCTCAAAACAATTTTTCATCTAGTAATTCTACGATATTTATGGAAAGTAAAAGCTCTCCATAGAAAATTGGTTTTATTTTTCAGTACGAATGTGTTTTTTTTTAATTATGTGAGGCAGTGTGAAAATGCTGATTGAACGAATGAAAATTTGTTTGATTGGTAATCTTTCCACACCTTTGTATTTTTCGTTTCCTCCTGCTGGGCGTCTTGACGTGTTGTCGACGATTGGAAATCGGGGACGTTTGCGTGGATCTGTTGCAGCGAGATCGTGCCGCTGTCCGACTTCTCGTCACTATACCGGCGGTATGGGGTGACTCGATTATAACGTTGACGCCATCCGCGCGCGTTTTGAAAAGGCGACGAGCTCGGGATGCCACTATGCCTTTGGCAGCTTTCGCCGATCGCTTCCATGCGTAATAAAAGTCAACGATCTCCATCTGTAAAATGATTTTTTTTCATTCATTTAAGGCGGTCATCACAGGTCCAAAAAATCGAAAAAAATATCCGGGATACACTTTAAATATTTCTAAATATGTCTGCATAATTAAAATTCGGCAAGTATGAAATTGAACTGTTGTAACAAATTATTGAAAACTTTCAATTTCGGGAAAGTGATTATTTTATTTTAAATTCGTCCGCGTCAGAATGACCCAGTGTGTCAAGGAAGGGTTAAAATAGTTGCCGTTCATTAAAATTTTCATTCCGTTCATTTGAGACATTTATATGTACAGATATCTTAAAAACCACAACTTAATCAATTACGCCAGATTGATTTTGAATTAAATTAAAAGTACGTGTAAGAAATTTCATTATTTGATTGAAAAAACAATATATATTTTTTACAACGAGTTCTGCAAAATGATAAATGCTCGACTAACAAAGATACTCACCGTCGTTTTGCGAGGCAAAAAATTCTCCCGTATGGCGGCGAAGTTTTTCGCATGTATCTTCAAACCGCTCGCGAAGGCTGTCTGTTGAAAAGAAAATAAACAATTGGTTAACAAAATAAAATTAATCTTCGAAAAACGTGCGATTAGCGTGAAAATTTCAGTTACACAACAATACAAAAAATTAAAATGTTTTCTAACCAATAAAAGATCTTTCAGTCGAAACGATAAGATACAATATTCTGAGCATTTTTTCAAATAGTACAATATATTTTTCGAAAAATTGACGCGTTTTAATACAAAAAAAAATTAATTTGATTTACGGGTAGCCATTGTTGAGTTTCTCGGACGCTGTTTGTCGTTAAATTTATTAAGGAATCATCACAGTGTAAAGTTTTCAAAAATCGATTTTTTTTGGTTATAAAAAAAATTCTTGAAATAATTCGTCGATTTATTGAAAATATTGAAATTTTTAAAACTTCCATAGCCGAATTATTTTGACGGTGCTACGATTTTCGGAGTTTTGGTCTTTGGTGCAAAATTTTTCAATTTTTCAAAAGGCCCCTCAAGACGTTATTGATCGATCTGGCTGAAATTTTGCGAATTTTGTTTCTCACTATAACATTATTGGAGGAATATACCTGAAGTTTTAAGGTTATCGCGTAAATAAATTACTTTTTTGAGATAAAAATTGTCGAGAAAATGGTCAAAAATATGAAAACTTGATTGCAATGCCTACCTAATTTTTAATTTAATACTTTTTTTCGTATTCCAATTGGTATATCCTTCCAATAATGTTATAGTGAGAAACCTCCCAAAACTTCAGCGAGATCGATCAATAACTCTATAACGCCGTCATATTGTTTTGTTTCAAAAAAATGTTAACACTTGGAAGTCGTAATGAGATAATGTCAACATATAAAAATAGTGGGATTATTTTATCACCTACAAAAACATTCATGGAAAATGACTCATTTTCGGGCCTCTAAAGGTATTTCTCCCTTTAAGGGGTCTCCCACTTTAGACGCTAAAAAGCCTATTTTCAAGTCACTAGCTCAAAGCTATTATTCAAGTCACTACTTATAGACGAAAATGGTATATGCAATTTTGGATATATGCAAAAATAACAAAATGGCGGACATTTTCCGAAAAAAAACAATTAAAAAAACGTGTTGTGTTTGTTTTTCATCGTTTTGGTAAAAAATAGTAACTATCAGAATTTAAAAAATCGTTGATATGCGCTATAACTATAGTTGTGAAGAATATGTGGTTAAAATTTCATAACACTCGATTCAGTAGTTTCGAAGATTTTATCAACAAGCCGTCGAAAAACGTTGTTTCGGGAAAAAACGCGTTTAAAGTTCGTTTGGGTTATATTAAGTATCCATTAAGTGTAACAACTTTTATATCAATATCTATAATACAACCCTATTTAAAAAAATCACGAAAATGGTCTTTTTTAAGCGTCTAAACTGAGAAGACCCCTTAACGGCACTTCGATCGTGTGATTTAGAAATGACGGAAAAATCTCGTGTTTACCACTTCGTCGATTGACCATCTGTCGATGAGTTTGCGCGGCAATTTCTCGTCCATTAGGCATTTTATCGCGCATTCCGGTAGGCCGTTCGATTCATAAAGCACCCCCAATACGTATTCGAGCCCGTAGTCCGTGCAAACATTTTCTATAGCGTCCACTGCCGGCACGTTGTTCGCCACTTGGATACGGGTGAGGGCCGATTGTGCGGTCGCGACGTATTGCGGTATCCATTGCTCATCGTTTTCTTCTATCGGGCTCCAAATTTTATCCTCCCTCACGTCCGCGTACTCCGTGGCCGGATCCCTGTGCGGCTGATATTCCGGCAAGTCGGCGATCACATCCGCGTATTTCTAAAAAAACAAAAAAAAAATGATTTATTTTTCCTCGACATTTCGTTCGTCAATTGCATTGATTATACCAACAAAGGCCTTCGTCGAGTGTGATGGTTCGAAAAACCAATTTTATTGCATTTTCCAAACGTATAAGTTCTGCCGAATATTTTCGATTTGGAGGCATTTAAAAATTTGAAAAATGACCCGAGTTGTGGGCTTCTGTAGGTGCCAAATAGGGGGTGGCCGGAAGTCGCAACCCTCACATTTTATTTTCTTCGGTATGAAAATCTCTTCCAAGTGAATTAAAAAAGTCGTTGAAAAGATCTTTTCAAATAATTTTTATAGCACGTTAAAGTGTTTTGTCTAAACACATTTTTTTTCTTTCAAATCTGAGAAAAGTTGTAATTTCATGATTTTTGCAGCTTTTTCTTAATTTACGCAGAAGAAAAATATATGACAGTTGAACATTTTATTTGTTTTTCGTTGTTGTTTCTGTCAAGAATTACGAGCTTCATCTTTCCCGCCGATTGGGGACTGCAGTGGCAAGACGCACATGGAATAGGTTGATAAATCTACAGTCATTTATTGTTTCATGTTGAACATTTTTTTACACATTTTAAATATACATGAAATGATACCTCAATGTTTACTGGGCGTATTTTTTTCCCTTCTCAAACAATTCCCGAAAAAAACGCTGTTTTTGGACCTTCTAATTCAGGCTTTCGCCTTAAGGCTTTATATACGCGATTTCGCCGATTTTCGAAGGTACTTTTCCAGACGCGGTTAAAAAAAATAACGCATATATTGACAACATTTTTTACAGATCATTAATGCACATGGTTAAGTATATGTAAAAAAAAAACAAATATTAACAAATGGCAGAGATATAACATATTTCCACGATGACTTTTTTGAACCTTGTGAAAGTTCTCACTCTTGAACGAAAGTTAATATCGCTTTGAAATTTTTACAACATATTCTTAGTATCATCACCTATCGTGTGAACCACAGAAACAAAAATGTCAATGACACAAAAAAATATAAAAAATTAAATATCGACCGAAAATTGAGTAAAAATGTTAAGTTTCGAATTTTTATTTAAAAAAAAAAAATAATAATGTTAGTTCACACTGAAGATACATTCATTATGCAATTATAAATATGTTATTTTTTTTTCAGACACCCATATCGATGACTAGAACTTTCATCATGAAAGTGCGCGCACAAAAAATACATTGCTTTATTATGTTATATCTCCGCCATTTGTTAATATTTCTGTATATGTAAAAAAAAATTTGTCAATATATGCGTCATTTTTTTAACCGCGTTTAGAAAAGTACCTTCGAAAATCGGCGAAATCGCGTATACAAGGCCGCGTATACAAAATGCGTTTACAATCGCGTATACAAAATGCGTTTCTCTCAAAACTATAATATATTTTTCAATTTTTTGGCCGAGATATTTCGATAACCAATAAACCGATTTACTTCAAATTTGAACCACACGTATTGTATACTGGTGTATACTAGAATCAACTCAATAAAAATATATTAATTATTTTTAACATGAATCATAATTCATGATTATTACATGAAAAATCGTTATGTAGGGTTACACCGTCGCCAATTCTTTAAAAAAAAAATCTTCTCTTTCATTCTATTAAGCGTAATAGAGACATGCTTACGGATTATAAAAATTTCAACATTTTGTATCCTCATTTTTCACAGTACCAAGGGTTAGTCTGATAATTAGTCGAGCCGTACCTATTTTTTCAGCTCCGTGGTAAAATTCACTTAGCAGATATTAACAATGTACTGAAAAATTATAGGCAGTTTTCATAAGCGTAATTTAATTAGCCCATGAAAAACGTCGAGTGGTCGATTTTTTTAAATTCTAAAAAACGGTACTGTGAATCGTATTCAAACTGTACAGGATGATCAGCAAAGAGGTTATAAAGGTCCAAAAAAAATTCAGCTCGGTGGTAACATGCTGACATAACGCCATACCAACCTTAATTCCGACTAGCCAAATACTTCGGAACATTCGAGTATCCAGAAAACGACTCAAAAATACTTTTCACTCGCAATTGCCAAAAACGAACGAATGTTAAACAAATAATATGCAACTATGAAATAAAATTACCATAGGATCGATGTCGGGTAGCTCAATGTTGCCTTCGTCCAACCACTCTTCGATTAAGGTGCACATCTTTAGCGAGATGAATTCGAGATGTGAGCGAAAATAAGAAAACTTTCGAACCTCAAAACAAGCTGAACGATTGATGACAAACAAGCTCCCTTTCTCGTGAGGTAAATTCTACACGTCTGAAGGTTCGAAAGGAAATGAGGAAAATTGGTAATGACCCAGTTTTTATAGTTATCCCGTTCGACCTCCCCCACCCTCGTGGACCTTGTTTACCTGTGAACCCTTCGTACCCCCTTTTTGCGACGATTCGAGTCATCGGATTTGCACGTGAGGCGAACCAAATTTTTCCCATCAGGAAACAATTTCAATTGGCGAAAAAGGGACCTGACCAACCCCCTCCATTTTTATGCCCTACCAATTGGCGAAGAAACCAATTCGCGAAAAAGGGATAGACTTGTCAATTTTCCTCCCTCCGCTCGTACTTTAAGCGTTTGCCTCGCAAGATCCCCCCACTTGATTTTTCCGCTCAGCAGCCTGCTCCTTCCGTGTCGACTGCATCGGAAAAACAATTATCGTACGGGGCAAAAGCCCGAAAAAAACATGTATCGACACCATTTTTCGGAGGATTGGGGTGGTCATTTGCCACTTTTGTCACCCTTAAACACTATGTCCTAAGTATCACGGCAATTAAGATATGATTTTTTTTTCGTTTTTTTTAATTACCCGAAATTTCGCCTTTAGGAACCCTTCTCACTTTAGACGCTAAAAAAGGCTATTTTCATGAATTTTTTTTCATAGGTTTTTAGTATCGATATTGATATAGAAGCTGTTACACTTAATAAATACACTTTCGAAATACATTTAACATTTATTTTTATTTTTTTAAGTCACTGTTTATAGACGAAAATGGTATTTAAAAAAATGCCCTGTTGATGCTCTGTTGATGAAATCTCGGAGATGGATCATCCGAAACAAACAGATCAAACGGTTTGAGATTCGGTATGTTAATGGCTGTAGCGAACGTCATACGATTATTTTTATATGCAAAAATAAAAAAATGGCCGACATTTTTCGAAAAAACATGTTTTTCTTCACCGTTTTTGGCAACAAAAGAGTAAATATCAAAATATTTAAAAAAATCCTTGATATGTGCCATAGCTATAGTTGTAAAGAATATGTGGTTGAAATTTTATGAGGATCGGTTCAGTAGTTTCGAAGATTTTATCACCTAGCCGTCGAAAAACGTTGTTTCGAGAAAAACGCGTTTGAAGTTTGTTTGGGTTACATAAAAATATTTTTTTAAAATGTATTTCGAAAGTGTAACAACTTTTATATTAATATCTATAATATAAACCTATAAAAAAATCATGAAAATATTCTTTTTTATCGTCTAAAGTGAGAAGACCCCTCAAATGGTCATACCTTTTTTGTTTGTATCTGTAATACCACGAAATAACTTTTGCTGTATTCTGAAATGTACGTTTATTATAAATAAATCATTATTTGAATACAATCGGTTTCATGAAAATGACTGATGAACTTCCAAAGACACAAAAATTCGTAAATGTATGAAAACAGTCAACTTCTAAATTCATTATAAAAAAAAAACTAAAAGCTATTTTGAACTTAACTGTGTTTTAAAAAGCTCTCTAGTTTATACCCTTTCCAACGGTATGCTACATGTCATAGAAATAATTTATTGTGTGGTCAAAATAAACAGAATAATTTTTTTTTTTTATACTGAACTAGGGATTTCAATTTTTGTATACACATTATTAAGACTGGAAGCTCAAAAGTCACTTTCTTTAAACTAATTGTATCGAATAATGATTTATATATATAATAAACATACGTTGCAGAATAGAACAAAAGTTATTTGTGTTATTGCAACCACAAATGAAAAAGTTACGACGATTAAAAAGCGAAATTTCGAGTAATTATAAAAAAACGAAAAAAATCATATCTCAATTATTGCGACACTTAGGACATAAGGTCTAGGGTGAAAAATTAGTGTCCATGCACTAAACAACCTATATATATATATATATATATATATATATATATATATATATATATATATATATATATATATATATACATTTTTTCTTCACCCCCGAGTTCGTTGACAAAAACAATGTCAAATTTTTTTGACATTTTTTTTATCAGCTAGAATCAATCATTTTAGAAATAAGTGTTTTGGACCGATTCTCGTTTTACAATAATAAACTCTTATTAATAATAATATACAAGAATAATACGACAATTAATAATAATACTACAATAATAAACAACAAACTTTTAACAAGTTTTTCTTTCACGGCAATAGGAAACCGGAAAACTTTTCAGAAAGTATTCAAATGACTCCTAATGAAAATAACTATATAAAGCTTTTTCTGTACCTCAAAGTATGTCTGAATGTTATTTTTTTATTGCCGAGCAATTAAACAAAAAATCTTCCAATAAACAATCCCAATGTCAACAAATATTGAGACGCTATTTTTGTTTTTTACCTTTAAATGCCAAATGATCATGTGCTTGGTGGATAAATTAATTTATGAGAAATCAATGTACGAGTTTTTAATCATCATAATTTTATTTTCCATCATAAAATGTTAATTAGACACTTTAACGTAGTTTTCATTTACAGATAAATGTTTACTAGCTCCGTAGATTTGACAATTTTTTTAAAATTGGAAAAAGGCTAGTTTTTCGAATGAAACAGGTATGAATGTTTCAAGAATATGCATGCACGTTGTGATTTCTCTAAATTTTGGGTATCTAGAAAGATTGCTGTATGATAACAGAGTGAAGAAATTTTATGTAATGAATTTTTTTGAAAATGTAAATTCGTTTATAATCTGAACCGTTCGGGCGATCCGACGATCTGAACGTAATTTTCCTACCTCAGGAAAATTTCGAACACAATCCATTGAAATGCCAATTTTTTACAAATCGATTTAACTCGATGAAGAAGAAAAAAGGGTATTAAATTACCTCAAGATACGTTGATCGATGGACATTTCGTAGCAATTGATTGATCGACGACTGTTATGCTTGTCCAATTTCATTTTCATATACGCTGAGTTTATCGCAGTAGACATTGAACAGCGCACTGAAAAATTCGAAGCTCGAAAACGAAATTTATTTATCGAGAAAAAAAATTTTAACACCTAAAATCTCGGAAATATTGATCAGTAAGAATAATAGAAATTTTTTGTGAATTAAGAATTTGCCTACGTACACTATGGGCTCACTAGACCTTCAAACGGAATGATAATGCCAATAGTTCGATAAATAAATATAAATTTGTATTGAATATGAATTACAAAAAGAAATCTCAATCTCATTTGAACAATTTACATATAGTTCAGATTTGAAAGAACCTCAATTATTCATTTTTGGACGTGAAAGTACGAAATGAGTATGCAAATATAAAAAAGATGTTAAAAACAAAAATAAAGTCGACGAAAGGCAAAAATGAAAACGCAAATACTTATCATACGATAGTATCGCGATCACTAAATTTCAAAAATTGTAATGAGTGGTGAATTATAAAATCTCTTATTAATGGCAAAAATTGATATTTCCTAAAATACTTATCATAGCTTTTACCTTATCGTGAAAGTCCTGTCGTCTTTCAACTCTCCCCACGATCTACTCGTTGCTTCTGGCACTTCTAATATTTATATATCGCCCAACACGTATTCCTTGAGCCAGTCTTTCCAGGAAAACTTTTATTGTCTTTTCATTGAAGATTCACAACAAATTTTCAAGGTTTCTCGGCGTCGCGGTATACAGGGTGTTCTGTTATGAATGGATAATCCTGCAACTGTCGATAGGTCAGTTCATCTCGTGATGTGCTGGAATTTCTGTTAAGTAAAAGTCTCACGGTTTTCGAGATAAAAATAATCTGCTGGTTTTTCGCATGCTATTTCTACAAATATAACTTTGGTCGACGATTTTTGGTGTCTATCTTTTTTTTTCCTAGTATCAATATTTGAGGTCGGAAGCCAACGGTAAAAAAACGAGAAGCGTGAAAATATTATTTCGCGAACCATTCGCTCTTTTCTTTTACCGTTGGCGTACGACCTTAAATATTGATTCTAGGGAAAAAGGGAACAAAAATTGCGCAAAATGTCATTCTCTACAAGTTTGTTCATGTTCTCTTATGCCCTAATGTTTAAAATAAACGAGACAATGCAATAGCCGCTTTTTTCAAGTTTAATTCGAAAAATATCGATGGTAGAGAAAAAACTGTAATGACCAAAGTTGTAAAGCGCTCGATTTCCTACAAGTTTAGTAATTACTATTTTTACTTTAAAATTGTAAATCGCCGAGTTATTCAACAAAAACTATTTCCCTTCAAATTTGAGATGACGATATTATCTGAACGCAAGCCCAGCCCAGGATGAAACTTACACATGTTATTTTACACTAATGAAAGAAAATTCTGTGCAAATTTCAGCAGGATCAATTAAGATTAAAGAAATAAAAAATGAAATATTTTGATATGAAATTCTGTGTAAATTTCAGCAGGATCAATTAAGATTAAAGAAATAAAAAATGAAATATTTTTCTTTTTTCTTAGTGTTGTAGAATTGGAAAATTTTGAAATAAAAAAAAATAGTCCATAGGAAAATCCATTTTTTTTGGAGACGACATTTTTTCGTACGACGAGAAGATCACTACGATACAATCATTTGAAATTGTATCACGTGTAAAATCTTATCTCCGAGTTAGCCGAATTAGCGAGCCGATAAAAATCGGAAAAAAATGCCTCGTACTCAAAATATATGATACAAAAACATCACCAACTTTAAAAAAGATTGAAGGTTAGGTTTTAGGCCGTTCAAAAACACTTGGAATACCTCATATATATATATATATATATATATATTTAACAGATGGAATTTATATATCAACTCTAACAATTAAATCTATTGGATATCTATGTTACTGATCTTATGAATATTCAGATTTTAATCAAATTAAATTTCATTTATTTATAATTAAAAATAATGATATGAACATAAATAATTTCCGTTTATAAGATGTTGATAATCATACATTAATTTCAAATAAAAATCAAATTCGTATATTAATTAATTCTTCAGATGTAATTCATTCCTGAACTGTTCCATCATTAGGTATGAAAATTGATTCAATCCCTGGCCGAAGTAATCAAACTTTAATTAATATAAATCTGTCTGGATTATATTATGGACAATGTTCTGAAATGTGTGGTAAAGTCATAGATTTATACCTACTGCAATTGAAAGAACTAATCATGAAAATTTTATACAATGAATTTCTTATCCATTTTCATTGGATGACTGAATTTAAAGTTTTGATCTCTTAAATCAATATATCGTAATTAAAATTACCTCTAATGAAAGAAATGAGTTAAAATATAAAGTTAAAATGTAAATTTTAAATTATTAAAATTAATATTTTTTATATTCCACAAGTATCACTATACAATTGATTAACTTTAAATATAGTTTTATTTAGATTGAAAAAAAAAATTAATTCGTATAATAGTAAAAAAATTTAAAAATGTATCTTCAAATGATAAGAACTTTATTTTCTATTTTTGATTCTAGTACCAATTTAATGGTTGGTTTGAATTGAATTTCTTCTATTCAAATTTTGTTATTATTCCAATATTATTTCGAATAGTCGATTGTCGATTAATTAATTTTAAAAATTTGATTTTAATAACTTTATTCAAAGAATTAAAAATTATTGAATAAATTTATTTGTTTTAGTATAATTGATTTCACTATTTTATTTATATTAATTATATATATATATATATATATATATATATATATATATCAATGCAGTCACATCTAGTCCTACGGCGGCGTGAGCTGGAAAATCCCTGTAGACTGAATTAACAAGTAATACCCTTTTGAGCTAAATCATGCGGCTAGATAATAACAGGTGAAATCATCGTGGTGTAGCATTTTAATCTGCTTTGTATGGCATATATATGACCTATACAGGAAAGAACGTAAGATCATAATCAACACGTTTATTCCTACCGGGGATTAAATCGTCGCACAATTCCTGGAAACAGAAAGCACCTGCATATTTGGTTGGCAAAATTCCGACTGACTGGCGTCGGAAAAAGTACGGATTGTTGGGATGACGCCGAAGTCAAGAACCAGTGTGGTGTTCTCGCTATAAATTGAGGTCTGTGCTTACGTTTGGTCAGTATAATCCACTATTTATGTCACAGACTTACAGATTTACCTACAGGGGGTTCGAGGCGCGACGAAGGGAGTGGCGAAGAGTGAAAAGGGACACCGAGGAGGTTGGAATGTTTATGTAGGGATGATACGACAATGCTTTGATGTTTTCATGGATGAGAATTTTTGACAAAAATATTTGCAGTCAAAAACTATAATTATTTTTGTCTTCTCACGGAGGACGCGGTCACCATTTTTTTTTCTCGAGATTTCTAGGTAAATGCGTTGAGCATGCTCCAAAATGTCGAAAAGCGATATTAATAAGATATTAACCGGGTCATCCCATGTGATAGCTACTTTTGTGTTCATTTTTTTCGGGATTTTTTAAAATCAACCATTGAAACACACTATCTTGGAATTTTTATCACACATTTGTTAACATTTTTTAATTCAGAATTTTTAACTCAGCATTTTATCGAACAAAAAGATACTTTTTGGAAGTTTTTGAACTTATTACAAGTTTTTGAAAGATACTAATGAGAATTTTCAAAAACTCATTACAAGTTTTTGAGATATCATCAGAGTTGGGCTCAATTCTATTCATTAATACGAATACGAATTTATTCACATCGTGACTTTCATGTGAATATAACCAAATTTATTCATTCTTCACTTATTGTAAATACAAATACAAATACGATTGTATTCACAAATATTCTGAACATACAAATAAATTCACAGAAAAAATGGTGAATATTCACAAAAAATGTGAATATTTACAAAAAATCCTGCGGATAAAAAAAAATCACATAAAAATCTGTGAATACAAATGTATTTACAAAAAAATGTAGGTACGAAAAAATGCACAAAATAAGTTGTGAATTTTTTCGTATTTAAGACAAATTAAAATTAAATTCACAATGATTAGATTAAAATTTGCACCAAAAGTGAGTTCTTACTTGTTGAGTTCAACACAATGTTTTC
Organism: Ophion obscuratus; assembly: GCA_964007375.1. Classification (NCBI taxonomy): domain Eukaryota; kingdom Metazoa; phylum Arthropoda; class Insecta; order Hymenoptera; family Ichneumonidae; genus Ophion; species Ophion obscuratus. The sequence goes on along the minus strand of OZ023324.1, from coordinate 28,467,846 downwards.
TTTCAAAAAACGTAAGGACTCACTTGTGGTGTCAATTTTAATATAATTGTCGTGAATTCGATTTTAATTTCTTCAACTTGAGAAAATTCACAATTTATTTTGTGACTTTTTTCATATTTACAATGAAATATTTGAAACTCACAACTTTTTTTGCCAAAATTTCTTTGCCTCGACGCAATGTTTTCTCTCAAAATACGTTATAACTCACTTTTGGTGTAAATTTTAATCTAATCATTGTGAATTTGATTTTAATTTGTCTTAGATACGAATAAAAATCACAACTTATTGTGTGAATTTTTTGTATTTACAATTTTTTGTGACATTTTTTGTGAATATTCACAATTTTTTCTGTGAATTTATTTGTACGTTCAGAATATTTGTGAATACAATTGTATTTGTATGCATGCATGTGAATACAAATAAGTAAAGTATGAATTAATGTGTATTTATATTCACATGAAAATCATGATGTAAATAAATTCGTATTCGTATTTATAAATAGAATTAGGCCCAACTCTGTTCAAAAGACGCCTAAAGGAATACCTTATAACGCCGCCATTTTGTTTTCTTAAAAAAAACATTTTTGAACACTTGAAAGTTATAATAAGATAATGTCAAAATTTTTAAATGATGCGATTATTTTATCAACTTTTAAAAAATTCATGAAAAATGACTCATTTTCAGGTGTCTAAAGGCATTTTCCCGCTTACGGGATTCTGCATGGGCTAGGAATTTAAAAAAATATGATATTATTTTCATTCCGCAGTTTCATGACCCACTGACCCTTTTACGCGCGAAATTCTTGAAATCCGCATGACATATAGACACACGAGAGTCATCCCGTATAAAATTTAATACCCGATGCGAATATACCGATTGAGACAAATCCTTGCCCGAATTTCAACAATACCGGTGCCAACCGCGGTCTCCAGCTGCCTTTATAAAGTAGCAATAAAGGCACGAGGCTTACCGTTCAATTGTCCGGTCTTTCGGAATTCCCGCGTTTTATTGCCACGCTTCTCGTCCCAAAAGTTTGCAGGTGGATTAAGCGTGATTAAATGTGGGCCCATCGATCAGCACGAGAGTCCGTATCGTTTGTATCCTTTGAGCAGATACTTTATGCTCGTTAGGCTATAAGAAAATGGAATCAACGAGCATGCGACATGTACTTGCATATTTTGTGGGATGAAATAATTTCTGGTAGGAAAATCCGTCGAGGAAACCCATTTTTACAACCAATTGCTTTAATTGCTGCAACACTCGAGTATCTCGAAGTACGGATTAAAATATACGAGGTGACCCGAGAAGTGACGTCCGGACGGAAGAACTAAATGCTTCCCACCGAAATCTGATTCACCCCACATGTATGCTGTACGAACTTTTTTAGGTTTCGAGAAAAAAACATTTTTTGAGTTTTTTTCTCGAATTTTCCTGAACCTCAGGATTTAACTTATTTTTCCCTTTTGTGTATGTACTTCCGTCGCGATTTTTTTTCCAACTCATCTTATCGTAATAAAGTGCAATGTTAAGGCGGGAGCCTGAACTAGAAGGTCCAAAAAGCGTTTTTTCGGAATTTTTTTTAGAAGGAAAAAAAACAATGTGCTCGGTAAACATTGAGGTATTTTTTCATGTATATTCGAAATGTAAAAAAAGGCCAACATGAAACAATAAATTAATGCAGATTTATCAGCCTATTCCATGGGCGTCTTGCCACTGCAGTCCCCAATCGGCGGGAAAGATGCAGCTCAGGTTCGAAAAAAATGTGTTCAAAAAACATTTTAACGTGCTATGAAAATTATTTAAAAAGACTTTCTCAACGACTTTTTTAATTCACTTAGAGAAGATTTTCATGCTGAAAAAAATGAACTTACGTTTGATTCAATAGGTCGTTTGGTTTTTTTTTGCTATCACGCCTGCCAATTTGAAAAAATCGTGAAAATGAAAACTGGAGAAAACACGCATTTCAATAGGAGGAAATAATATCAAATGTCAATGGCTTCTCTGCTTTTGGCCTTGTATCTTCGAAAATATTTACAATTGGTCTCTGTAACTTTGTAAATATATTCTCGGATAATTCATCTATCGATTTAAACATAAAAAAAAAAGATTTTTCGGATCTTCTAATTCAGTCTCCGGCCTTGACCAAAAAATTATTCACGTCCGAACACTTACGTAAATGCTGTGGTTTTTGATGAGAACGTAAAAAAAATTTCAGAGGATCGTTCACCACCCTCGAATGACCCATCCGACCATGAGTCAGCGATTGATACTTTCGTACCTCAAATGCAACACGTATACACGATCATAAACTGAACAATGAGTTTCAATGTGTTGTGCGGACGGCGCGTCACGGCGCGGCGTAGGTCCTTCGAAGGGTTCCCATACGGTCCATAAATACCTTCAGGTATAGGTAACGCAACTCTCATAAATACCTCAGCCCTAATGAAAATCAAGTACTTAAACCTGCAGTGACACACTGGGTCATTTTGGACCGTATACATGTTAAATATAACGTTCACTGCAAAGAAAACTTTTATTTTTAAACATTCACACGAAATAAGTTCAATGTATGATGAATAGCATACCTTTTTTCCAAGTCCCAAATAAATAATCCAGTAGACAAAAAAATCGGCAAAAACGATCTTTTTCGGAATGTCACAGTGATGTCCTCCCTCAATAAAGATGACAACTTTCTTATACATTTGGTAGCTTATTAACTCAACAATAACTTAACTTATTAACTTGACAATAAGTTAATTCGTTAACTTAACAATAACTTATTTCGTTAACTTAGCAATAAGTTAATTCGTTAACTTAACAATAAGTTAATTCGTTAACTTAACAATAGGTTATTTCGTTAACTTAACAATGAGTTAATTCGTTAACTCAACAATAAGTTAATTCGTTAACTCAACAATAAGTTAATTCGTTAACTCAACAATAAGTTATTTCGTTAACTCAACAATAAGTTATTTCGTTAACTTAACAATAATTTGACTTACTGACTTAACAATAATGTATTGCCTTATTTAACTCAACGTGTTAACTCAACAATAATGTATCTTTTACATTATTGGAGCAAAAAAAGTTGGAATCTAGGATGTGAAAAACGATACCTACAAAAAAACTTTCAAAACCTGTTCAAAGTTATCCCATTTTGCAGTACATGGGAGGTGATTCAGATATTGGTGTGAAGCATTTAGATCTTTCTTCTAAAAGTTATTTTTCTGGCCACCCTGTATGTTTTGATTCATACTTCGAGATCTCCGAGTGTTGCAGCAATGAAAGTAATTGTTTGTAAAAATGGGTTTTCTCGACAGATTTTCCTACCAGAAATGATTTCATCCCACAAAATATGCGAGTACACGGCGTATCCTCGTTGATTCCATTTTCTTATAACGTAACGAGCATTAAGTATCTGCTTAAGGGATACAAACGATACGGACTCTCGTGCTGATCGATGGGCCCACATTTAAGCAGGCTTAATCCACCTGCAAACTTTTGGGACGAGAAGCGTGGCAATAAAACTCGGGAATTCCGAAGGACCGGACAATTGAACGGTAAGCCTCGTGCCTTTATTGCTACTTTATAAAGGCTGCTAGACATCGCGGTTGGCACCGGTATTGTCGAAATTAGGGCAAGGATTTGTCTCAATTGGTATATTTGCATCGGGTATTAAATGTTATACGGCTTGACTTTGTGCATATGTGTGCCATGCGGATTTCGAGAATCTCAATTCTAAAGGGTGAGTCGGCTATAAAACTACAAAATAAAACAAAATCATTTTTTTCTAATTTAACATTATACCCCTAAGAGTTTTATGCGACCTCAGAATTTCCACAAGCAGTGTATATATATTTGAGTGGGTGGACGAGGATTGAGTTTCACAAAATTCGCCTCCTTATCCTGCAAAAAGAAGCCAATCATAGACTATTAAGGGGCTATACTAGTTTGACACTTTCAAAAATCGTTTTTTTGCCTTTTTCGACAGTTTATACTTTCAAGAATATCATGATCATTTATATGAATATTTTATCTTGCAAAAATCGAGAGTTGAATCTTTAAAAGCGTTTTTCTCGAAATGAGATTTTTCAAATTTGCTTTGTAACTCAAAGAGCAATTATCCGATTGACTTGAAATTTGAACTGAGTACTCTTGAATATATTTACTCTATAATGACGTAGGATACTTTCGATTGGATGGAAATTTATGATTTGGCATTGAAAAAAACAACCACTTTATAGGCGAGAAAACAGAGGTTTTTTTCATAACTACGCCATTTTGTTAGATTTTGATATTTTTCAAAAATCCTACGTCATTGTGCAGGAAATACTTTCCAGTTGAACGACATTTTTTCTCTTTTCAGTTTCAGCCACTCAATCGGCCGGAATCATGTCAGCAGCGGAGGAACTTTTTTTTTCTATGAAAAAATTATGCAATATAGGTCAAATATAACCAAATGTATTCTTAATTTTTCGAAACGGTGAATTGAGTACTTTTCTTCCAAAAAATTCCCGAAAATCACCCTAATTTTCAACGTTCACACTGGTGTAGCCCCTTAAACGGATGTCGCTCAAATTTTTATCGTATAGTCGGCACATCTACAGTTCTCACCCGCACAAGAATATTTCTGACATCTACCATACTTTTCTTATTAAAGGGATAACACTACTCTAACGGAAGAAAATAACGTCTAACTTTGGAAATTTATTTTGGGAGCATGAAGGAATAGGATTTATTTTGAGAGGGTTAATTCAACACATTTTAAAGTATACAAATAATTAAAAATAATTATAATTTTCATAAAAAATGGCGGCAATCATGGCAGCCGTCAACCAACTTTTTTTACACGCCAGTGTTTTCCGAACGGTGTAAAGTCGATTCAATTCGTTCTTTTTGTTTGACAAAATTCTGAGGGACTGTAAAAGTGTTAATAAACGTGTGTTCAAAATTCAAAGATATTGTGTTATGATGGTTTATAAGATAAAAAATATCGAAGAATAGCTGTCACTTGGGATGACGCCGTTGATTACTCGGCGTTCAGACGATTGCAAGCATACATTCGTTGAGATTTGAAAATAGAAGTATGTCAGCCGAGCAAAGCTTTCGCCACTGTTCGGATGCAAGGATTGTCCAAAAGCTGTCATAACCGCTACCCATTATCCGCAGTATTAGCATCACCCCAGGCATACCACGTGAAGCTTTCTGTTGCCAGATTGCACAGCACCTACAATTGTTGCACTGTACATAACTCAAGCCACTCTGTGGCAGACCCAGAATACGTCAGTACATTTATGGTTGGCCCGTCCACCGAATTAAGTGCAGACGAAGTGTGGCGGACACACGTATATGTAAACATCTTCGTACACAAGTTTTCCGCTGCTGGGCGTTTCCACTTGCTGTAACCGGAAATTCATTGCTCTTACCACGCGGTCCAGGACAACGGATCCATTGAGGGACCGCGAGGAAGAGAGAGAGAGAGAGAGAGAGAGAGAGAGAGAGAGAGAGAGAGAGAGATGCAGAGAGCGAGGAAGTCGAATAGTTTCGACGAGATATCGCAGTGTGCAACTTGCACTGAGCTGTAAACGTAGGCACGCACTTGTAGAAATGTTTCGGCAGTTTGTCGGCTTGTAATCTCTGCAGAACAACAGACCCCAAAGCTTCATAGAGAACCAAATAGGAGCCTCACAAAACCGGCCTCATCGAACTTTTTAGTTCCTTCGGGCACGTTCGTACCACAAGGCTCTCTGTGAAAAATTAATGTTTGAATCAAGGGGCATGCGTAACCTTGGAGTTAAGGGGAGGGTAGAGGTTTCAGCGTGAAAAAAAAATTCACTGTGAAGGCTCTTTTTTCACTTTTTTGGGGATTTTTTTTGGCGGACTAATCAAACATCCAGCTGCGAACTTTTCACCACATATTTATTTACATTTTGAGCACATTTTACAATTTTTTTCAGCCCGAAATCATCGATCATTGCTGAAGTACACGGCTACTTAGCCACTCATGTTCAAAACAAGTTTTTGTCGATTTTTCGTCGTCGGTTTGTAGTGTTTCAAAGTTTATCGAAAAATCGCAATCATAAAATTAACTTACAGTTCGCCTCTCAATTTGTCAGGGTTAAGAGAAAAAAAGTATATCGACAGAGGGGAAGGGGGTAGAAAGACGAAACAAAATCTTCCCCCAGCCGTGTCCGGAGCGCGCTTCGTGAACCTCGGACTTCCGGCTCGCCAGCCGAGGCCTCCGAGGCAAAATGAGGGGGTTACGAGGCGGGTGTCGCGAGCCAAGGTGAGCCAGTTTGAGCAGTCAATTTGCCGCCAAACTTTCACTTCCAATAATGCAATCGCGCCGGATCGAT